>CM068838.1:73529791-74129791 GCA_028554795.2 Sinohyriopsis cumingii | reverse complement strand
GATAATGATATGTATTCATACAGTTATTTCAACACATAAATCTTGCTCATTCAGAAAATGTTATAAAACTTTTTTCAGAGGTTTTTAGCTCTGTGATTAGTACCATTGATAGATAATGATAATTTTTTGTAGAATATTAATTAACCTAAAGTATGGTATAGTTTTAAATTAATTTTTAAGATAAATTTTTGAAAACATCTTCTTTAATACCTGTGTAAGGTCAGGTTACAGTCTAGAGATTTGCTCTCATATTGTTACAATGAATTAAAAGTATTAATCAGTTTTGCCTTCCTACATTACTTTTGCATAGGCCAGAGAACAGTTCAACATTTCAACCAACCAGAGGACTCAAAACACTTTGTCACAATTGATATGTACCGTCGGCCACCAACCAACATGCCAGGATATGTTTCGATGGACTATGGGAGGCCATCTGAAGGATATTATTCCCAAAGAAATCCAAGTAATATTACATAAATTCATACAAATTGTCCACCCAACCCATCCCCCTGTAGTAAATATTGTATTGTGTAATAGACCAGTCATGATTTCTGTAGAAAATAGAAGCACAAAGCAGGGTGATATCTTTGACATTGGCTAATTCTGATAATATACTGCTAATACTACTTATCGGTAAATGGACATTTCTAATACTGCTCATCAGTAAATGGACTTTCCTAATGCTGCTCATCGGTAAATGGACTTTTCTAATACTACTTATTGGTAATGGACTTTTCTAATACTGCTCATCAGTAAATGGACATTCCTAATACTGCTCATTGGTAAATGGACTTTTCTAATGCTAACTCATCAGTAATGGACTTTCCTAATACTGCTCATCGGTAATGGACTTTCCTAATACTGCTCTTCGATAATGGACTTTTCTAATACTACTCATCGGTAATGGACTTTTCTAATACTACTCATTGGTAATGGACTTTTCTAATACTGCTCATTGGTAATGGACTTTCCTAAAACTGCTCATCGGTAAATGGACTTTTCTAATGCTACTCATCAGTAATGGACTTTTCTAATACTGCTCATCGGTAAATGAACTTTTCTAATACTGCTCATCAGTAAATGGACTTTCCTAATACTGCTCATCAATAATGGACTTTCCTAATACTGCTCATCGGTAATGGACTTTCCTAATACTGCTCATCAGTAATGGACTTTTCTAATACTGCTCATCAGTAGTGGACTTTCCTAATACTGCTCATCGATAAATGGACTTTTCTAATACTACTCATTGGCAAATGGACTTTTCTAACACTACTTAGTAGATCTACTTTACACCATTTTTTAAAATCTTCTGATTGATGGACCAAGGCCTACTTACATTTCCTTGTCACTGTGTTTTGGATTTCACTGTCACCATTATCATACCACTGGATCAGTGTTTAATTTTTCTTTGGTATGAATTTCTCTGTCCCATGTGTTCAAACCATATGAATGACTATATCTCCTTCATTTTTCCCATTAACGGTGTCTCTTCTTCTATATCTTTCTCAATTTCTGCTGAATGTTTGTTGCCTCTATTTCTGTTTGTGCATCTTAACGTCACTCTCACAAAAGCAACATTTGTCTCGCTTTTGCTCTCAGTACATATCAATAACCCCATTTATTGCCTTGTAGTAAAAAAGTTTTGTATTATGCTTCCTTATTATAATTTATTGCTGTCAGTAACACATGTCTGCTTTGTTTGGTTGAATTTAAGTCACTTCAAAATAAAATTACCATTTATATGTATATTGTTTTTAGACAGCTCTTGTCAAAATTCCAAAAAGGATTCAGCTTCTTCATTTAATTTAATAATTTCTCCTTTTTGTTGTTGTCAATATTTCCCCTTCTCTTATTGTTTTCTCTGTCTTCTGTTGTCTTTTTCTGAACCATATCTGCATGGGCTAATAGAAACGTTTATTCAGTATCAAACCAAATCTTATGTCATCTTGCTCTTCAGATTTCACAACATGGTTTGGATCAACAGTTCCATTGAAGAAGCTCCATGGATTGCCTGATGTTTACAGGAAAACCTCAGCCCAGTATGAACAAATGCGGAATGATGAACATGTTAGAGTTAAAGAAAGAAAGAATAAATTCCCAGCATACTCTGAATATACAGACAGATTCTCCCTTCAAACCAAATTAGAACCTATGATGACAATGTAAGTTGTAACCACGTTTATCTTTTTTGTCTTGCCTTTTATGGGGGAAAATGCAAAACAGCAATTTTAATGTCATCATTGTTGGCATCAACTCAGTGTTGAAGTTTTTGTGAAAGTCTATAACTCTGGAAAAGGCAAGACATGATCATCTGCAGAACCTGTTTTTTTTCAAATCAGTTTTAACTTGAATTGAAATTAGAAAAATTGCATTCAGTGTTACTGAGAATTAAGAACAATTACCTGTTAAACATGTTTGAGAAAAATAAAAATGAGTAGGGCCTTTACTTGGACAGATTTTCATGATACTTTCCAGTTTTATATTTAGAATGAGCATTAGGGCCTTTACTTGGACAGATTTTCATGATACTTTCCAGTTTTATATTTAGAATGAGCATTAGGGCCTTTACTTGGACAGATTTTCATGATACTTTCCAGTTTTATATTTAGAATGAGCATTAGGGCCTTTACTTGGACAGATTTTCATGATACTTTCCAGTTTTATATTTAGAATGAGCATTAGGGCCTTTACTTGGACAGATTTTCATGATACTTTCCAGTTTTATATTTAGAATGAGCATTAGGGCCTTTACTTGGACAGATTTTCATGATACTTTCCAGTTTTATATTTAGAATGAGCATTAGGGCCTTTACTTGGACAGATTTTCATGATACTTTCTAGTATGGCACAGTAAAATTGGTAGACCCATATTTTCTACATCTACTTCATTTATAAATTAACAAAAGCAAAACAATAGCCCTTTTTCTGTTTTTGATTACAATTTGTGACAACATACTGCACAAAATCTGTCATGTTTACTTGAAATGACCGTGTGTATGTTCAGTAAACTTAACACATTCATGGCTGGTCACCTCGTTCATAAGTTGACTTTATGCCCTTTATATTTTTAAGTCCATTTTGCATTATTATTATTATTATTATTATTATTTTAGAACACTCCATTCAGATAATCCTCACTTTCACTATAACAATGGGTCATCATTATACTATGGTCTGTATTGCATTGGTGTCACACACACACACACACACACACACACACACACACACACACACACACATATATATATATATATATATATATATATATATATATATATATATATATATATATATATATATATATATATATATATATATAATTCAAATAAAGTAGCCAAACTTAAAGAATAAAAAATATTTCACTCTGAGATAAATATCTGAGATGATCCTTTCCTAAAGACAACAAATTCTAAGTGTAAAGATGAATTAAATATTGAAATATATTTGTTTAATTAAATAAATAAAAATTGTTTACATGCATTTTGTATCTTCAGTATATATCTTGATTGTCAATACACCCGAATGCATCATGTACCATCAGTACTCAATTGTAAGTCAATACACCCGAATACATCGTGTACCATCAATACTCAATTGTAAGTCAATACACCCGAATACATCGTGTACCATCAATACTCAATTGTAAGTCAATACACCCGAATACATCGTGTACCATCAATACTCAATTGTAAGTCAATACACCCGAATACATCGTGTACCATCAATACTCAATTGTAAGTCAATACACCCGAATACATCATGTACCATCAATACTCAATTGTAAGTCAATACACCCGAATGTATCATGCACCATCAATATTCAATTGTAAGTCAATACACCCAAATGCATTGTGCACCATCGATACTCAGTTATAAGTCAATACACTCAAATGCATCATGTACCATCGATACTCAATTGTAAGTTAATACACCCAAATGCATTGTGCACCATCAATACTCAGTTGTAAGTCAATACACCTGAATGCATTGTGTACCATCAATACTCAGTCATAAGTCAATACACCCAAATGCATCGTATACCATCAGTACTCAGTTATAAGTTAATACACCCAAATGTATCATGTACCATCAATACTCAGTTGTAAGTCAATACACCCGAATGCATCATGTATAATCAATACTCAATCGTAAGTCAATACACCCAAATGCATCATGTATAATCAATACTCAATCGTAAGTCAATACACCCAAATGCATTGTGTACCATCAATACTCAATTATAAGTCAAGGCCATATTATTGCAAACTGCAAAGTCCCAGATCTGCCATTGCATAATGCACAGGCAGATCTTAGTGTATGCAGTGTTTTAGGGTTAATAAGTAGAACAAACAACATAGACCCTGATTTGCTGGTGCATTATGCAACAGAAGATCATGATCTGTCTTGTTTGCAGTTGGACTGGACTTATACGCTCTTGTATTTGGCCAGTGTTGTGAAAAAGACTAGAAGTTAGAAGCAAGATGAAATGTCAATTTAATGATGAAACAAATTAATTTTTTCATTAATACAGAATTTATTTCTACAGTTTTATATCATAATGCTGTCGACAATTCTGTTGGATGGCCTTCTGTACACGAACTTCATTTCTATAAAAAAAATACTAACATCTTTGTAACATTTCAGAGATCCTTTTACACCGGAATTATTCATCAGGTAATCAGGTGTAGCATGAAAAAGAAAAAAAATTGTAACTTTTTTTTAAATATTTCATATTTGATTTCATGTATGCACAGAGCTTTTCTTACCCAATCAGCGTACACAATTAAATTACTTATTTAAATATTTATTGTCAAAGACGACAGATTTGTAAAGGTTTTTAATCAAATCCTTTGTTCATTAACATAACATTTTAAGGAAATTTGTTGCAGACAAAAGTATAACATAGTGAAGTCATGGTTCTTAAAGCACAGAATACTAGTGATTAAACTTGTACATGTATCTCTTATTGGAGTTCACGCATGCAGAGGTTGTCTTTTACCTGTAGCACGGGTATTTTCCTAAAAAGTATATTGATTTTGATCAAATAACCACTGTGTAGTCAATTTGTGGCATCAGCAGTTTATAAAACTTAAAGGAAAACTTGCTTTTAAATTACAAGAAACTTAAAGTGGATGTTTGTACTTAGATATTAAAAATTTGTGAAATACTGCTAAAACATTAATTATTCTATATTGCTTTTGTCATTTTAATTAAGAAATTTATGACAATGTATGACCTGTGTATATTGGATTCTTATACATGACCGTATTCACAGATTTCTGTTAATATTCCAAACACAACTAGTCTTCATATTAAATATTGTTTTTTCTTCGGCAGAAAGTACAAGTAGGAATTATTAAATGACCTCGATAGAGGGTCACAAATTTGAAAATTATGGTATAAAGACTGCCATTTTGCAATAGTTGTTATTTTGCCGTATCCAGAAATTGATCACAAAAACATAGGATTTAATTGATTTTCAGTAGTTCATCAGAACCAAGATTCCTCTCTCCCTTTTTCTTGTAAATATATATATCAAGTCCACCACCATGCTTTGTATACAGTTATGTTTACTGCATTTTTTTCTTTAATGTCACCAAAATGATTCCCCTCGCACCTACCCCAAAAAAGAATTCAGAAAAAGAATCATTGCCAGTAAATGGGATAATTGTTAAGATTAACTTATGAAATAATTTATTTATTCATTGTTTGACTGTAACGTTTGTATCGAGTTCTGTCTTTCAAATTTGTCCTTCAAATTTGTTACTGTACCATCTATTTTTCTTGTTTATAAGGCATAGAAATTATATGCTTTTAAAGTAATATTTTCTTTATTTGATTGGTTATTTATTCCCCTTAATGTAATATTGCATCACTGCCTTACATTCCCATCTATGGGGTTTCACATTGCTATCCATGGTGCTTTTTACTTAAGTTGTGACAAGCTGGGCCATGTTTTATACAATTATATGTTAAATTCAGCTTTATTTAATTTTTGCACAGTCTATTTTTTTTTCTTTCTATTTCACATTTTAATTACTTCTACACATGCTTGATGTAATCAGTTCAATTGATGTTTTGTCATGCTATCCACACTGCTCATGGAAAAAGAAGAAAGAGACAAGCACAAAGTTCTAATATTGAAGCACTCAGCACTGTTTTAACATGTATTATATTCATTTATTCATCTAACATCACTGGCAATAGATTGCTCATTGTCAAAGATGAGTACCTTGTGCTGTTTGTTATCAGCCACAGCTACTATAACATCATATAACCAGTATTGTGCTGATGTGCCAGTAAACATACATACATACAGACATACACACAGACACACCTACCTACCCCCCCACACACATACACACACACACACATACTACATACATACATTCATACATACATACATACATACATACATACATGCATGCATGCATGCACGCACGCATGTACACACGCACACACACACACACACACACACATACATACATACATACATACATACATAACTAGCAAGGTGATATTTTCAGCTGAAATAGTTCAATACAAATATAAACTGTCTCACGTAATTGATACATCCGTTATGTCAATCAACCTTACTCAGCATTTTTTAAATTGCATTTTCAAAAGCCAGTAGGACTTTTTATTGCATTATCAATAGCCACTATGAATGTTTATTACATTATCAATAGCCAATAGGAATATTTATTACATTATCAATAGCCAGTAGGACTGTTTATTACATTATCGATAGCCAATAGGACTGTTATCAGCTGACATCTCATATGAGTAGTTACATAATGTTTCATCAGTTTGTGGAAGGTGGTCTCATAAACTGGACAAAGACATACAAAAATATATGGTAACATTTTGCTATTTAACCAGAAGCTATCATCATTTGATTTCATCCAAATTTTTACACTTTTTAACATATTTTATATCTGAATTTTCAGAAGAGAGATTTGTATGTGTTGCAAATTGCTAGACATGCAATATGATGACATTATTTTTATGGGCATCATCATCTGTGGTGTCGTAAATGATGGTGAAAGCAAGTTGTATAGAGAATGGACAAAGCCAGAATTAAAATCAATACTTTTATTGGTCATGTAGAAAAGTACATTGCATAAACATGTCACAGGATTTTTGATCATTGAAGCAGGTTCTCATTTCCTTTGAGTCCCATTTAGGGACAGTACATGGATGAGAATGCTATATTGTGGTTGCCTAGCTGGTATGTAGAGTTTTGTGGTAATTCGTTACAGAAGTAATACTATTTTATGGTATGCTTTGATCAAAAAGATGTTAAGTAATGCTGAATAAAATTAGTTTCAATGTGCTTCATTTGTTTATTCGTTTACAAATGTCTTTTTGATCTTCTTTCATTTGCCAATTATTTTGCCAAATTGCTGCCCACAATATCAACAACTTTGTTATGTCATAGGTAGAGTTGGCTTGATGGATTTTTCATGTCATAGGCAGAGTTCACTGGATGGATTTTTCATGCCATAGATGGAGTTCACTTCATGGATTTTTCATGTTGTAGGTAGAGTTCACTTCATGGATTTGTACAAGGTGCACATATTCACAAATAACCAAATAACTGACTTAAAATAATTAATGGATCAGGATTAATTAAATCACTGCAACTGAATTGCAGTGAAAAAAAATGTCTATTTCAATAGACATGATTAACTAATTTGACCAAAATATTTTCTTTTGCCTATCACTGGAGTTGGTAACTTACTTTTGCAGTGTCTTTACAATTTTTGATTATTAAAACATACAATAATTCACCTCGTGTGACCATGTTTGGATGAAGGAAATAAAAAAACAAAAACATTTTGATTGGATAATAACATGCAATTTCCCTAATTTTCAGGTTACAAAGACGGAAGAAGTATCTGGAAGAGGCGGCAGAGGCAGCATCTTAAATTGATTCCCTGCTCTGCAAAATACGAATTACATTAAGTCATTGAGATTGCCAGAATAGAATGTATTGCCTGTAGATGATGATAATCATCTTTCTCTTAAATTATTTATTAACTCACATGAAATATGCCATTGATGAGGAAGCCAAATTGGCACAGAAAATTCATCAGTTTTGCACTCTTGGTATGTCAGTAAGACACACAAGGACTCAATGAATAAACCGGTTAACGGTTAAAAAAATACTGCTCTTTTAAGGAAATTATTGAAGTTAGCCTTCCAAATATGTATGGCTGAATTGAACATTAAGTATTTAAACTTTATGATGAATGTGACGTACCAAAGCTCTTTATTATTCCACAAAACTAACACATAGATTTAGTAAGTTAATAGGAAATATATAAATTCTGTGATACATATACCTGTGACATTTTTTTGTACCTTCAGATTTGCTTTCTTGTATCCACAGGCTTTACAATTATGTCGTTGATATTAAGATAAATTAAGAAAACTTCTGATATGGAAATACTTTAAGTTTACCACTTTTGTATCTATGCAATATGGATATAACAGCATTATTTTCCTATTACCATGCTTTTTAATTGCTCTTTAAAATTACTACTAAATTCTGTATTTGCACAATTTATCATATACGGTGTATAGTCATATATACATCATTTCTGACTGCACACTGCACAGCCCCAGATCTGTTCCCACATAATGTGCCAGCAGATATGGGTACATGCAGTTTACAAGGAGTAATGAGTAGAATTAACATCAAAGACCCTGATCTGCTGGCACATTATGAGACCACAGATAAGGGTCTACATTGTTTGCAGTTGGACTTAACTTAAAGCATGTGTATATAACAGTGCTGGATTCTTTTCTCTTTGGTAAAAAAGGAAGTATATGTTTAGCATTATGTACATGTATATTTTTTATAGATATTTATAGACACAACCTCTGAATTACAATTATTTACAAGAATGTATTTCAGTCGTTCCTTTTTAAAGCACTAAGATTAATGGGGTAAATGATGAATGTGTTTCAGTGTTGCAGAATTACACAACAGGAATAGATGACAATGAAACATTGAAAGTGAATTTCAAAATTATAAAACATAGAACAGGAGGAGGAATTCAGTTCTATTATGAAAAATCTTTCAGTGTCATCATTAGAGCACAGTCTTTTCTCTGCACATGTTAAATTTGGTTCAAACATGTTATCATATTTCAAGAAAAACATTCCAAGAAAACCAGTTTATTTATGTCATTATAATAGTTTGTATGTAGAGCTAGTTTGTATTCTATAAATATTTTCAACAAGCAAGTTAAATGGATAAAAAGTATTCTTGATTTAAAATTTTAAAATCAAAATCGATGTCAGTATTTTTTATATAATTATAATTGTGATGTTCATACTGGCTGTATCTATGGACGAAATGGAATTTTATATATGAATTAGACTGAATCCGTCGAAACGGAATTTTATATATTAATTAGACTGAATCCATCAAAAACAAATTTACAAGATACATTAATGTGTTTGAACTTCATTCCTATTTAGATTAAATTTTGTGTTTTGTTACATTTGATTTTCATTCAGTGAAAAAATAAAAAAGGTGCAATTATCTATAGATGTTTAAGTTATTTTTATTTGCAGTTAATATTTGTAATAAATAACAATGCCATCATTATTATCAATAGAAAATATAATCTTAATCTATCCATATTTTACTCCTACATAGTGAAAATCAAATTCTCCAACAAATACCAAAAAAAATCACATACTTTAGTTACCTGAACATACAAGAGCAGATTTACTAATTTTTATGTGCTATTTCCAATGCTTTAATCTGTGATTTGTAAGAACACATTCTTTGAGACTGAAGTAAAAAAAAATTGTCTTTCTAAAGTCAATAGGTTATCATGTGTGTGGAACTGTAGTACTGACCTTGTGTATTAACATTAGGCGTATCTCAAAGGTCAATAGTTATCATGTGTTGTAGCACTGACCTTGTTCATTAACACTAGGCATATTCCGAAGGTCAATAGGCTGTCATGTGTATAGAGTTGTAGTGCTGATTTTGTTCATTAACATTAGGCATAGTCCTATGGTGAGTAGGTTATCATTTGTATGGAATTGTAGTGTGACCTTGTTCATTAACATTAGGCATATTCCTAAGGTGAGTAGGTTATCATTTGTATGGAATTGTATTGCTGATCTTGTTTGTTTACATTAGGCATGTGGATACATAAGTTTACATTTTAGGAATGTAACAAAACTTACAGCCAAAAAACCCAACAATAACATACTTAAATCAAATATCAGAATTCCAGGGTGACCACAAATATTTTTGTCCATAGCAAAAACAAATTTCAGTTTATGGAAAACAATATTGAAATTGGTGGAAAGAGTACAAAAATGTGGTACCTACAGATTTTATGCTAATGTCATGAGGTGGAGCATATCATGTTGTGACACCTTGCTTCATCACAATAACTCAATTTCTCAACCGTATACCATAAATAGCTTGAATTTGGGATAAGGGAGAAGTCTATCAATTTTGAAGTCCTCATGTCAAAAGATAAGGTTACTGTGACAGAAAGAATAGTTTTTGCATGAAAATAATTTAGTTCTACATCGCAAACCTGAACTAAACATTGTAGATCTTTTTCCACTTGGAATAAGGCAGAAGCCTGGTGACTAAGGTGTCAACAGGTCAAAGGTCAAGGTTACACTAGGGGAAAACAAATTAAAAATGTTTCCCACTAAATTTAGATTTTTTAAAAACCATTTACCTTCACAAACCTTTCTGAAAAGTTATTGTTTACACCTCAAGTAAGAAAAAAGGCCTATTGATTTGGGGTTCAAAAGTTCAAAGTTTAATCCACTGTGCCTCTGTAACAATTTTTGAAACATTTGGATTTTAGAGTCTAAAGATCAGAGATCACGGTCATGGGAAGTCTGATAAGAAAATAATGGTTTCTGTACATTAAATACAATTTAAACCTGAAGCTTGACCAAATGTCAAGGCCACTGAAACCCATTGGTCAGTAATCTCGAGAGTCATCCTTACCCTACTAGTACTCAAATAGATAACATTAAACACAAAGTGGACATACTATTTTACTCATGGTATTCTTGATATTGTTTTCATATATCATTTTTATATACCTGGCATAAGGTAGAGCATAATATCATGTTTGTTATCGATTAGGTTTCTGAACAATAACTTAAGTTGTCAGTAGTGAATAGGGATACATTACGTACAATGGAAATTAGCATTACAGACCCCCCCTGGGTCAGATTACGTACAATGGAAATTTAACATGGCGAAAAATCGTGGGTCAGATTACATACAAGGGGAATTAACATGGTGATAAATCATGGGTCACTTCACGTACAAGGGGAATTTAACATGGGAATAATTGAACATGGGATTTTTTTTTTTTTTTTTTTAAATTTAAAAACAAGGGGTAGGCAATTGAAAAGTCATTCTCTTTTCGAGAAATATGGGTGGCCCTGAAAAGGGCCTTTGGGTTTATGTTAATGTATTCATTAACATAAATGGCACCGCATTGGTCTTCTTCTTGTCCTTAGGCTGTGTCTCACTGTTGGCCCGTAAATCAGCACTCTTTTCAGGCATCCTTGTCTTTCAACGTAGATCCTACGTATCCACAGGCTGGTGTTTGTCCTGTGGACAATGGTCCACTTGGATCGGACATACATGAGCATGTCCGTCCTAAACATCATGGAAGACACAAGGGTGGATAACTCAACTGTGGTCCACATCTTGAAGCGACGAAAACAGGTGAATCAATGCAGTGAACTGCGCTTATTTATAGGTAGAGGTAGAATTGAAACGGATTGAGTTCATTCACCAATCCGAACACGCGTTACAAAATTCAGTCAGCCCGCATCCAATCTGAAGAGAGCAGTCTGTGACGTCACGTGGTCTATATAGATTCGTTAGCGCTTGTGTGCAGTCAATTTATGCGACAGTGATTCAACATGACGGAAACTCAGAAAATGATCCATTGGGGTACACCAGCAGGGGAGACCGCCCAAGGGAACCCGGACTTACTTTCAGAAGAGGTGAATTGGGATTTTGTGGATTTTCTTACCTCGCAAGAATTTGTTCCGGAACCTTCGTTACCTTCTTCATTACCGCAAGTGGAGAATTTTAGACAGAGACAGAAAGAAGAATTGGAGAAATTTATACAATGACAAAAGGAAGCGGAACAAGCTTTTCTCCTACAGCAGCAGCAAGAAGAAGAGGTAAGAAAAAAACAACAGCAACAACAGCAAGAAGAAATAGTAGCAGCAAAGAAACAAGAGGGTGAAAATCAAACGGTCACGGTACTGTTGGACATTTTAGCTGAGTTAAGAAGTCTGAAACAAATGTATCAGACTTCTTTATTACGACCGAAGAGAATACGACCTTCCCGAGCTAAACACGTTAACCCTGTGACTAAGCCTACCGTACCACCCTTAGTGATTTCAACCCAATCATCATCATCAACATTACGCAGTCCAGAAGTAGGCCTTGGCCGTGGCAAAGGCTTAAGGCAGTTAAAGTTGATTGCTTAAACTCACCCCTACACCATAAAGAAAAAAAGGCCCTTTTCAGGGCCACCCACATTTCTCGAAAAGAAATACAATTTCAATTTGCCAATAACTCAAAAAAATAATTAACAGCCCATTTTTACCCCAATAGTACGTGTCTTTGTATGAGTGCGTGAGTGTAGCTTCTTATTTTAAAATCAAAACTCAAAGACACTTACCTTATATCATTAATTTATTCTTTTATCCATTGTTACAATCCAATTCACAATTCACAACACAACACTTTAATAAAAAGTTCATTGACTTCTTCTGTCTCCTTGTTTAGTCTCTCTGTTTTTTAAATTTCTTCACCGTCACACTCTTTTCCTCTTCTTCCTCCTCACTTTCTTCCCTTCTTCTTCTTTTCTTCTCCTGTTTCTTTTTCTTCACCTGTCTGCTTTCTTCCTCTGAAAAATCCCTCTCTTCTTCCGAAGAATCCCTCTCTTCTTCTGAAGAATCCTTCTTTTCTTCTGACTCCTCTTGTTTCTTTTTTGGACAATCTGGAGACAAATGTCCTTTTTCTTTGCAATAATAACAGGTATCTTGACTTTTGTCTTTTTTAGCCCCTGTTTTTGTTCTTTTTTGACGGTCTGGACACTCTGAAGACCAATGCCCTTTCTTCTGACAGATATAGCAAGTATCTTGACTTTTATCTCGAAAGGAAGGAGAGTAGTCCGTGGGCTGGTCTGAAGAGAATTTTCTAATGACCCCTCGCAAAGCTCTGACGAAACGTTCGATTTGGTTAGTCTCTTCCATCGTTTTGCTCGGCTTGAGAGTGAAATGAATAGTGAAAGGACAAGACACACACCCTTTTATATACGCTGGTCTGCCATGACTATAAATTAGTCTATGGTGTTTAAACTTGAGTCATTTGACGTTTTTCACTCAAGATGAAACGATCCTATTCATTCGAGAAGAAAGAAGAAGAAGAAAGTAAGAGGCAGAAACGTGATCTATCGCCTCGTACCAGGGCTGAAATCTTGGCACAAATTCATGCTAGTGATTTTGAAGAGGACATGAGTGAACCAGAATTTGAAACCTCTAGACCAAGTTCACCACCCTTAGTTAACCCTGAAAAATACTATTCCATTCGAGAGACAGAAAAGCGCTCCTCTAGAAAATTCAGAACCACGGCTTACAAATACACGGTGAAGTTTAAAGATTTCAAGGCTGAAGTGCCGTTAGAGAGAGCAGAAGTGTTTATCACTGGGGTGTGGGATTCTTTGCTCACTGCACTCAAGCGACAATGTCAACCCAAAGAAGACGATCGCTTGAGACTTTCCATACAACACGACGGTTTGAAATCCCCTGTTTGGATCGAGTTTAGCACCCCTGCAGAATTGACCGCTTCCAAAGTCATGGACAAGATTCAACACGTACAACAATCTAATGATCAGTTTGACATCACCAATGGTAAAGCCACACTGGACATGACCCACATCTTTCCTCCTCAAGGGACCGGACGCAAAAAGATGTTATTGGTGGACGACCTTCGCAACACCAAAAAGAGTCTCGTTTGAATTAACAACACTCATGACCAGATGTGTTTAGCCCGTGCCATCGTGGTGGGACGAACCTATGCCAACAAGAACGACACGGTAGAATGGAAAAGAACCTGGAACACTATTCAACGTTCCTATCGAGCCAAACAACGAAACGAAGCAGAACTCCTGTTGCAACAAGCTGGCCTGTCCAAAGACACACCCTGTGGCATTCCTGAGATGCAAAAATTGCAAGATGTCCTAGCTCCACGATACACCTTGAAAGTGCACCCTCAAGAAATGCGCGGGCCTCTGTTGTTTCGAGGCCAAGATTTTAAGGACGGAAAATACATTCATGTTTATTATCACTATGACCATTTCGATACCATTACCGCCATTACCGGATTCCTGGGATACGGTTATTACTGTGAGAAATGTGATTATGGTTATAACAATCGAGAGCAACACAAACATTGTGGATGGAAATGCCCAGGATGTTTGGCCTCTCCACCCTGTCTGAGCGAAGAACCAGTGCCTTGTTCAACTTGTCTGCGTACGTTTGTCAGCCCTACCTGTTACCAACAACATTTGAAAACACAAGGTTCACAGAAGAAATGTGCTTGTCAACTCCTGAGATTGTGCCCTACCTGTGGACAAGGCATATGTACCAATACTGCCAAGGCACACGTATGTCGAGGAAAGAAAAAATGTCACATTTGTCACCACATTGTGGACTTGGAACACCAATGCTACGTGCAAAAATACCAACCCCCACCAGAGAAAGAGGACGGTCACAAGAAGAAAGGCAATTTCATCTTTTTCGATTTCGAATGCATGCAAGAGACCAGCATTCACATTCCTAACTTCTGCGTGGCTCATCGAGCGTGCAAGAAGTGCATTCAAGAACCTATCTTCAGTCATTGCCCTCACTGCAGCAAGATTCCTGGAGGGCGTGAAAAAATCTTTCGGGGGACCGAACACGTTAGCCGATTTTGCCCAATGGGTTTTAGACCCCATCGACAAGACGTGGAGCCAAGAGGACATCGAACGTTACGGAGATTGTCATCGTCATGCCACGGTGATGGCTCACAATTTCTCCGGATACGATGGACAGTTTCTTCTCAGATACTATACGGAACAAGGCACCGAGCGTCCTAAAGTGACTTTGAACGGAGCCAAAATCATTTTCATGCAAGTGGGACAAATACAGTTTAAAGATTCGATGAGCTATTTGGCCATGCCTTTGAGTCGAATGCCTAAAACGTTTGGAATGACAGAAATGGCTAAAGGTTATTTTCCTCACTTTTTCAATACGGAAGCCAATCAACACGCCATTCTACACCATTTACCTGAGGCTCACTATTACGACCCCGACAACATGCGTACCAAACAACGAGAAGCTTTCTACGCTTGGTACCAGGCTCACGCCTCGGACCCTTTCGACTTTCAGGAAGAAATGCTGAAGTATTGTCGTTCCGACGTGGACATTTTACGGCGTTGCTGTGGAAAATTTCGAGAACTGTTCATGGAACACGGAGGGGTCGATCCTTTGAAAGAAGCTTCCACCATTGCCAAAGCGTGTTCCTTAGTGTATCGACAACGATTCATACCTGAAAACACCGTGGCTGTCATCAGTCCTCAAATGACCCACTTTGTCAAACGTCAATACTCGGTCAAAGCCGTACGTTGGTTACATTACTTGTGCGACAAGGAAGACAAGTGGATTCAGCATGCCCGCAATGGAGGGGGTGAAAAGACCATCGGAA
Organism: Sinohyriopsis cumingii; assembly: GCA_028554795.2. Lineage (NCBI taxonomy): Eukaryota > Metazoa > Mollusca > Bivalvia > Unionida > Unionidae > Sinohyriopsis > Sinohyriopsis cumingii. Next base: position 74,114,007 of record CM068838.1, on the reverse strand, counting down.
CGTATTCAGTCGATGGCTGGGACTTAGAAAACCCCCAAGATCGTGTACGAGTTTAACGGTTGCTTATTTCACGGATGTCCCGTCTGTTACCCTGACCGTGGCACTAAAAATCAGTTTTTGCAACGAACCATGGAAGACTTGTACCAGGACACTTGTCAGCGACGCCTAAAGTTAGAACAGCAAGGATACCAAGTGGTGGAAATGTGGGAACACGAGTACGATCACCGTATGAAAACTGATCCCGAGTTTAAACGCCTCGTGGAAAGTTACCAGTTCATGGACCCGCTGAACCCGAGGGATAGTTTGTACGGAGGAAGGACCAATGCCACCTGTTTGCTGTACCAAGCCGATGAAGAGAAAGGAGAAGAAATCAAATACTTGGACGTGTGTTCGCTGTATCCCTACGTGTGCAAATATTGTTGCTTTCCTGTAGGGCACCCACAATTGCTGACGGAACACATCGACCTGAAAAACATTCGACAATACGAAGGCTTGATCAAGTGTAAAGTTTTGCCTCCCACAAACCTATACCATCCCGTCTTACCTCACCATTGTCAAGGCAAACTGATGTTTCCCTTGTGCCGTACTTGTGCCGAAACGTGCAACCAAGACCAGCCTTGTCAGCACATCCAGGAAGAACGTGCCTTGACGGGAACCTGGGTCAGCGTAGAATTGTTCAAAGCTCTGGACATGGGATACCAACTGTTAGAAGTGTACGAAATTTGCCACTTTCCTAAGACACAACAATACCACAAGGGTGACCCCAGTCAGAAAGGCATTTTCGCTGACTACGTGGATGCCTTTTTGAAACTGAAACAAGAAGCCAGCGGCTATCCTTCCTGGTGTCACACTCCCGAAGACCAAATACAATTCAAAGAGAAATACTACGAACAAGAAGGCATCTCTTTAGACCACATCGAGAAAAACGAAGGCAGGCGATCGTTTGCCAAAGTGATGTTAAATTGCTTGTGGGGTAAAATGGCACAACGACCGTGTTTACCCAAGACGGAATATTTGACAGAACCTTCCCACTACTTCCAGATGATTCACGACAAAACCAAATACATGAAACACGTGGACGTCGTTCGAGAGGATTTGATCTTGGTCAATTACGAAGAAAATCTGGACTTTGTACAAGACGACCCCTTTGGAAATGTCATCATTGCGGCTTACGTGACAGCTCATGCTCGCTTAAAATTGTACGAAGCTTTAGAACTGTTAGAAGAACGCGTCCTGTACTTCGACACGGACAGTTGCATTTACATCCATCACCCGAGTCAACAGCACCCTAACATCGAAGGAGACCGTTTAGGAGCCTGGACAGACGAGCATTCCGACGACAAGATTCTAAGTTTCGTCAGTGGCGGTCCCAAAAATTACGGCTGCGAATACCGGGACCCACAAGGAGAAGTGCACACGACGTGCAAAGTGAAAGGACTGACTCTGAATTATCGTACCAGTCGAGTGGTCAATTTTGGGGTATTGAAAGAGGCCTTGCAATCGGGAGAGGATGAACACTTTAAAGTGACCACCTATCAACCGAACAAGATTGTACGTTTACCCACTCACCACATCGTCAGTCGACCCTTGGAAAAAGTCTATCAAATCGTGTACCAGAAGCGAGTGCGACTACCCAACCACTTTACTTTGCCGTATGGACACGTTGGTATAAAACATTGGTTGTAAGAGGATAGTCACCCACCAGAAAGATGACTTCGCCACAGCAAGAATCGAGTGAGAAACCCGATGAGAACTCCAAGTTCAAACCCTACCATTTTCCAATCTTCTTACCTGACTATTGTGATTGTGCCCGTCGATTGGACACGTTTCAGAAATGGCCTACGGATAGGGAAGGATTACCTTCTTCGCATGTTTTAGCTAGAACAGGATTTGTCTACTTGGGACCTGAGTCAGGATTGGGATACGAGGTACAGTGTTTTGCTTGCGGACTGAAGTTACGAATGGATCTATGTATCTATAAAGATTCAGCTATGCTGGAACATACTCGATGGTGTCCGCACTGCCCTTACCTATCTATGGCCTTTCCACCCATGACACTACGGTACAATGTTGACGGTACCTTAGAGACGGTACCTTCCAAAACAAGACATAAAAAACGTAAAAAAGGAAAGATGTACAAGCTGGAGACTGCATTGCGACTAGTATAAAAAGGGGCTATGGTCAAGATCGATAGTTCATTGGGACTACCAAGACCGAGCGAACAAGATGAATACTTTCAGAGAAACACAAAACAAGTTGTTTAGAAAGGCACAATTCAAGTGTGAGGCTTCTGAAGTGGAATGCGATTGTGAGCCTTGCGATGGGTACGATGCTGTACGTTGTGACCTTAGCGATTCCGTAAAGCATCATGGGAACTTTAGTGTCACTACCCCTATCATGGAAAGGGATGCTGTGCGTGCCCAACCTGAGGGATGCGGAAGTGATGCCACTCGTCCTCTTGGACATTTTACTGGGTTTCGTTTTAAAGGGGAATGTTCACCTTCACGTCTACCCCCCTACGGATGTCATCCAGCCCTAAGCAAACTCCTGTTCATGTTACCCAACCCTCATCGAAACGAACCTGTGAAAGACGAATATTTGTTTCCTGTGCGTTTGTCGGAATACTGCGACTTTGAAAATCGTCTTCAATCGTTCAAAGGAAAATGGCCTAAGTATCTGGGAGGACCGACCCCCGAAGAATTAGCCAGAGCCGGATTTTTCTACTTGGGCGAAGGAGATAAAGTCAAGTGCTTCAGTTGCGGTGTGTCACTTCATTACTGGGAACCGCAAGATTCGGCCTACGTAGAACATGCTCGATGGTCACCGAATTGTCATTACTTACCCTTAGTGGGACCGAGACATTGAAGTAATTTTACCATAATCTGTTCATGGATACTTTACAAGAGGACATTCGTGCTTTGCCTGTGGAGTTGAGAGAACGCATTTACCGACAGCTGGTCAAAATACAAGTGAAACGTAAAGAACAATTGCATCCGTTACGTCACCGGTGTTTGAACCACTGGTACCTGAAGGCTATACAAGGACTGATTCAATTGAAAGTGTTCCATTGGACAGATATTGATCAACGATCCCCTAGTTTTAAAAAGGATTGGTTTGGTATTGACGATTCTATCTACTACATCATTGTAAACTTACTGCATCGAATTCCAGAGGAAGAGTTAACGAATTACCATCATCTTGAACAAAATGTCAACTTAGTGAAAGAGGAAACTTCTGAACGAATTGTAATGTGTAGATTAGTGACTAAACGATTTAAATTCGACACTGAAGTAAAACCATGTTTGTGCAAAGAGTACATTTCTTGTGTCAGACCAAAGAAGATTTAGCATGACCTATTCATGGATACTTTGCTAGAGAACATTCGTGCTTTGCCTGTGGAGTTGAGAGAACGCATTTACCGAGAACTGATCAAAATACAAGTGAAACGCAAACGCAAAGTGATTGAACCGTTTTTAAATTATGCTCTGTTCCAAAGTATAAGAAGACTGATTATGAGTGGATATTACATCAGGCACAAAGGTAAACGAGGCAATTGGCCACCACCCAAGGATTCCAAAAACAGTGTATATACTTATGGATACTTTACAAGAGAACATTTTGGGCTTGCCTGAGGAGTTGAGAGAAAGGATTTACCGAGAACTGGTCAAAATACAAGTGAAACGTAAAGAACAATTGCATCCGTTACGTCACCAGATCTTTAACCACTGGTACCTGAATGGTATAAGAGGACTGATTGTGTGACCTTACCCCCTACTATAGAACTGGTTAGAACATTACCCAAAACATGTTGTTTTACAGACACTTGTGTTTATTCCACGTTAATGGTTATCATGTGCCTTTTATTCTTGTACTTAAGCCTTTGGCTTTTATGTATTTTTGTCTTTCGTATTCATGTTTGAAAAACAACATTCAATAAACGTGTTCTGAAAAAAGTATATAAACTCTTGTCTTGTTTGTTTTCGTGTCACAAGTGACATTTCTCACACAATGGCTACCTCTGCTATCTCTACTCCCTCTTCCTCTACTGTCAAAGTCATCGACGAACACTTAGATCGTGCCAGTTGGGAGGCTTTGTATCTTCGCCATCCTTTTAACATGCTCATTGCTGGACCTAGCGGTTCAGGCAAAACCGAATTCGTCAAACGTTTGATCGAACATAAACATCATTTGATCGATCGGCCCCCTCAGCGGATCGTGTGGTGTTACAAAGAGTGGCAATCGGCGTACAGCCTCTTGCGAGAAAGTCAAGGCGATTCCATCGTGTTTGTGGAAGGCATTCCTAAAGAAGACGACGGCATCGTCTATGACTCCCGTCAAACCCATTTGGTCATTTTCGACGACATGTTAGGAGAAGACGAAGAAGAAATTAAACTGTGGTTCACGCGCAAAGGGCATCATCGTAATGCCAGTGTCGTTTACATCACCCAAAATTTGTTTCAACAAAGTAAAGCCCATCGCACCATCAGTCTCAATGCGCATTACGTGGTCTTGTTTAAAAGTCCTCGAGATAAATCGCAAGTGCAAGTCTTAACCAAACAGTTAGGAACGCCTTGGCTGACTCAGGAGTACGACGATGCCACTCAAACGCCACACGCCTATTTACTCGTCGATTTGAAACCTACGACCCCCGAGGATTTGCGATTTCGTACCCACTTGTTTCACCACTGGTGCCAAGACGGAGGGCCTGTCCTGTACACGTCTCCGTCCTCGAGTTAACTTCACTCCACATAAAAAAATCTATAAAAACCTCAGACCCTTTTCGTCTGTCTCACACACAGAGTGAACATGACGTCCCTTCAGTCGCATCTTCCCGTCAAATTGATTCGTGCCTTGTATGGCATCAGTCGAGAAAAAATCCACAAACACGAGCTCGTGTCTTAGAAGCTAGTCTCAAAGAAGTCTTACGATGGTTCACGGTGACGGCACGTCAGATACTCCAAGGAATTATTCAGATTCCTCATCAAACCAAACGCTTTTTCGATCGAAACAAAGTCGCTTTGGTCCAACTGGCTGATCCCCGCATCGACACCCAAACCAAAAAACAAATCATTTTGAAACCTGGAGGGAGCGGTACTCTAGGAGGGGTCATCATTCGCTCTCTCTTAAGATGGGATCCTAATGCCCCCAAAGTTATCCCCAAGAAAAAAATACAACGAAGCCCCAAGAAGAAAAAGAAAAAGACCAGGTTCCCAAGAAGAAAAAGAAAAACTTCTCCAGTGGCTGGACCCTCCTCTGACCAGACACCACCACCCCGGAAAAAGAAAAGAAGCCCCAAGAAAAAGAAAAGTCCACAGAAGAAAACTAGTCGCAAGAGAGGCACTTCGGCCAGGACGCAACCTTACACTCGCAAACCACGACCTGCCACGGCAGTGACACGGTCACCGGCAGCCTCACGTTCATCCACTTCTCCATTAATGACACCAAGAACTGAAGAGTACTTGGAGACGTTGATCACACCAAGAACTTCTCCGTTAATGACCCCAAAAAGAACTTCCCCAGTGGCAGGACCCTCCAATTTAGTGGCAGTGGCTGCTGCTCACAAAGTACCTTCTCCCAAAATCAAAGTCCAAGAAAGATCGGGCATGTTACAAAGTTTACTGGATTTGTCCAAGCAAGAACTGGCTCGATTTAGTCCGTTGCGTACCCCTGCACGACGTGTCATGCCTGTCCTGAAGTTGATACGACGTAAATACAATCAGTAGCGACGCGTTCCAGTATAAAAAAGGCCTGTGACCAAGTCGGGGTATCAGTGTTTTTTGGTGCTCCTGAAGATGTCACCCTCCAGAAAACATCCCTCTTCTAAACAACCCCAAGGAAAGAAAAGAAAAGGACTGCCTCCTCGTTTAGTCAAACATGGGGACATGTTATCTCTCCTGTCCAAAGCTTCTCCACCTCTACGAAAAAATTACATTCAATCAGCCTCCAAAGAGGTCATCGATACCGTGTGCGAATGTTGTTTGAACGTCTTGAAAGGCACGATCCCTTTGTCTAAACACCAGAAACAATGCTTAGGCAAACATCGTCACGTTCTTCGCCAAATGGTTCAAAAGAAAATTCCCATTCGTCAAAAGAAGAAGATGTTGGTCCAACGTGGAGGTATTTTACCCCTCTTGTTAGGCACCTTACTGAAAGGAGTCTTGGGAACCATGTTGGGAGGACTGGTGGGAGCAAGATAAAAAGGCCCTCGGAAGTCCCAAGATCTCAGAATCGACCCCTGACAACCCCATGGAAGGACAAAAACTAGCTTTAGTGCCTTACAAACGATGGATGGAATACCATCGTTGGCAAGAACAACGCACCCCGCATTTACCTCCCAATCCCAATTTGAGCGAGATGTCCCAGTTACAACACGAATTGCAGTCCTTGATGGATCGCCAAGATTTGTCCGAAACAGAAAAATCGCAAAAGTACGGTCAACTCTTGCAACGACTGCAACTCTTTCACCAGAAAGCTTTAGACGAAACAGCTCTACCCACTCTGAAAGATTTTAAGACCTTGATGAAAAGTGCAGCACCATCACCAGTACCGTACCAGTACCAGTACCAGTACCACCAGTACCAGTGGCCAAGACAGAAAAAGGAAAAGAAGAAGAAGAAGGGTTTCAAACTCCACCAGAAAAAGTACGCAAGTTAACAACACCACCTACCTCCAGAATTGGATGGATTAAAAAGATGATGGCCACCCCTTCTTCATCACAAGAGAAAAAGAAAGTGAAGACAGAAGTGAAGACAGAAGTGAAACAAAAACCGATATCCCCCGCTCAGACATCCTCCTCCTCTTCAACACCTATTGCCGGTCGCACACGCAAAGCATTGCAATCCAAGAAAATACCCCAAGAGAAAAAGAGTAGCCTCTTCCAAGAGTGGATGCCTTATTAACACACCAACCAACACAAAAAAAATAAAAAATGGAAAAAGTCTTAGCCAGCATTTACTACGATCCCTCGCATCCTGCAGGTTACGCAGGAGTTCAAAAATTGTATCGTGCTGCCAAAACTCGACTGAAAAGTCTCCGTTTACCTCAAGTGCAACGATGGTTACAAGAACAAGCTACCTACACTTTGCACAAACCCATTCGACGCAAGTTTGCCAGAAGTCGCACCCGAGTGGAAGGCATCGATCATCAATGGCAAGCCGATTTAGCCGATGTCTCTCATTTGGCCAGCTACAATCGTGGCTACAAATATTTGTTTTGTGTCATCGACGTCTTTTCCAAATTTGCCTGGGTCGTGCCCTTGACTTCCAAATCGAGCAGCGAGTTAGTGCGAGCCCTGCAACGGGTGTTGAAACAAAGCGGTCGTCACCCTCTTCGATGGCAAACGGACAAAGGCACCGAATTTCTGAACCAAGCTTTCCAAAAAGAATTAAAGAAACGTGACATTCATTTTTTTACCACCGAGAATCCCGAAACCAAAGCCAGCATCGTGGAACGTTTTCAACGCACTTTGAAAGAACGCATGTGGAAATATTTTACGCATCACCACACTCTGAAGTACATCGACATCTTACCGCACCTGGTGCAAGCGTACAACCAATCTTACCATCGAAGCATCGGACGTGCCCCGCAAGACGTGACTCCCGAGAACGAAGTGTTGGTGTTTGAGCGCCTGTTTGGTACGTCCCCGACGAGGGCTGTCCCCAAGAAAAGTGGAGACTTGGCCGTAGGAGATTGGGTGCGCATTGGCAAAACCAAACGCACTTTCGACAAAGGTTACTTACCTAACTGGACGACCGAATTGTTTCGCGTCACTGGACGAGTGCATGGCCGTCATCCTGCCGTCTATAAATTGGAAGACATGAACGGAGAAGTGCTCAAAGGAACGTTTTATTTGCCCGAGTTACAACGTGTCACCAAAAAAGAAGACGACGTGTACGACATCGAAAGCATTCTCAAACGCAGAACCCGTAAAGTGGGCAAACGACGTGTCAAAGAAGTCAAAGTACGTTGGAAAGGATATCCACCCAGTTTCGATTCTTGGATCGACGCTTCGCAAGTCATCGACTATAAAAAGAAGTGACCACCATGCCCTTTCACACAGACGCAGCTACGTCGACCACTCCTCCTTCACCTAGTTCTTCTGTGCAAGATTTACACAAACAACCCTTGTGGGTGTGGTTTGGAGAACGTGTGCCTAAAACGCAAATCGTCTTTTTCTGCCAAATCTTCGTGGTGTATTGTGTCATCGGGGCAGCCATTGCCAATTTGAGTTTGCAACAAGGAGACAAACAATTGTGGACCATTTTATTGAGCAGTTGCATCGGTTACCTACTTCCCAATCCCTCCCTGAAATTTTTTTCCAACGGGAACCACGGGAACCTTGTGTCCAATGCCAGTGCCAGTGCCAGTGCCAGTCACCAGTCCAACCACAACCAGAACCCCATTTTGGGCAGAGACACGCCTCTGACGTCCAGTAATAACCCCTCGGACAGCCACAGAACTCTGGAATTATGAGTCACGAAAACCAATTTTACTTAACCTTACCCAGTGACAGTTCCATGGAGGTGTTTCCCCACAACACGTTGTGCTGTTACACGGCCAAATTACCTCAGGCCATCCCCTTAGATCACGAAGCCCATTGGGAAGTGGCTTTAGTAGAAATGATTCACCCAACACAAATCAAAAACATCACTGAAACTCAAAACACTTTTGACGTCGATATTCTGGACCCTGCACTGCAGCAGACCATGTCGGCCACTTCTCAACATAGATTACATCTTGCGAAGATCCAAATACCCCACAGCAGCAGTAACCCTTCTCCTCCTCTTTACGTTTATCACTTTAAAATTAACTCAGGCCATTATTTCAGTGGTCAACATCTGGTGGAGGCCATCGCTGACAAATTCTATGCAACCTTTGAGAAAGTTCTAAAAAAACGTGTCACCATCGAGTATCACAAACAGTCTCACCGTCTACTCATCAGATTTGAAAGTGAGGATAGAATTATACGTATTAAATTTTGCGCTGGATTGTATGACATTTTGGGTGGAGACCTCAATTTGGTCCGAATAAGCAGACCAAAACGATTGACATCGCAGAGATTGACAACAACATGCATTTTGCGAGGTATTTTCGTTACCCGGTAGAACTGAACCAAGGGCTGAATTTGATGTTCATGTACTCCGATGTGGTGGAGTACAACGTGGTGGGACACACCTCTGTGCCGTTACTGCGTGTCATTCCTTTCAAAGTAAATTCTGCCACGGCCAGTGACGAGGAAGGTGGAAACACTTACCACGTCCACCGCGAATTTGTCCATCCTCACTATTTACCTGTCAGCAAGTCGTATTTGGACAGTGTCAACATTGCTATAAAAGGAGATTTGGGACAAAATATTCCATTCACCAAAGGAAAAGTCACGGTGAAACTCCATTTTCGAAAACGGTTCTCTCACGACTCGTAAGTAAGTCATGTATCCAGTGTACCGAGGGGTTGCTCGACAGCGAGGACACGGTTTAGGAGACATGTTAAAATTGGCCTTTCGTTCGGTGGCTCCGGTGTTGAAACCGATGGTGACACGCGGATTGCACGCCTTGAAAGATGCGGCACTGACACAAGGCAAAGAATTTCTCCAAAATGTCATCATCGACAAACAAAACCCTAAAGAAGCCTTCATGAGGGCAGGCAAAAATGTCTTGCTGCAAACGGGTAAAGACCTTTTGGGCCGACGAGACACACCTATAAATGCCCTGCACGCTACCGAGTCAGGCATTCAGCAAGGACAAGGCAGAAAGAAACGACGAAGAAAACACCCTTTCACCAGACTTCAAGCGAGAAAGATCAAGAAAAGAAGAAGAACCGTTCGAGACTTAGACGTTTTTGATTATTGAGACACAGCAACAAAAAATGATGCACCGAGAGTCTTGCGCCTGTTCCAAGACGGAACTGGATCTGTTTGCCATGCCCCCTACCATGATGACCATGCAAGAATCCCAATGGGTGGAATTTCACCCCGTCTCCTCACTGGCCGATTCTGCTCCCATCGAGTTTGAAATCAAAGGACAGCCCGAAGATTACATTGATCTGAATAGCAGTTACTTGTACATGAAAGTCAAAGTTCTAGATAAGGATAATGATACAGTAGGAGACAGTGAGATTATAGCTCCCGTCAACAATTTCATGCATTCCTTGTTCAGCTCAGTGGACTTGTACTTGAATAACAAACTAGTCAGCAGCAGCATGGATACATACCCTTACCGTGCCTACCTGGAAAATCTCTTGACGTACGGAATAGATGCCAAGAATACTCATCTCAATGCCTGCGTGCTGTGGGAACTTGACGAAGCGGGCAAGTTTAAGATAGCTGACGCAGGTGACAATGACGTCTTTGGGGAAAGACGAACCAGAATCAAAGATGGAAAGAGTTTAGAACTGATGGATCGTTTACATCTGGACATGTGGTTGCAAGAGAAATATTTGCTAAACGGAGTCAATGTCCGCTTGAGACTGAATCGCAGCAGTGCCGCTTTCCATTTGTTGGCTGATGCAACTGCTACTAAGACTGGCAATACCAAAAGCAAAATCGAGGAGGCCAAACTCTACGTACGACGCGTGGAAGTGTTACCCAAAGTGGGAAACGACATCAGTCAAACGTTGAGCAGAAGAACCGCCAAGTATCCCATACGACGTGTGGAAGTGAAAACGTTCACCATTCCTGCTAACCAGCATTCCATAATCGAAGATCATCTGTTCCAAGGACAGTTACCCAAACGTTTGATCCTTGGTATGGTCGAGAATGAAGCCTTCAACGGAGCCTTCCCTAAAAATCCTTTCAACTTTCAACACTTCAACTTGAAGAAAATCGAAGTCAGTCGCGATGGCAAGACCTTGTGTACCCGACCTTTCGAGCCTGACTTTACCAAGAACAATTACTTGAGATCGTACTTGTCCCTGTACGAAGCTACCGGACAGTTAGGAACCAACACCAGTCACGGCATTACGTACGAAGATTACGCAGGAGGCTATGCTTTGTGGGCTTTCGATTTCACTCCAGACCAAGGCAGCAACGAGGGACATTTCCACCCTATAAAATCCGGCCAGATTCGTGTGGAACTTCAGTTTGCAAGTCATCTGCCAGAGACAGTGAACGTCATCCTGTATGCAGAATTCGATAATACCATAGAAATCAACAGTTTAAGAGAAGTCATTCTAGATTACTACAAGTCATGGAAGACTGTTATCCCTCTTTACCTAGTGGAGAAACTTTGGACATGAAATGCGAGGAGACTGTGGAAGAAGAAGTGATCATGATGAAGTCGAGATGGCCAGAACAAGAAGCCCATTTAGTCTCCTGTTTTGCCAAACACTTGGTCGAAAACATGACGGAATTGATTAAGAAAGAGTGCTATGGATGTCAAAACGCTCATCCCAGTCAAATTCAACACGATAAATGCCTGATGTTGAGTCAAGAAGAAAAACTGGACGAGTATCTGGACGAAGCTTGGAGTCTCATCTCGGACAAAGATGTGTTGCATCAGTGGTATAAAGACTTGCGTGAACATTCTTGTCCACCATTAACCACTCAAGAGATCGATCGTATCGAAGCTCTCCTGAATCAGAGTGAGGAGACGAAACAAAGAAACGGTTATTTGTCAGACATTTTCAAGCAAAAAGTCAGGATCGAATTGACGACGTATTATTACCTGTGAAGAAGAAAAAAAAACCACACACAAATCAATGGATACTTGGGAACTTTAATACCTTTTGAACCACAGTTCGTATACGTCTTCTTGGAATCCTGTCGTCTGTGCTAAAGATGAACTTCCTCATCGCAAACCTCAAGACCATCAAGCTTACGTGATCAACACGGACGACAGTCATCTCCCAGGAACCCACTGGGTAGCCGTCTACTTTCCTCAAGAAGGATGTGTGGAATATTTCGATTCGTACGGATTGCCCCCTTTGGAAGACGATATCATTGACTTTATGAGAAGAAATGCTCAGACCACCCGATTCAATAATGTGAAATTACAAGGCACAGATTCCTTGGTGTGTGGACAGTACTGTGTGTATTTTCTGCATCATCGCAGCCTAGGTTATTCCTTAGAACATTTAGTGACTCATTTTGATCCTCGTTCTTCTTCTAGAAACGATGTGAAAGTAGATCGATGGTTTTGTGACCATTATGCTTATCTTTTGTCTCAAGCTAGGAAACGTAGTGTCCATCAATGGCCTAATGACTTCCAACAGTGGTAATCACAATTTCATTCACAACGTTGTCAGCCCTGTTTAAAGTAGACTGTCAATTGAGAAAAAATGTTTGATGTTTTGAAGAAAAAAATGTTTGATGTTATAATGTTGGATTATTGTTTAAAAAATGTTAGAGTTGTTGTTAGTTAGTGTTAAGTGATTTTTTGAATAAAAAATGTTGTGTTTTGAAAAAAATGCCTTTGTGGTTTGTTTAGCTATAAGAATGTTGGATTCATGCTCTTTCATTTCTTACTATTCCTCTCATAACACTCACTGAACGTTGCGGCTCGAAAACCGTGAAGGGGGATGTTTTCCTTCACGTCCGCGCTTTGACTTTAAGAACCGGGGTTGTTTCCAGTCTAACCATCCATTGTCGACTCATCCTCCTACGAAGATGTGCTCCAAATTAGCTAAGCTCAACGAAGCCTACGTGAATTTGCATAGGGTCAGACACAGTCTGATACCGAAGCCAGAAGAAATAGAGAATGTGAGAATGCTAAAAGTCACTGAAGACCTGATAGAAGGATGAGGCTCCTTTTCCTTCCCCCAGGAGTAATTAAAAATCACGCAGTGCGTGAATAAAAAAGTGGTACATGTTCAAAAGAACGAAAACCACTATAATCCAACTAACTAACTAACCTGATAGAAGAGCTCTTCAGAGAAGAAGTGAACAGGGAGAAAGAAGAATGGACAGAGAAGTACAGACTTCAGAGACAGCAGCAGCAGCAGCAGCAGCAACAACAGCAGCAACAACAACAACAGCAGCAGCAGCAGCAAACTGAACCTGACAGAGGCTTTGTCGATTGTCGTATCGACACCAAAGAGTTCTTCTTCTCTTTCCGAAGAAGCAGACCTATCGCCAGAAAGTCTATCCTCAGAGGACATCGCATTCTTAGAAACTAAAAAAAGATTGCCATAGCAAACAAAAAACAGCCCTTTTCAGGGCTACCCCAATACTCTAGAAAAGAAATAACCATCAATTTGCCAATGTGTGTAGGTAGAGTAGTGTGAATATAAACACTAACTCTTTTTTAAAAAAATGTGAGGGTATGTGTTTGTATGTTTGTGTGTTTGTGTTTGTAAGTGCTCACGTACGTTGGTATGGATAGTAGATTAAAATGATGTTTGTTTTTTTTTTTTGGCTGTTTGAGGTGTAGATTTGGGGTTAGATTGGATTGCTTTGCGTATGTGGATAGTCTATTGAAGTGATTCATGAAAAAAAATTTAGAATAGGAATGGGTAGCATAAAAAAGTGAGTGAGTGTTTCTTTTAGGTCCGCGCGTTGTTTTTTGGTCATGATCTAGGTAAGATCAATTTTATGTTTTTAGGAGGATGTTTTCCTTCACGTCCGCACTTTCACTATAAATTGAAACTCGCTGAACAGTCTAGCTACCCTTGTTGATTGATCAACAGTAAAAAAGGAGTAGAATGAGCAGCAGACTGACTAAATTGATGGAACTTCAGATGCATCTGGAGTATGCCAGATACCTACTGAACGAGCTGACTGCGGAGGCCCTTGTGGAAGAAGTGAGAATAGAACAGGAGGAGGAGGAGAGAAAAATGAAAGAAGAGAATGAAAGAAAGAGAGAGATCAGGTGTCACCCTATGATGAACCCTGTGTGCAAGGTGACACCTGAGGCAAGGACATCTCGCCAGCCTGTAGCTGAACCACAATCACAACGAAGACAAAGACAAAGAAGACAGAGGGAAGAAGAAGAAGTGTTCACTATTCCGCAAACGGAGGAGTGGGATAGTGAAGCCACTCACCCACCGTCTGCTCTTCAAACGAGTCATGTGAATTGGACTAATGATTGGAGTAGACGTTGTGTCTGTGGTGCCAGACCCGGAAGGTGCCACCATTAACCAGGGGCTCTGAAGTTAAAAACAAACAGCCCTTTTCAGGGCTACCCCAATACTCTAGAAAAGAAATAACCATCAATTTGCCAATGTGTGTAGGTAGAGTAGTGTGAATATAAACACTAACTCTTTATTGATAGTGCAAGGGTATGTGTTTGTGTGTTTGTGTTTGTGCTTGTAACAGTTCACGTAAGTTTGTGTGAATAGTAGTTTCTTTATTGTTTCTTAGCGTATGTGGAGAGTATAGTTTTTGGTTTTATTATATGAAATGAGAAAGTAGGGGATGTTTTCCTTCACGTCCGCGCGTTGTTTGGTCATGATCTAGGTAAGATCAATTTTATGTTTTAGGGGGATGTTTTCCTTCACGTATGCGCTTTTCGTATAAGAACCCACAGTATTCGTCGTTCAAACCAATCTACAGAGAAGATGGCTTCGAACCACCTCGATAAATTTCAAACATTGCAAGACGTCCTTGACAATTTGGGCATGATAGAACAAATGCTAGTACGACTCAATGAAGACCACTATTCTTATAGTCCGCATAGAGTAAAAATGGAGATTAATAACTTAAGAAAAGCAAAGGACATGATAAGTGGTGTGATGAAGGAAATAAAGGAGGAGAAGGAGGATGAAGAGGAAAGGATAAAAATAAGAAAATGGAACGAAAAAATTGAAAAAGAAGAAGAAATTGAGAAGAGGAAGAAAGAAGAGGAGGAAGAGAAGAAAGAAGAGGAGGAGAAAAAAAAGAAAGAAAAGAAGAAAAAGAGTGTAGGAGAGAAAATAAGAAGTTGGTTGAAAAAAAGAAGAAATCAGAAGCAGAAGAAGAAGAAGAAGAAGAAGAAGAAGAACCAAAGGCCCTTTTCAGGGCCACCCATATTTCTCGAAAAGAGAATGACTTTTCAATTGCCTACCCCTTTTTTTAAAATTTTAAAAAAAAAAAAAATCCCATGTTCAATTATTCCCATGTTAAATTCCCCTTGTACGTAAAGTGACCCACGATTTATCACCATGTTCATTCCCTTTGTACGTAATCTGACCCACAATTTTTCGCCATGTTAAATTTCCATTGTACGTAATCTGACCCGGGGGGTGGGGTCTGTAATGCTAATTTCCATTGTACGTAATGTATCCCTATTCACTACTGTTGTCCACCATCTACAGTTATCAAACTCTGATAGCTCACACTTGGGGTAAGGAAAAACCCTATTGATTTTGGGCTTAAAAGTTCAAAGGTCGTGAACACAGTGACTAAAACAAGGATAATAGTTTATGCACAATAGTTTATATCACCATCTACAGTTATCAAATTTTGTGGATGGCTTGCACTTGCATTAAGGAAGAACCTATTGATTTTATGCTCGAAATGTCAACAGTCAAGGTCACTCTGAAAGAAGAAACATGGTTTCTGCATATTAACATGAGCTCTCTACATTGCTTGTATTTGGTGTAAGGAATAACCCAAATGATTTTGGATTGAAAAGGTTAAAGGTTATGGTCACTATAACTGAAAGAATAAAAGCATGTCGCCACGTAAAAACAATAGTTGCAGGTCTCAACCATGCTGTGTGGATGGCTTGCATTTGGGGTAAGGAAGAAGGCTCAAAGATCAAGATCATTGAAAAGACAAATGTTTCCCACATTATACTATTAGTTACACCTCATAGACACGGCCCAAGCCATGGCAATTGCTTGCATTTATGGTAAGGAAGAAACCAGGGGATTTCGGATTCAAATGGACAAAGGTCACTCTGAAAGAAGAAAAACGATTTATGTACAAACATGTCTTATCTATACAGAAGACTATAAAACACGAGGCGAGCATATAATGTGCTGTTCACAGTAATTTTGTTCATGATATTTTATCGTAATTCATTCCGCTTGAAATAAAAACAGGCAGCAGATGTGTTAATTCAGTGATACGATTAATGCGACAATTTCGACCATAAAATATGCATTTTTAGATTATGCGCCCGTGCATCTGCAACTCTGATGAAAAATATGTTGACTGCGAAGAAAATTTGTGAAACGTTTCCAGTCTGGAATTCGTATTTTGGATCTGATTGAAGCACTACACTATTTAGATTTGTCATAATTTACAGGTTATTTATATTGCATTTTACAAGACACCAGACAATCACTAGTTACTGTTTTGAAAAAGTAAATGAAAATTTAATTCTGGAAAACTATTTATACACAGTTAGAAGAACTTCTTAATTTTAAGACCCCTTCTTGTTGAATTTTATTTTCAAGATGTGAACAAGTAAAAATGAGTCACTGGATTAAAAATGGAGTTACATTGTCAGCCTTTTTCTTACAATTTTTATTTCCACGATGCGAACCATAATTATAGGAGCGTGACAAAAAATCTCACTGGAATGGAGAGAGGACTAGATCGAGAAGAGCTGTGTTAGAAAATTAAAGAAATGTATGGAAAATCTAGAGTCAGATTAAAAAAGGAAACCACCTTTTAAAGAAGCAGATTTGAAAACAAATTACAGACACTTCTTTAACGATAAAGCCAGCAAAGCATGAAGATAAAGAGGGCTCTAAAATAAGGGTCTCTCAAGCAAAACATGTATTTTATTCTTTGAAATTAATATTGTGCATTTTAGGTCTTGGAAGAACCATCAGAGGTGACGTACAAAATTACTTTTTACGTGGAATGCAGCAAACTGGAAAGAGGCTATTGTAAATAATACGAAAATTATTGTAAATAATACGAAAGTTATTGTAAATAATACGAAAGTTATTGTAAATAATACGAAAGTTATTGTAAATAATACGAAATTTGCGCATATTTACAAAATATTTTAGCACCATCTCTCAAACAACAAGTTAGTTATAAAAAAATAATAACATATATGAAATCCACAACAGAGATGGGGCTAAATTAATTTTTTCTTCTGTTTTCATGAATGACACCAGACGAAAATAATATAGGTCGCATACACCTTGAAATTTCAAAGAATGTAACAAATCTCAAATGGAGAACTGTTAGAAATTATCAAAAGCGCTATTTAGATTATGAAACCTCATCCTTGTCATGTCATGAATGGGACACAACTCTACCTGACTGATGATGTATTCGTTTTTACAGAAAAGAAGTTACTTAAATGTGCATTATATACTAATCAATTTAAAGTTGGTGTGACTGAGAAATCTAAACATTGACTGATACTAAAATTTTCCAGCCTCTTTTTTGTAGTATAAAGTAAATGAGGTTCAAAATTTAATCCTAAATATTTAACTTTTTTAATTATATCCAAAAACTTACAAACATTTAATGTTCCACGATACTTTGTATATATCTGACGTTTGGATATTGACCCGTTGAGTGCCAGAAAGATTTTTAAAACTTTTATCTCATTATGACTTGTATCGTTGTTCACAGGGAGACGGATAATGATTGTAGATAATATGTAGTCATTTTGTTGATATCTGAAAGTGATCTCATAACGCCAGACAAACACGGACATGGGGCAGATAAGTTGTGATGTGATTGTGTACTAACAAAAGAAATTAATGCACCTGTCGCAGGTGAAATCCCACTTTATCAGTAGGTCAGACATTATCATGAAGTGGGAAAATCTGTAACGCGATTATATAGACGCTAAGATACTGCGCGACAAGTAATACTCCAAACGTTACAATATATGAACATCGATATTTTAGCAAAGGAAAAAGAAAAAAATCGCCGGTCGAGCTTGATTTTTCTTTACCTGTTTTAAACTTTTTAAAACACATGCAAGCGGAACATTTTCGGCCTTTTCCAGCGAATTCTCTAATTTGACGGAAATGGCCGAACTATTTTTTTGTATAGAATGAATATGGGATGATTTAGACTTCATATCAACTAATGTGATTTATTTGATAACCTGTAAAAAAATGCAGCATGCAATATGTTGGACAAACACTTCAACAAGTTTCTAAGAGAATAGAAAATCATCGCTTTCATGTAAAAAAATATTATAGAGATCCTCAGTTTTCTTCTAATATTTCAACACACTTTAACACCAATAATCACTCTCTACTTGATTTTTCTTTCATGCCAATAAATATTGTGCATGGTAACATGAATAGACTCATAAAAGAAACTTAGATATTTTGTATCCTAATGTCGTTAATGCCAGTGCACTATATAAAATTTTATAATTTTATTTTTAAATTGATATATTGTATATCCTTTATAATTATATGTATGACTGTTGTCTCTTTTTCATTCTATTCTCTCTCTCTCTCTCTACAATTCTTCTGTGCGACAACCGATTTTCTGGTATTGTAGATTGTACGGAGTAAATCGAAATTTATATATATACATTACACATTGATCAAAATTTATCTTTATTGCTGAAAACAAATAGGGCTCAGGCTGCGATATATAGCCGTTGTTCAAGTTTATTGTATTCATGAATATTTAGGGAATCAGAAAAATGAGCCCATAAAAGGGGTGCAATTGATATTTTCAGTCTGTTTAAATCGTATATCAGGCTATTGCGATATTACAATTATTCTCTATAATTTCATATGATAATTTTGTCAACGGCTTCTGTTCAGGCCTCAAAACATGCACACAATTTTGCTAAGTCAGATAAATCAACCATCAAATCGGTGTTGATTCTCATGAACGATATGTGGGTACGATGTCACCTGTTTATTAAAATGTGCAATTGTGCTGCATGCAACTCTTTCCCGAACACACTTGCGTACAGATTAGACAATTACCGATATAAGGTAATGCCCATATCTAGAGAGAAATTTCATTATCATTACAGGCGTGAGAATGATTTATTGACCTAAACATTTCTGTGCTGACGATTTTATGACATAAAAGTTGTTAGATTTTCAAATTATTTATCGGGTTGTGTGTGTGTGTGTGTGTGTGTGTGTGTGTGTGTGTGTGTATATATATATATATATATATATATATATATATATATATATATATATATATATATATATATATATATATATATATATATATATATATATATATATATATATATATATATATATGTATGTATGTATGTATGCATGTATATACAGCTATTAATTGTCTGTTTGCCTTAACAACAACTAAACCGAAACACATTTTGCTGTCTCCACGAACCTGTCAGCGTTGCTCGTGTGAATTTGTGGTACTCTCACCACATGTAGATGGTTCACATTACAGTATGCTCCAGAGGAACCCAGCACATTATTGAAAGAACACGAAGAGTATGCCGAGTGAAAGCTTGTTGATTAGGGGAGGGCTCAGTGACTGCGATACTAAATTCTCTTGTGCTCGTTCGGCCAAAAAACCAAACTCTTCTTCATTCGAATATCTGCGCAGTACTGGTATTGATATTCTAGCGATGAAACGAGAGGATTTGTTGCTGGTAAATGTTTGTAAAACTATTTTAATGGAAGTTGGCAATATGTGATCCGGAAATATTTGTTCTATTTTTTTATTGTGGTGTTTGTTTTTCGGGCAATTTTTATTTATTTATTTATTTATTTATTATTTATTTATATTTATTTATTTATTGGGGGCATAGTGTATTGTATGTAAACAAAAAAATAATATTGGGGAGAAAGGAAAGGAGGGAGAGTATATGTTTTGGCCGTACAAATATCGTCAATACAATGTACAACATTGTATCTTTCTCTGGATATTGTTTTAAATTCTGAAGTTATCTCTATGGACGGGAGAATCAGACAACTCTTGCAAATTTTCAGAACCACTAGGGTTACAGCACTTTATGTTAAGGCTTATACCGTAAATTATATTGATCCTGTAATGACAACCTGGGGTTCATGTAAATCTGTCAGCTTGTAAATCTAAAATGATTTTTAATATTGCGGCGATTTCTTAAAATCTCTTCTTAGATCCCTGATCTATTTTACTTGTGTGTAATTAAGACCGCTCCAGTGTCCTATGTGGTTAGAGTGCCGCCTTGGATGCGGGAGGTCGCGGGTTCAAACCCCGGCCGAGTCATATCAAAGACTTATAGAAATGGCACCAGAAGCTGCCTCACTAGGCGCTCAGCATTAAGAGGTTAGTTTTGAAAATGGTCGACATTGTGTTAGGATAATGTGACTTGGTGGGACATAATGCTACATGTCTGCAGCATGATGCCCTAATTCTAAATCACACACACACACACACACACACACGTGTAATTAACAAAAAGGGGATACTTTTATATGATGTATGGAAAGACAGGTCATTATTTACATAAAAAGATATAGTTTCGATGTCAGACCTCAACACAACACACACTCAAAATTTATTGTATTATTGTAAAACAAACGGAGGCAACATAAACATCTGGGAGTGTGGAGGGTAATTGTTAATATTTTTTTTATTTTTTTTTGCTTGTGGTATTTCTTTTGTTTTAGACGTACACTTAAGATTACAAATATGGGCGAGAAAGTTCAAAGATTACAATGTATGGGTGACAAAGTTCACCATTGTATCTCAGCGTGAAAAATCGCCATCACCAACAATGAGGTGGATATGTAAGCTTGATAAATACAATTGTCTCAGCATAATCATATCTCCGTATGTGAGCGATCCCGTATTAGTGGTGAATGGGTACTTGGTTTGACAGTTTGGGTTGAGAACATATGGTTCATAATATCAATAAATGCACCTGTCTCTGGTGAAATTTTAATTGTTTACTTTTCTGTTATCAATGTATATCGCGACCAATTCACACAGGGTGCGTGTTTCAAAGTAATGACCAGTATTAGAGAATCTGACACGTTGGGCTTTTGAAAAATCATCTCTGCACTCTGTATTAAAATAAACCTAGTTTTTAGGCTGGCGTGTCTCATAAAAAATTGATTCCAATGTTCAAGCCTATACACTCATTTTTTAAGAATATTATCATCATGACTGACATACATTTTTTGAGAGATCGGTAGTTTCGAAGATGGAAACAATGAACAACAAATATTTTACCGAAGGAGGAAGAGGAGTTCAAACAAATAACGGGTCTAAAATGTTAGACTAGGATCTGTACAGTGCATAATTAGAAATGTTTTATTTAAAAGGAAATAATTTCTCGACAGATAAATGCACAACAATGCATAAAAATAACAAAGAGGTTGTTTACAGAAATGACTAGTCTTTATGTTTAATTACTACATTTGTTTATCGGATATGGTCATATGATTTATTAATTAAACTTGGAGATGAGCTTACTGTGGTAAACTATACATCAATTAATGAAATCTCTCTTCTGAAGTAGTTTAGACGAGTCAAATGTTTATTATCAAAACAGGAGAACAAACATATTTTGGCAACCATTCTGTGCCAACGTGCTCCAAGTATCCGTTATAAAAAAGATTTCTTTTGAGTCAATAAATAAAATAAAATAGGCTGTTTCGTGTGTAATAATGATTTTAACTTATTTGACTTATTTGAAAGGGAATCCAAAATTAAAATGGACGAATCTGTTATATGTACAAGGTATATATAACAATACATTGTTCCAGTTCAATGTCACCGCGAGGTTTTTGACTGGAACAAGAAGCATGCATTGGATAATGCTACTTATTCTCACACTTATGAAAAAAATAATATTATAGACCTATGTTTTTATCTCTTCATAATCTCACTCTATCAGTGTACTTTCTTAAAGAAAAATATTTTTTGTTGAATATAGCTTTTTATTATTTGTTTTGTATTACTGTAGTAAAATAATTAGCATTTTTGTCAGAGATTAATGAGTATGCTTTACGTGCGTTTTCTCAACATCACTAGGTTAAAGAAAGCTTAATTACCATGAGACTATATAAGTAAAATACAGATCAGGATGACAACCTAGTGAATTTTCAGCTTAATCGCTTCTAATAAAAGCAAACTTTATAAAAGTTAATGAACTTTTAGATTTCACGGATAATTTTACACAGCAGTTTACAATATCGCACAGACTACTTACCTACCAACATGGGGGCCCCGAGTGGCCGAGTGGTCTAAAGCGCTCTCCGTTACGGATCACTGCCATCTCACCTCTGTCTGCGTGGGTTCGAGTCATGGATTCGGCCAATGTGGGTATGTGAGAAAGCTTGCCAGTAGCTTCTCGAGGGTCGGTGGTTCTTTCTGAAGATTTCCAGGGTTCTTCCTCCACCATTAATACTGGCCGCCATGTGTGCTGAAAAATGGCGTTAAACCCTACAACAACCTACCTACATACATCATACCTTTTGTTTTAACATATTTTATTTCATAAATATATAATTTGAGATTACAGGAAGTACAACATAGACCGATTTCGCCCCATCGGTCCCCGCGCTCACAAGGGCCCCGCGCGTTAGTAATTTATAAATATATATATATATATATATATATATATATATATATATATATATATATATATATATATATATATATATATATATATATGGAGAGAAAGTAATTTTAAAGTGATGGAAGAAACGTTTAAGTTCAATATCATATAAAACTTGTTTAAAAGTTTATTTCCAAATGCCGTGCTCACAGGGGCTCCACGAGAAAATTATCAAAATCGAACCCCGCGTTTGCTAAGGCCGTTACTGGATATGAATACATGGCAGACAATATTAAGTTTTAATGACAAAAAAATAAATTATCAAAGTGATTAGTCTCTTGATTAAACTTTAACATCAGCTAAGGTATATCAGCACGAAGATGAATCACGATGGAGTCGGTGAAAGATGAAAATAAAGATAAGAAAGAAATTTAAAGGAGCTAGTGTCAACTGAATATGAGGTCTGAAAGATATTCAGTGTATTACAAGCCTTCTTACCCACTTATTCTCACACTTAATGCTTTCGAAGGATGAATAATACTCTGTAATACAAAATTAAAAAGACAAAACTAAAAAACGCAAACAATGAACCTTGATGGATTTTACTCTGATTATTTCAAGTTAATGGTTGATTTGTAAATGGAATATTACTTTTGTTTCCATTCTAAAACAAGTTAGAATAATTCTCAGCGAATTTCATATAGTGTCATTTTTGTTGAGTACGGAAATATCAGAGATCTTATTTAGTTTTAGTTGTTTTTTTATGAGTTTAACGCCATTTTTCAGCACATGATAGGCTATACATGGCGGACAGTATGTTTGGCGGGGAAAAAAAAAACTAGGAAGAATCACCGTCCCACGGGAAGCTACTGGCAAATTTTCTCACATACCCACGTTGAGCGAGCCCGAGACTCGATTCCACGCAGACAGAGGTGAAATGTCAGTGATCTATTAAGGCGAGGTCCTATAACCACTCGGCCATCCAGGACCCCGATCGCTATTAGGCAGCATGTGGCAATTCAAGAATCGGGATAACGATGCACAGTTCTAGCGATTTTTCATGCATGAGTCTTTTTTTAAAGCATTTTTTTTTTCGTTTAAAATCTTGGAAAAGTGTGTGTGTGTGTGTGCGTGTGTGTGTGTGTAGACGAAGCAAAAAGGACAAAGTGCGGTGCAGCAAGCTGTGAAGCTGTTCAGATGGTTGATACAAAGAAATAATTACAAAAACATAAATAAACACAAGACATATTTATGTGTTGCTGAGTTATTGCAACACAAATCAAAGAATATGGTCTTAATATAGCCTTAAAAACAACAGAAAACTATATTACATTTTGGCAAATCATGTACTTTTTATTTGGCAAGAACTCTCTTTTGCGTTTAACTTGCTCACATGTTGCCTATTTAACTGACTAAAACAATAGAAAACATAACATATGCCAAGGATTCAAAAGCGTGATCACCCAAACTTTTGTCACGCATAACATTTAACATTTAATAGTTTAGTATAACGTGCTTAAAGAAGACATATTCTCTCTCTCTCTCTCTCTCTCTCTCTCTCTCTCCCTCTCTCTCTCTCTCTCTCTCTCTCTCTCTCTCTCTATATATATATATATATATATATATAGAGAGAGAGAGAGAGAGAGAGAGAGAGAGAGAGAGAGACAGACAAACAGACAGAGACAGATAGACAGAGCGTACACGGAAGCACGATATGAATTAGCATCTCGGCACAATTTAATAAACTCTCTCTCTCTCTCTCTCTCTCTCTCTCTCTCTCTCTCTCTATATATATATATATATATATATATATATATATATATATATATATATATATATATATATATATAGAGAGAGAGAGAGAGAGAGAGAGAGAGACAGAGACAGAGACAGAGACAGAGAGAGACAGAGACAGGGAGAAACAGAGAGAGAGAGAGAGAGAGAGAGAGAGAGAGAGAGAGAGGGAGAGAGAGAATTTATTAAATTGTGCCGAGATGCTAATTCATATCGTGCTTACGTGCCATTAATGCTAAAGTGGTCTGTACATCTCAAAAGAACTCGCCCAGTTTTTCGGACCTGCTGCACCGTGCTTTTTATGTTTGTTTCCTCGATACGTTTCGCTGACAGACCCAGTGTGTCAAAGATGAGGTGAATTTAGAAAGATGGTTATTTGCTATATAATTTGTAAACAGATCCGTAGCCTTGCCTGAAAGTTTCACGATAAAGCGTTGCACACATGTTCCACTTAATTTATTTGAAGATAAAGAAGACAAAGGCTGGAACACAAATATCACTTTCGAAACTGACGTAAACTTGTGCATGGAAAATAGTACAAGTATGAAACAGTGATTTGAAATACAGGTATTTTTTATATACAAGTCTAATGTGATATATTTTCACTATTTTAATAACATTATTGCTGGATCCAAGTATTTGTTGTTAATTTACGTTCCAGGCACTTTTCTTTTGGATGCCTTCAGTTTTGAGAAGGCATAATTGAGTAGTTCCTTGCTGCGCCACTCTATTTCCGGCACATGCGCACTCTATGATGAGACAAGATAATCTCTTTCCAGTAGTTATCATTTAGATCAACAATGGATGCTCATCACATTCTTGTATTCAAACAAATGAAAATTGTCTAGTGAGAGGGAACATCGTATATGTGTCAGGTCATCTTGTTGGGTCATTTGCTCATGTCATTGTTCGGCGATGTATATCAACGTATCCATGCGATGTTATCAGGATACCACTATCAACCCATTAATCCAAAATTAGAAGGTCGTTTAAACTTAACCTTTGTTTGAGATAATAAAACTTGTATCATTTTAGCCCTGAGGGATAGGTGAGCGAAACGGGACCTTATGTCATGATGTGAAATCTTTCTTCTACCTCATATGAGAAGAATGAATTTTCCAAAGTCATGGAAAGGTTGGATAATTTACTCGGTCCTCTTGGTGTCAAGGATTTCCTGTGTAAAAGGTAATAAGTATCTGGTGCTACCCGTCTTTCCTCGTGTTATTGCCCGTAATTTACAAATATAAATTAGGAAATACCCAAAATTTTTTTTATTTTTTATTTTTTATTTTTTTTTATAAAATGTGAATTTAGATGAGCCCATTAAATTGTTTGACATCCAGCATTCAGCTACGTTCGTTATGGGGAACTGATAAAGAGTAAAGTTAGGTCATTTCATAAGATATCATTTAATCTCAGCACATTGCAATGTGTATTTATAATATATTATACGAGCCTCGAAGTACAATGATAAGAAAAGACTTGAGTTCAAAATGTTATACATTATTGGATGGATGACTTTAGAGAGAAAATTATTCCTGGCTGATCGATGTAGAAATGAATTGTTTTTTGTCATTGAAAGGTTGGACAATCTCATTAGTTCTCTTTATGTGGGAGGCGTCTTCAGCAGGCGGTGTGTTTATTTATAATTGGGTGCATTACAACGCATTCCAATGTCCAGTATCGCCTTTGCTTAATCTTTTAAAAAAGTGTTTCTGAGTTGCTTTAAAACCCAAGTCGATAGTAGTAAGACATTCACAAAATGAGTTTCAGTATATATCTGTTTTATTTTCGATTGTACTAGGACTTTAAAAGGGAACAATGCACTAGTAAAGCTTTTGTGTGTCATTCGTTTTGTAAACATTTACACTATTTGAATGTAAACGCTATCTTTTTTGTATATGCCGATGTACTTGATCAGTGGATTTGTAAGAACGCTTTTGCTTATCTATCACCAGACACAACTTTCCATATTTGCCTGCCAGAGAATGGACAGGGAGGCCAAACGTGCTACACACCAAGCGACCATAGCATGGATTGGAGTTCCTGCATACAGGAATGTAAATTCAATCATGGGGAATTAGCTACCATTGTTGATTCCCCTACCTATTTCGATCTCCTGAGGTTACTGTCACATCACAGGCGCGTGTACTGGATTGCTGCGTCTCGTAATAATACGGAATTGCGCTGGACGAATGGTAAACTCTTAATAAATTGTTTGTCTTCCTCGGGTGACTTTCAAAAAAAGGCCTTGTATGATATTGACTGTCCTTTCCAATTGGGCAACGATCAACAGTATTGATAGATAATCAATAACCGTCCATTGATTTGACTTTTATTTTAATATTACATCAGGTTTCTTTTCCTTTTAAATATCATAAATATATAACAATATATAGTGTATTTATGTATTTGTCTGTCTATTTATCTATCTGTCGTTTTGTGTAAATGGCAAATGCACCGAATAAATCACGCGTGGAGGAAAACAGAGATACACTTGAATCAGCACTGATTGACTTTAAATCGTGCACAAATATGTACTAATCTGTCTGGAATATTAATAGCAAGAGCTACAATTTTATTGATCACCAATTTATTTGATCATGTTTTCATCGATATATTTGAATAATTGATTAACTTGTCATATCATAATAATATCATTACATAAAAATTTCATGGAATGGAGTATTTATTAGTGTTTACAACAAGTATCTGCACCGATTATCTTCGTATTGTAATAAAGACAATTTTTTTTTTAAAACAGGCATCTCACTACCAACACAGTTAATTGAATTCTTGGGAGGTGAAAACCATGGAAACTGTTTGAGTTGGGATGTTGGGAACTGTACAAAATGTCTTGAAGCTAGGGAATGCAGTGGCAGTTACACCTGTTTATGCCAATTTAGTAAGTATATCAGTAATAATTTAAGAAAGTGTGCGAAGGAAATGTGATTGGATTTTGTCAAAACAATCCATTTTAGTTTAAAAATGAAAACATAAGAGAGTGCTTGTGAGGCAGATTCGTATATCATAATAGGGTATAATACCACGGTTTCACTTAATTTCTATTTAAAAAAATTCCCTTGATACGGAGATTTTCAATGATTTTGGTATTGCACTTATACAAATATTAAGACTGTTGACAGTGGTAAAAAAAGCTGAAACGATGAAAAGTAACTATTCAGTTTTTAAATTTTTCATGTGTCTCTTTTTCTTTCTAAAATAAATGCGATGAGATCCTCAAATTTAAGAAAGAAGAGACTCTACAGTTTTCCTCAATGATAAAATGGGACAATTATAAGGAAACTCGTAATATTATGTCTGCATTTGTTCATATCTACTAAATGTTAAGTGAACATTAAGAAGAACATGTAAAGAAACTTCAGTATGACACAGAAAGTTAGGAGATTTCTTAAAACCGGGCCCTAAAGAATACACGTTTGACTGTATTTTTTTTTCGTATTAAAAAATTTAAGACTCTATATAAAAATATAACCCAATAACGTCATTAATGAAAGAGTGTAACTTTTGTTGCAACTATTATTCTTCCTTGGAAAGTGATTATGGCAAAAGAATTGCAGTGTTTGTATCTTGTAAAGTAATTGTAAAAACCAAGGCTTTTTTGCAGTTTCCAAACGTATATGACGTCTTGCAATCACTTAACCCTGTAGACTGATGAAAACATTCAATTATTCTAGTATAATTATTCGAATTCGAGGCTTACATTTCCTACCTTATTTACATAAAAGTTCTTGAATCCACACCTTAATATGTTTTGTAGGATCCAGTGGCGAATCCAGAAATATCGTTAACTTGAGGGTGAGGGTGAGTGAGTAAGCAAGTAGGATAGGCCCCTGTGGGGAGGAACCGCCTCGGCGCCCCATTAGGTGAAGCCCACAGAACCTCCTACATTTTAACCGTTTCCAGTGCATATATTTAAACTTCTAACTGTGAAGAAAAAAATACAGAAGGAAGCATTCTGTTTGTTTAGCGCTCTTATTTATGGGATTTCAGAATCAGGGGTCGGTTAAGGCCCCCCCGCCCTCCATTCCTCTATAAGATATTGCTATAAGCCATGGGTCTTAGAGCAGTGTCAAACCCTGGCGCGATTTCCGCTAGAAGTCTTAAGTTTACCCTAAATTTCCAAAGACTTCCATACAACTTCAGTTGTAAATTAGAAAGCCCGACCTGTTCATTTTATACATAAATTTTACTCTAACCAATGCAAGACCACAAATCTCACAGTCTGCCAAATATATATCAACCGCAAATCTGCATGGTTTCTCTTCGTTAGGTTTCCGTACCGCCAGCAGTTCACGCCGTAGAAACTACACAACTATCCCCTAACACAGGGAACTATTTTAACTACGCCACCTTAGGCCAGTAAAACTATGGTTTCCATGGAACATTTCGCCATTACAACTGCATCACATTTACTCTCATGGCGACATAAACCGTATCTGCCGTGTCCCTTCTTATGTATTCCTTTGTGTAATTTACCGGTTTCCTAAATACTGCCACTGCAATCACACCACCAATGTACACCACTAGATTTTAATAGGGACTTTGTTATTCCAGGGTCACTCATTCGGTTTTGACCTGAATTCACTACTAGTGAACCATGGCATCATGAAATCTCACTAACACTTTACTCCCTGACATTTTCTCCTAGTAATTGGCTAATTATTTCGGGCTAAGGAATATTTCCACTGCACCGAATTCCAATAATCAGACAAGTAATCACAAAAATCTCAGAATTCCTCAAAAAACAGGGCGCTATATCCAAATGCGCATACTCCATATTTATTGCAAGATTATAATCTCAGGGATGAAAAAGCCAATAATTCCAATAAAGCCACCAGCTATTGATACACAAGTTCGAATTCAAGGATATGCAAATAATGTGTTTTGAGGATATGCAAATGTGTTTTGAGGATATGCAAATAATGTGTTTTGAGTCAATTTAAGTACTGAGGTGATTCCTAATTTCAAATGAAAAGATTGTTTTTCTTTGTTCATACTTTGATGAAACAATCTGTAACATTGACCTATAATCGCACACCGTTGTTGTGGCTTTCCCTAAATTTAAAATTACGAACCAACGATGCGAAAGGTATTCAACATGTAACAACAAATTTGACTTTAGTTTTCATTTTCTATTTGAATATTTTGAACGAATGAACATATCAGCTAATACAATTTAAAAAAAAATGTTGTACATATTGCTAATAAAGTGGCCTTTATTTCTAGATGAAAGAGGAACAGTGAATAACCGAACGACTAGCAAAGGGACAAACACAACGGTGCCATTTGTTACACCTCATGTCAATTTCATCTCGTCGACTCCTTACCTTGGCTCGGTTCATGCTTTTCTGACAGAGAAAACAACAACTTTGGCCTCTGAAATAACAAGTCCACCCTCCAAGGCAAGCGCTGGTATATATTATTTCATACAAACACAACGTGTACATATTATTCTCATAAATATAGCCTGCTAATTATACTACAATGATGTGAATTAAAAGAAGACATTACTGGGACGTGAGAAAATTCGTAATGCAGAAAGTAGTCCAACAAATAACAGAGCTTGAATGGGCTATATATGAACAAATTATTAAACATGTTAAACCTTAAGAACATCGTAGCTATATGGTTGGTGTCTGAATCTGGCAATATGGACAGAACATAGTTAACCATGCATAATAACTGGTCAGTCCTTATTGCTGCTACTCATAATTAATACCCGGATTTACTTTGAAACGTAGAAAACGCAGATAAAAATGAGAAACGAAAAGTATTCATCGTTTAATCTGCTGGGTATGTCAAGTTTCATTAAATATAATTCAGATAACTTTAGCGTAAAAATAAATATTTACAAGCTGAAACTAAGCTATTTTTACAAAACATATTAGCAATTAAACAAAACTGGAAATTATATATTTGTTTATTTCAATGTGTCGCATTCTTGGAAATTACGTTCTGCAGACATACGACCCATCTTTCTCAAGATAGATAAAATTAAGATTGTGCAAAAATCTGGAGTGAGAGACAAAATTTTTTTGGGCTAGATGAAAACCTTGAAACTGAACTTACACCAGTTAACCCACAAGAATATGGTTCTTCGTAACGGCATGTGTACAACTCCTTTGGGATTTATCTACAGTGTTTATATAATCAATAATACAAATTTGCAATAGCCCGTCGACACTATACCGTAAATGTCTTGGTAACAGGCACACATACTGTAGTGTATTTAATGCTTTGTTGATGTTGTTTCGTAAACCTAATATTAACGTTGTAAAACTCGATTATTATTAATTAAATATCACAATGTCCAAAAGGCCGCCCCTTTCTCTCTGGACCACCGTAGCCAGATACGGGCAAAAATAAATAAAAACACTAGCGTAGAGTACAAACCGACTAAAGGAAAAGGGAAGAGAGAGAGAGAGAGAGAGAGAGAGAGAGAGAGAGAGAGAGAGAGAACAATTTCATGGTCGGTATTAATGTTAATTAAAGCAGAATAATGATTTAGATCAACAGTAAATATATTAAAATATTTTAATTACTTCTTGTTGGTTCATCATTTTGCTTAGTTTCTATTCCACACTAATTTCCATGTGTGAATGGCTGAGCCTTCGGTGTTCAAGAAGCTAATCATTGTTTGTAGTGCTTTAGTTTCTTCATAAAAAACATCTTTCATGTTTAAATCATACGAATATCTTATATTGATTTAATCAATTTGAATAAAAATAGAAACTAAAAAAATAAAACGATCAACTTATCAATTTGCAATGGTGATTGTGAATAGTCACAAAAGACACAGAACAACAATTTATAGCGGACACCATTCACTCGGGCAATACACAGTTGCTTGTAATAATTCTTAACTCCGTTCAAAGGTAAATATGTGTATTTGTATGTGATATAAATAAAAAAGTTGTTTAGTATCTACGCTTTATCAATGATATACCTTATACCATTCTATAAATTTTCATTAAAAGGAAACACGTCAAGCTTCGTTTTCTTTTAATGAAAAATTTATACATCGCGTGGTATATCGTGGATATAGTGTTCTCTCTCTCTCTCTCTCTCTCTCTCTCTCTCTATATATATATATATATATATATATATATATATATATATATATATATATATATATATATATATATATATATAACAAATATAGTGTCAACTCTGATTTAATATTATAAACACATGCAAATATTTCATTACATGTCATTGCAGAAAAGAAATGTCTTATAAGAAATTTAAGTTATCAGCAAAATGAAAATAAAAAGTTTACTCATACCATTCTCGAAACGTTTCCCCTGGATCTGAGAACAGAATAAGGGTTAGATCATATCGTTGCAGATTCTTCGGGCATAAATATTACTGAATCTAATTCATCTCCACGCATAGCATCTCCAACCACAGCAGTATCAACGGCCCATTCATTAGAGACTGACACATTACCGGTGGAAACGTCTCAGCGGTTTGGATTTCCTATATCGTATGCTAATAATGAAAGTGATATTACTAAAACTCGGTTTACCATTCTCATGGCCACAAAAACATCTATCTTAACACCATTGATCCAGCTTGAATCGAACGTTAGCAAAGCAGCAACGGAAATGGAAAGAACAACAGCAGAGCCGTCTACCGTCAAGCATGACGGTTTCAGCTTCTCGACTCCGCTGATTAAATCTTTCCAGGCTCTTCACTCCACAAAGACATCGTCAATAGTCACAGGTGCAACAAGAAAACAGTTCAACGGTAAGTTGTAAAAATTAAATATTCTTTATGATTTTGAGAAAAAGAAAAAAAAAGCATGAATAAAAGATCATAATACATTTTCAATTTTGTATTATACTGCTAATAGGTCCACTGATACAGGCATTGACATCAAGATTAGGGAAAATGCTGGCCTAAGTGTAAAGAGAAAAATAATGATCGTTTAAATGTTTGATATATAAAGTTTCATGGGGTATATTTCGATTCATTTATGACTAAATACCGACATTTTTTAAATTAAAATTAGACGTTTTTGAAAAAAGCTTTCGCAAAAATATACGAAATTAATACGTTGCATATATTTTTATAACGTGTGTGGTATGTTTTAAAACCGACTCACATTTGCATACTTTAATTTTGTTCCTGATAATAATCATAATAGCCAAATGAAGATTCAGGACAAAGCTTGTTTCTAGTAATTTGATAGAAAAACAAAACAACAGAAGTTTCAATACGTGTCAGTCGAAAGGTAATTTCTTCCTTTCAGTAGGTCATTAATACAAATGGCTACAGAACATCCTTTGGAAGTTACTCTACCCATTATCTACACGTTTCAGAAACAGCCATATACACTGCAAGTTTCTGCATACCGGCATCAGGTGGAGAGATGTGTTATTACTATTTTGAAAATCGTCGAAATCAGCTTGAAGCTGCATCCTTGTGTAACGGATTCGGAAAGGAAATCTTTCATTTTGATAATAACATTTCCACCGCACTGTATGTCCGAGAACACCTAAAAAATATAAGTGGTGGAGTATGGTTAGGCGCCATTAAACTCGGGATTGGATGGAGCTGGCTCTATGGTAAAACGTCTTTACTATTTTTTATGGGAAAGTTACATATCAAGTGTACTCAAGTGACACACATATATGGTTAATTAGTTTTACCAGATGCCATTGCAATTCACCTTTTGTTATCACAAACTTTCGGATGAAGCAGTGATTTAATGAATCCTTTTGTGGGCACACAACGTTCGTAAATAAAATTTAGATCTCCGACGATCTTGAATGACGCGTAAGATGAGGATGATGATAACGATGATGATTAAATCATATTATAAAGTAATGAAGGTACGCATTATTCTTACAGTGACAAAGCATATTTCATCCTGGATAGTATTTATTTTCAAAATTTTTCTTTTGTCTGTTTATATATTCTATCAGCATTATAATTACATGTTATTTTCTAAAAACATGTTTACTTCCTTGTTTGATTAATTCAGATGATAACGTGCTGATTGTTTCGATAGGTCAAAAATTTACCGACTTCTGGACAGGGAACATATTTTCAACAGACCCAAATTCTGAAAACACGTCATGCTTGATTCTTGTTCCATCGATCGATCCTCTTGCCAGAATGGGTTGTCAGGAATCATATTCTGTATTATGTCAAGGTGAGCAGATACTACTACTACTACTACTACTACTACTACTACTATTACCACTTATTGTTACTAATACAATGTTGCAATTACTACTGCTGCCACTACAATCATTACTACCACCACTGCAAGGCACTGTATGTTCAACTTGATGTAGTCATAACATATCTCAGCCATGTACTTTAAATGATGTACCCATTGATCCTATTCATTTTCACTAAAATTGTTCTCTGGACCTGGGTTGGCATCGACGGACATATTTCTTGTTGTCCAATCTCTATTGCCTAGCTGCATGATGCACTAACATACCTTGAATGGTTGCACTAAATGTACTCGGCAAATTGGTAGGGATTGTATTATCGCCTTGCTTTCTTCAGACGTGTAAACTAAAAGATGTAAATAAAATAAGTTTGAAATACTATCTAAAGTTTTGACATTCATGAAAGAGAAACTTTTTCGCAACTATAATTCGTCATTGAGAATAGATAATGTTTGGACCATGTAAGGAAATTTTTAACCACAATGGTTTTCTTTGCAGTTCCAAAACATATGTTATTTCTTGCGATTACTTAATCCTTTACTTTAATTTTCTAGTGTAATTATTCTAATTCGAGTCTTTAATTTCCTACCTTATTTATATCAACGTTCACTAAACCTCACCTAAATATATTTTGAAGGATCCAGTGGCGGACAGAGGAATAGTGTTTGCTGGAGAGGGGGCTAAACAAGTAGGATTTGTGTCTGTGGGACGGAAACACATAACGTCCCCTTGAGGCAAATCCTCCTACAATTTAACCGCTCGCAACGCATAACTTTAAACGCCTAATCTGTAACAAAAATACTGAAGGAAACACTGTTTTGCGACCAATTTTATGAGGGTTTTAGAAGCAGGCTCCGTTTGGTTCCAATCCCATCTCCATCTGCCCCAGGGTACTGCTATAAGGTAGAGGAGTCTCGTGGATGAAAAAAGCCTAAAAATCAAAGAAAGCCACCAAATATTGACACACAAGGTCAAATGTTATGCTCCATAATATGCTAATAATGTGTTTGAACACAATTTGAATACTAAGCTGATTTCTAATTTCAGGTTAAAAGATTGCATTTTAATCCCACACTGCTGTTGTGGCAAGCCATATATTTAGAATCACGAACTATAAGAAAGTTATACACCATGTAACAACTGCTTCGCCCTTAGTTTTTATTTTGCGTGTGAATGCTTGAACAAATATATACCCAGCTCAACTAATGAAATTTGCAAAAATGTTATTTCTGTTGTTTATAAAGTGTCCTTTCGTTGTAGATAAAAATGGGACGATGCGTAACCAAACGACCAGAAAAGAGACAACCGTAGCCATTACAATGGTGCCGTCTGTTGTAACTTCCGTCAGGCTCAGCTCATCGACTCATTCCCGTCAATCAGTTGTTAGTTTTCTTACACAAAAAACTACAACAGTGGCCTCTGAAATAACAAGTCACCAGACTAAGGCAATCGCTGGTATATATTCTTTCATACAAAAAAAAACGTATACAGTTTTATTATCATTCAAATACTAATAATGTTAATACTATTACAATGAAATATATAGAAACAAGACATTTATGGGAACAGATAATATTCATCATGCAGAAAGTAGACCAACATATAAGGAAAACTTGTATGGACTATATATGAACAAATTATTAAAGACATTTAACCTTAAGAATATCGTATATATATGGTTGGTGCCTGAATCTGGTAATATGGATATAACATAGTTAACCATGCATAATAATTGGTCAGTCCTTATTACTGATACTCATAATTAAAATTACTTATAAACATGGAAAACGCAGAGAAAAATGAATAATAAAAATATATTTATTGTTAAAACTGTTTGGAATGTAGAGTTTCATCAAACATATTTCGGACAATTTGTGAGTGAAAATAACCAATTACAATCTGAAACTACACGTTTTTAAAGAACATATAAACAATCCGAACAAACTGTAGAAATTATAGACTGGCTTTTTTAAGTCTGCCGCATTTTTAAAAACTGAGTTCTACAGACGTAAGATCTTTCTCAAGACAACCAGAGTAAGATTTAGGACAGTGTCCGAATAGTACAGAAAGTTTTGAATATCCTTGAATTGAAAAGTTGCACTAGAATACAGAATATCCTCTAAGTTATCCCAAATATTTGTGTTTCAGCGACAGTGAGTCCCAATGTAACGTTCTGCAGATCTACAATGAGTAGAGACATGTGTTATTATTATTACGATGCACATCGAAATCAGTACGATGCTATAGCCTTTTGCCGTGGACTTGGAATGAACGTCTTCCAATTTAATAACGATAACACCACAGCTCAGTTTGTACGAGAAAAACTGAGAAACATTATTGGAGGGATTTGGTTAGGCGCCATTAAACTAAGAAATGGATGGAGTTGGATCAGTGGTAAGTTTCTCCAGTGTTAATGTAGATGTTTTATCGGATTACTATGCAAAGTACTAGTATTGCAGTACTAATACTAAGTAATAGTATCCGAGTACCAATACTAAGTACTGATACTGGATAACTAATACGAAATACGAGTGTTGGAGAAGTAATACAGAGAGAGAGAGAGAGAGAGAGAGAGAGAGAGTGTGTGTGTGTGTGTGTGTGTGTGTGTGTGTGATTTGGATTTTTAAAGTAGCTTTAACAATTTTTCAGTCATATCTCTACGATGTCTGCAGTGTGACAGTTTATAGTGATGCCTAGCACTGGGGCATCATGCCGCAGACATGTCCCACCCAGTCACATTATTCTGACACCAGGCCGACCAGTCCTAACATTAACCTCTTAATGCTGAGCTGTTGGTACCATTTTTGTAAGTCTTTGGTATGATTCGACCGGGGATCGAACCCACGACCTGCCGCATCCGAGGCGGACGCTCTAAAAACTAGGCCACCGGAGCGGTCTCTAATACAAAGTACTAGTATCTAGGTACTATGTACTAGTATCGGAATACTAATGCTAAGTACTAGTATAGAAGCACTAACACTAAGATCGCGTACAGGAGTACTATTACCAAGTACTAATATCGGAGTAATAATTTCGATGTATAGGTTTTCTCTCTTAGGCATATTTTGACATTGTGTATCGTGATAAACATACTTTGTTAAGCCCCAATAATCCAATTTTAGATGAAACAATAGAATAATCATAAACATTCGGATGGTGGGTTCACAAAGTTCGTAAATAAGATTTCGATCTTGGACGATTTTGAATTTTCCTTGTCAAATATACCGTTAGATGATGATGATTCAATAGCATTTCAAAGTGACAAAGACGCGCGCTATGCGTACAGCGCCAAACCTTACTTCATCCTAGATAATATATATATTCATGAATTTCGTTTCGTCCGCTTTTATATTCTCTCAATATTATAATTGCATATTAGGCATGTTTGCTACCGTTTTTGTTTGATTCAGATGACAACTTGCTGATTGTTTCTATAGGTCAAAACTTGACCGACGTCTGGACAACAAATATAATTTCAACAGACCGAAATTCTGAAGACCAGTCATGCCTGATTCTTGTTCCATCGATCAAGCGTCTTGCCAGAATGAGTTGTCAGGACTCATATTCTGTATTATGTCAAGGTGAGCAGATACTGCTACTACTATTACCACTTCCGCCATTACAAATACAATTACTATCACAAAAATTTCTGTTGCTATTACAGCTGGTGCCACCACAATAACTACTACCACCACCACCACATTTTCTACTACTTCCATCATGACTCTATCTATTCCTATAACAATACGTGTCAACTGTAGCTCGCAAGTCGTGGCTGACCCAGATTTCCGTGTTAGGCGGGAAAAACTCAAGATATCACTGTATTTGCCCAACTTAGGTATGGTAGCACGCACGCAACATAATGAAGATACATTTCACTTTACCTGTACGAAGGAATGTTCACACCTGCCCTGGATAAGAATTCACCAATGATTTCAAGGAACACAGTAATGCCAGTTAAGACAAAAGCCATGAACAACAAACAGTAACTTTTAAAAATCTATTATTTACCTTTGCTTTAATTTAAATGCAGTGAGGGCAAAGAAATGAGCTATGTTGCCTCACAATAGACATTTCACAGCAAAATGAAAAGCGTGTCCAGTGTAGGCAATTGTCACACTGTGCCAAGTAAACAATCACAAGATTAACACAACCCCTGAATGCACGGGGCTGATGCTTATGGCAAATACATCAGGTAGAAGATTCATTCTCAGACGTAGGTAAGCTGTCTTGACTGTCCTCGAAATTATTCCCGTTAGAATCAGGTACATAATATGCAGAGATACCTGTTTGAGCAAAAGAAGTGATCCCAAACCGGATCTTTACTTAAAATTTTAAGATGTTGCAGTAAAAAAATTTATACTTGAAGGTGTTTTTCCAACTTTTGTAAATCTGCTTTTAAAGCATCACAGATAAGGAGGACAATTTTCAGACACACTTAGAAGTTGCACCTGCATTCTTTTTTTGTTACCCTTTGTGATTTTTTGGTCACTTTTAGAAGCTGAAGATCGTTCCATAATGATGAAATTCTTCTTTTCTTAAGTATTTATCAGGAAATCAAGTTTACCGCGATAATATAGCACCCGTCATAATGCAGTATCAGATTATACTACTACCATGGTAAATAATATTACTGCTAAATAATTACTACTAATACTACCGCAATCACTGTTACTGTGCTACAATTACTGCCATTACTACCATTGCTGTTACAGTTACTAATACTACTACTATATTTTCTACTGCTACCACTACCATCGCTACAACAAATACAACTACAGTATTACAATACTTACTGCTATCCTATTTCATAATAATGTTGTAATCAGTACATTTTGTAAAGGTTTTATTAATGTATGGAAAATATGTGAGACTCCATCAATGTGGCAATTTATCTTATGCGATCACTCATAATCCTTCAAGGAAAAATATCTATAGGATAAACTGTTTCCCCCAAAATAAATCAACTGAACATAATCTACGTTTGTTTTAGTATGAAAAAATAAATAAAACTTATTCACATGTTTATTATTATTATTATTATTATTATTATTATTATTATTATTTACAAATTTAAAAAACGGACAACGTTTATTTGTTTTAAATTCAACAGGAGAGCATGTAAGAAGACCTCTATCCTCAGGCAATGAATCTGCCCGTGTTCTAGTGACAACATCACCGACGGATAAGAGTAGTGTTTCGCCCTTCAAAACGTCTCCAAGGACGGGAACTTCTATGTCTAATGATAAAAACGTCAGCGATTTCGCCTCGAGATTGTCCGTCAATCTTACAAATACAGAAGCAACTACTTCTATGGCACTGACTCAGTTCAAATCAAAAAGCCCTACTTTATCATCATCATCATCATCATCAAAAACAACAGTAACACCAACGAAAGGAAGCAAATCGGCGACAGTAACCGGCAACTATTCATCAACTCAGGAAACTTTAATACAAACACCATCGCAACTTGTGGTCACTACAACTAACATGGTTACAATGACAGCGGGTAGTATGACATTCCCGTCTGTTGCAAATGAACTATCTACCACTGTATCAACTAACACTATTTTACAATCTGTCTCAAATGAGCAATCTAACACAGTGAATAGATCAAAATTATTAGAAAATTTGACCACAACTGTAGTCAACGGTGAGACTAATCTGACACCAATTACTTTGAAGAGGCCTGGAACACCTAAAATTAACACGTCTGAAAGGAATGTACCATTGTCAACCCAGCAAACAAATTCTGATGTAAAACCGACAGTATCATTACCTGCATCTCCGTTAAGAACTCCATTACATGGAGGAACAACACAGTCTATTCTGTCCCTATCATTAGCGTATTTATCCACGAAACAGGAATACAACTTTTCAAGTACTGAGCCAAACAGAAGGTTCAGAAGCCAACAAACGACAATGTTGATCAGGCAGTCAACTAGAATGCCCAACGCAGTCCCAACTTCTAAGCATCCTGCTAATACGCAAGGCTTGCCGTCAGATAGAATGGAACAAACGTCTCAACTGCCTTCAAATTCGTTTACTTCTGTTGTGAGAGGAAACAAGTCTTATGTACAAGATATTTCAGCTAGAACATTAAGTTTCACTTCCGGCTCCATAAAAGATCGTATACTACCTGTTAGTACTCCATCCTATTATGATAGTGCGACCACCACAGATAGACAAGTGATGAGCCAAAGTAACATTGATGTTAGTAGTCAACAATATGCATCTAAAGGTAATATCACTATACTTTTATTTTTGAGTTGCCAAGATTGAAAACTCACTCTCGTACTCAAATACAATATATAATCTTCAAACCTGGCATGGATACATTAAAGTCTTAGCTTGATTCTGAAAATTAAGTTTACATTATCAGCCAATCAAAAGTAATACCTCATAAATAAAGTTCTTTTCAAATGGTTTCTAACAAAAAAAATTAAAGCTCACACCAAACTTTTGAAGTTATATGAACTTCAGTCCAGGCCATGTATTCTTCAGTTTTATTTGTTTCCGCAAAACCTTTAGCAGAATACAAAGTGTGAAAAATCTTGCAAGTTTTAATTTTGTTTACAATAAATGTAGATACATAATTTTCATTTTCTTCACAATTTTAGCTCTACTCGCGTTCTTTGTTAATGACGTAGGTATTCTTCAGGTATAGTATCTTAAATCAGGGTTTCGAACCTTCTCTTCATTCTGTGAAATAATTGATTCTGATCTCATTATGTGAAGTCATTTTTGTAGCTTTTTATGAGATAATTGGGTCTGGTCTATTATGAGGTAAAGTTATTTTATTTTCTAGTTCGTAATGAGATATTGAAATTTATCAGCTGGAGAAAATTCATATCGCCACAGTGTCGATAACACATTTGAAACGACTTTCTTTTCCCAGTTATGAAATATATCTGCCCTTATTTTGCTGTTCAAAAATTTATTTTCATATTTAGTCATATTTCATTCTTCTTCTTCTTCTTCCCTTTTAAAATGTCCAACTGTTGTATAATTTATCTCATCAATAAGTAATTAGGAGATGCCTTCAAATGCCTGAAAACAAACACTAAACAACAAAAGCTAGACCTCAGGTATGAACTTTCTTAAAACTATTATTTTTCGTTAATCATGTCAATTGTCTATGGCTGAACTTAGATAGCCCGTTTCTATTCAACACGCAGTGTCACCCATACAGTATATGTTACACTCTACCACCAACAGTGCAACTTGTTATGGAAAAGCTCTTGAATTAATATTGTGGTATAATAATTAGATCTTTTAACCCACATTAGAATCACAATCATTTTTGAAAAAGATGGATAAAACAAGGATAGATGAGTGTTGTTAGAAACCAAAAATTAAGTGACAATCGTAATTTGGCTGCAACGTTTGTTACCGAACTTGACTGCAATCAAGGCCATACAATTCACGTTATAATATAGAAATAAACAAAATAAGGAACAAAGATCCTTATAGGCAAACTTACAACCATTCTGCTAAAACACTGTACTTGGCTAAAAAGTGTCTCACCTAAGGTCAAATTTGACTTGGTCCGAATTCCTGAGCAAATATTTTTTTCGTTAAGTTAATCATCTTGGACCTATATATTTGTCATGTTTTGTTTAACAGGTAACTATAAATACATTTTTTTCTGCATTAGTTTTAAACCAAATAGAAAGAGGTTACAAACATTACAGGGCGTATATAACATATAAGTAAATATAAGAAACGCTTACAACCTTTATATTGTTTTTCGCAAAGTAACAAATTTAGAACTTAACTAACATTTCTCTTGACCAATTTTGCTGAAATTCGAAAATAAATCAAACCATATTCTGACAAGTTTACATGGAATTTTCAGTTGAACATTATAT
This sequence comes from Sinohyriopsis cumingii, assembly GCA_028554795.2. Taxonomy (NCBI): domain Eukaryota; kingdom Metazoa; phylum Mollusca; class Bivalvia; order Unionida; family Unionidae; genus Sinohyriopsis; species Sinohyriopsis cumingii. Next base: position 74,072,793 of record CM068838.1, on the reverse strand, counting down.
ACATGTGGAAAATTATTTAAGAATAAACTCCAGCTTATAGTTTTGAAACATGGTTAATGGGAGTTTTGCAGAATTAAACATGGCTATTTTATGGTTCCGTCTGAAGGTTACGGGCATTACATATGATTCATATATCCCGATATGCTAAAATTTATGTTTTATGTGTCCATTGCAGTGTATCTATGGTCAGCAAGAAAATTCACCATCCTGATGCAAGCAATAAGCAAATTAATTGACTAACATATTCTGGAATACACGAATTTACTTTAAATACATCTGTAGGTGGAGTTCATTTTACTCCTTCTTAATTTTATTCAATCCTGTGACATATTAAATCGGAACGTTTGTTAAAGCAAGATCATTCAGTATTTTTTAATCTCATTATCTATAAAATTAGGGTTTATTTAGTTGAATAAGAAAATGATTTTTATGTAGTATCCTTAACCGTTTGTCATCATTATAATAGTACCAATTTTCAGTGTAGTTTAGAGGTCATAATGGCATTTTCTTCTTTCTGTTTGTATAATACACACTTATAAATGGATGGAATCTTGGAGATACTTTTTCAAGTCATTGACAGTATATAACTAAGCAGGTGATCTTCATTTCTGAAACAAAATGTGATTTTTTTAAAATACAAATTTGGGTAATTACATGGCTGAAACACACTAAATGGGTATATTATATAAACTTTTTATGTAGGGATATACTTCAGTTACGTGATTTTTATTTTTCCCCTGAAAGGACCATAACAGACACTAAAATGACACAAGGCTAGTTTAGGTTACGGACTCTACAGAAATTAGGGATTCCAAGTTGTATATATATACACATATATACCATTACTACAGCCAGACACTGTTTTGTTTTTTGCTCCATCATTTAGTGTTCCGTCCTTCTAATTAGAACGTGAAAACAAAGGTCAGGGCCCTTGAAACCCATTCATGTTCATTAATGCAGGGGGAGATTATTCTTATTTTTTTTTATGGTATATTTCATGATGCAATACCGCATCATAAACGTATTGAATCATAACATTTCTTGGAAAATGTTTAAGATAAGGATCATCCAATAAAGATGGCATCAAATTTGTCCAAATATAATAAAAAAGAAAATAATAACCCATGAGGTTTGATACACTTGTTCTGGTAATAATTTTTGTACTGTCTGTAACCAGTTGTTTTATTGTTACTAATGAACTGAAAGTTTGCAGAAATTTTTCAGATGGTTTGGTGTTATTCCATCCTTTGATCCAACATTTATATGTAAGAGTTGTCAGTATCCTGAAAGTAAGAAAATAATTAATTGGTTCTAACTCCCTTTGTAATGAAATGATAAGAACTCTGATATTTTTGTTGGTTTTGCGTGATAACAATATTAGTTTACTTGATATAAACAATCAAACATTAGGGTCCAAAGATGCTAATTAAATGAAGTACTTAGATCTGTACATATAACAAAAAGAGTATATTATAATTTTTTTAAATTAAAAGAAAGTACATCTCTCTCTCTCTCTCTCTCTCGTTATTACTCAACCTAGTTTCTCAGAGATTCTTTCGTGGAATGTTGAAATATTACAATATTTCTTCCTGTTCATTTTCAGCTGTCATAGTTGGTGCTTCTGTCGGTGTAGGGTTTTTGCTGCTTGCCATAATACTTGCGGTTATAATAAGGAAAAGGTATGTATTTTGAGGGATTTAACAGAAGTGTTCATGAAAAGGTATGTATTTTGATGGCTTCATTAGAAGAGTTGAGGTAAATGTATGTATTTTGATGGTATAATTATCTTGAGACTATCGTGAATTTATTTGCAAATTTAATTTGCGAACTAATAAAAATATGATGGATACTGTAATGCAGATATTCTCTGAGAAAGTTGATGATCAGGTATATATAAAAAATGAGCAAACGTGCCAAGACATTGATGCAACCTGCATATCTTTTTCTATATCTATTCAGAATGGGAAACGGAAAGGAAAGCATGAGGCATAGTGACCAACCTTTAAATGTTTGTCAATCCAATGGAGATTATACTGATGGCTATATCACCGAATTCAATGCACGTTTTGTTGAAAACCCTCTCTATGGACAGTCAGAACTGTAGTGGGCAAGCTTGTTTATATGAATAATGCATTCTGCTGTTGTATATGTAAATTAAATCCATAGCTATTGGAATATATATATATATATATATATATATATATATATATATATATATATATATATATATATATATATATATATATATATATATACAATACACTGACAACGAACAGTGCGAAACTAGTATCTAGCTTGCTGAGCGCTTTCGACTCTTCAATGAGTCTTTTTCAACGGCAAATACAAAACACAGACAAGACAGACAAATAAAACAGAAAAACGGTTATGTTTGCGAAACTTTACATGGCTGTTTCTACAGGAATTAAAACTTTTAACTCTATTATGTGTCAAGTAGTTTATTCCAGCTTGTTGCTGATACTGGAAAATATTTGTATTGACCTTGAAATTGATGAGCCATAACCACATCTGTTATTTTATGTAAATTTATGTAAGCGCAGATTATATCCCGGACATTTCATTGTTATAGCAGTCATATGCTATTAAGCAAATTTAGAGAAGTATTTAAAAGATAATGTTATTTGTGCATGATTGTCTAATTCTAGTCTTTTTGGTTTAAACCACTTGGTTTCAATGTTCATAGGCGGCGTATCCAGTAAGATTCCTTTTCTTTCATGGTTTGGGGACTTCAGCTGAAGTTGTGAGCAATTGCAATAAGTGTTATATCACTGAAAGTTTGGCCAGGGGAGGAGAAGTGTTCTGCGACCAGGCTTCTGTACAACTTCTTTGTCATCCAATCAGATCTATGAAGGCTGATCCTTTTGTGTAGCTTTTCAGTTTCTCCAACATACTGAAGGCTACAGATTTTATATGTGATGAGATAAAAGACATTCTCTGTTTTGTACTTTTGTTTGGACCATGTATGTGTAATTTTTCTCTAGTCACTGTGCTAGAAAATGTCCTGGTTTTTATCATATGTGACAGGTTTTGCGCCTTTTATCGCCACAGAGGCCAGATTGACTAGGGTGGTCTTGATTAGTGATTGGCGTTAGCTTCGCCCTGACTAGGATGTCCTTGAGGGTTTTTGGTCTTCGGTAGGCTTGTTTGTTAGGGAGGATTAACTTTAGTGCGTCCGACCATTCCACGGTGGGCCAGTGTTTCCCGATGGTTTTACCTACTAGTCAATCTGGCCCCTGTGGCGGTAAAAAGGTGCAAAACCTGTCAACATATGATAGAGAACAGGACATTTTCTAGCACAGTGACTAGAGAAAAATTTAACATACAGCCGACACATTTTCTTTTAATTAATACTAGTTTCGCACTGTTCATTGTCAGTTTATTGCATTTATCTTAATCAATCCCTGACGCATGTGATCCCTTGCTGGATCCAGTGCACTTGAAAGGATTGTTATTCGCCATATGATTTGTATACATATAATACTTATTTGCTCATGAAGGCAATCCTGTTTAAACGTAGGCATCAATTAGTGACATTGTATAATTCTACATTATATACAGTTGCTTTCAAATGTATTATTTTCGCTAAGTTAAATACAGGCAAACACTTTAAAAGTCTGGGTAGAATGGTAACACCATATCAAGCCAAAGTTAGCAATTTAAGATGACAATATTTTGTGTGCGTTTACGTGTAATACTTTTAATTGCTATCAACTACCATATGGCTGAGTGCGGCTTAGTGGAAAAAAACAAGGGGTAAAATATGCTCCTTGGGAAAATGGAACGGCAACCATAACCATCAGCATTCCAGTGACTTCCTTTAAGTCTGTCGACATATTATTCAAGGTGTCAGTGCAAAAGCAATTCGTTTTAGTTTTGATTAAAAGTCGTTTCAGAGACAACATGAAGGCATATTTCTTTTTTTATTTTTTTATTTAGAAGGAAATGAATAATATAATAAATGCCTCTAATATTTGACAAAAATATCAAAAATAATTTAGCAAACGTCTTAGAGAATATTTTTTAGTTCACGAAGGAAGTCATTTAATTTAACATTGCTCATTCAACATTTTTTACGTTTTAATTCTATAGTGCGCCCAGATGGATGGACATACATAGTGGTGCCAAAGGGAATACAATGTTGAGTTTCCGCCAAGGCGGGATAGTTAACAAAGTCTTTGATTTCAATCGGCAAAAAGTGCTACATTGTTAGAAAGGAGAGAATAACTGCCACTTTCTTGGTTGATAAAATCAATACGGCAAAGTTGTGATGAATTTACTAACTAAAAATGAACTTGAGAATTGGTTGGTTATTATTGATACACAGATTTGAAGGAAACAAAAGAAAAGAAAAGCAAACTTGCAAATTTGTCAAATGGTGCCACTGAACATTCCGATATGGACCGCTTATTACTTTATAATGTTTGAATCTGTTTCATGCTGTTTCCGTTTTCTTACATAACTGTACTTACTGTTAAGTCCTACAAACACACTTAAGTTGATCATAATTTCCTGAGATGGTATTGAACTTGTAAAACCTTCTTGAGTGAGAATGTGAATGTATTCAAAGCGTTGAGCTCTAATTTCTCCCCCTCCCCAATAATTTATATTGATTGCATGAAAGTGGGATTATTAGCCTCTCTGGTCTTGTGAAAAATGTCTTGCAGATGTTCATGTCTCTCATGTATGTGTTGCTGTGACTCAGTTAAGCTCAAGTCCGTGTCTTTCTCCTGCACAATGGTGATAAATTCCAGGTCTGTAATTCATAAAATATCTCGAGTTTAATCAGAAGTGTATACCAGTGAATAAAAATGACTCTACTCTGATGACGTCACGATACTTTTGATTGGCTTAATATAAAATTTTGAACCATAGATTCATCATTTCCACGTTCGGAATTCCTATTATTTGCATTTTAAATGACTTAAAAGTCCACTGTAATCAAAGTGTTATAAATCTTAATTCGATTCACTAGAAAACGTCAAATGCTGGAATATTTATAAAAGCAAAGTAGTCTGCCCAAACAATAACATAACATTCTCCTCATCAGTTTTGAATAATTTTTTATCTCCAAATTACGAGTGAATTCTCAAACGTTTCAGTTTAGCATAATTTTAAGACTAGGTCTAATCCTTTTTGCTATGCTTTGTTTTAGTGCACGATAACCATGTGACATTTTATACTATGTGGTAATATGTTGTACTTTATGGTAAATATCGAACATGTTTTACTTTATGGTAATCATGACATTTTTGGACTGTATGGTAACCATTGAATAGGTTTTAATATATGGTAACCATGGAATATTTTTTAATATATGGTAACAACAGAATATTTTTGTTACTGTAGTGTAACCATTGAATATTTTTTACTGTACAGTAACCATTGAATATTTTTACTGTATGGTAACCTTAGGACATATTTTATTCAATGGACAGTGCATAGATATGTTAGAATTGCTGTTGTTTACATTACGGATTAAAATGCTTTTAATTTCATACAGATTATTTCCCAGGGTTCCACAAATGCTTTTGTGTTTGAGTGCATGTGTGTTTGAGGAAATATGGTGTGTGTGTGTGTGTGTGTGTGTGACAGAAAATTGCCAGACAAATTTGTGATTGGGAGTTCAATAAATGTTCACACTAATTGGAATTTATCAAGGCAGGAATTTGGAACAAAGCCTAGAATATAAAATTTTTGTCTTTTGAAAAGGTATTTTAAAGCCATTAAATATCAAAATGACTATTTTTTAAAAACAATCCAGATGATGATATTTTGCATTTTGTTGAAATATCATATTGTCATGAGTTATATGAATTTTCTTCGACGGAAAAAGAAATAATAAAATCAATCACTCAAAGCCTAGTCGCTCAGAAGGACTGGACTTTTTAACCGATAAAATAATTTTTTTATACGTGGTAAAGAATTTTCGTTTTCACCGTTATGTGGATTTTTCAAATTTTTTTTTGAAATTTGATACTTTCCAGAGATATGGCCTGGGGATATGTGAATTAACCACAAAAAGGTTGTTTGAATCCAGTTCATAATACTAGGATTATTATATTATTGAGCAAGCTAAATCAGGATTTTGGTCTGATATTACCACGTACAGTGGATTATGTCTTTATAGAACAAAGTTTCGTTGCATACATTTGTTTTGCCTAAGTCGAAAAAACCTAGATTGCGCTTATATAAATTTTCTTAAGGCGGAAAAAATTCTAAGGAGAAAATTTCGTCGCAAACGATGATTAAACTCGGATTACGCAGTAAACGTTTAAATATTACAAAATAAATGTATGCATAGGCTAATAACTAGCGTGAAATATTGCAATTAACGTAAATGAAGATCAATACCGCAATAACTAATTTTAAAAATTTTGGAAAGTGTGGTACATGTCATGGAAATCTCTCTTTTAAATACAATGGCAAACGTTTGGAGAAGGGCAGAAATTGTTGTTATTTACATCTTATGGATCTTTATCAAATGATTGAATTTACTATTTCAGGGCAATCCAAGAAGGCTATTTTTAAAGACAAATATATATGTTCACAAATTCACTTTTATTGGACTTAAACATATATTTGCTTGACAAATTGATAATTCATATTTTGGTTTATTGTAGTGAAGATTTTTTGTCATGGTAAAGCCGCTGAATAACTTCATTTCCAGTTTTGCAAATGTTAACTGGGGACAAAGTGTGTGTGTGTGTGTGTGTGTGTGTGTGTGTGTGTGTGTTTGGGATTTTTAACGTAGCTTTAAATTTTTTTTTACTCATATCGCTTACATGTCTACAGTGTGACAGTTTCTAGTGATGCCTAGCACTAGGGCATCATGCCGCTGACATGTAGCATGATGTCCCACCCAGTCACATTATCCTGACACCAGGCCGACCAGTCCTAACACTAACCTCTTAATGCTGAACCCTAGCGAGGCAGCTGCTAGTACCATTTTTACAAGTTTTGGTATGACTTGGCCGGGGTTCGAACCCCCGACCTCTCGCATCCGAGGCGAACGCTCTAACCACCAGGCCACTGGAGCGATCAAAAGGAGACAAATTTACAAGACAAAATAACTTTGTATTGATAACTTGGTCAGAACGTCATTTATATCAGTGCGCTAGGTTGAAATAGCGAGATAATGGATACAAATGTTACAGGCAAATGAAAAGAAGTGGTTGAAAGCTGTAGTATATAAATTCTTATTAAATAATTCAAAGTTATTCGTTACTAATGTTAGCTGGGTAACTTAAATAAGGAATATTTTGGCTTCCCCTTTCTTCTAAGAGGTGTGTATAGAACTTAGTATTGGCAATCAGATGATTTTGTATTACTTTTGAAACAAGGAATGAATGACCCGCTGCAAAGATTCGAAATTCAATTCCAGTAGAACTTTTCTTTATTAACACTTTAGTATTTTCCGATTTGCAATCTGTTACTGCACAAATATATTTGCATGCTTTGGTACAATTGAGAGTCATCATCAAGGTCAGAAGTCGAATCTGGAAATTGGGAGAAGCCATAGAGTGAATCAAGGAGGAAATTTGGAGGAAATGCAGACTTTATATATATATATATATATATATATATATATATATATATATATATATATATATATATATATATATATATATATGTCCTAGAAGACAATTACCAATTTAGTTTTTTTAGTGCAATTATTTTTCTAATAAAAGACAAGATTACAGTTATAAATATAAGTGGTAGAAACCGAATATGTGAAAGCTTGGAATTATATAAATATTTTAAGCATTAAAATAATTGTAAACCTACATATCAAAGTCATTCCCAGATAGAAGTCAGTATATGTTTGTAGTATTATAAATACAATATATATATATATATATATATATATATATATATATATATATATATATATATATATATATATATATATATATATATATATATATATATATATATATAGTGTGTGTGTGTGTGTTTCTGTGTGTGTGTGAGAAATAAAACTACTGACCTTCTGAATATTATACACAATATAATCACTATATGATTAATCTTTCCAGACTTTAACACATTCTCTATACGCATCAGTATGATCTTTGTATATATTTATATTGTTGCAGTTGCATTTTGTAAGAAAAAAATTGATTGTTTAATCTGTGTTATAACTATTTGTATATCATGTTATAATACGCTTCTTATGCTTGGATCTATGTTGTATTATTGGTCATTGGAATATGAAATAAAACTGTAAAACAATCAAGGTTTAGTTTAAAAGACGTCCTATCAAAATTAGGTTGCCTGTCCTGACTTTGCACTAATCATGTATCATACCTGAATACTCAATTCAAGGAAATTTCTATATATAAAAAAATGATGAAGTTTTACTTATTGCGAGGCTTGGCGAGAAAAATTGAGATTGCTGAACAACTTTCATAAATTTTAATTTGAAATGATCACACATGATAGATTATATTTATCACAGAGCAAAAACCTGTCTTTCTTCCATAAAGTTTGTAAATAGTGTGGAGCAAATTACTTTCAAAGTACATTCGGAGTCTTGTGAAATTATGCTTGCTGCCATTTATGATGTTGTTACGTGTGTAATTTGAAACAATATATGTGTCAAGTAATCTGTGTAATACAGTAGTCACATGATAAATTAATGAATTTCATCTCAGTTACATGCTCCTCGACCAACTTCTTCAATATTTAGTTCTCTTGTTGCAATATGATATTCGATGATTTTGACAGGAAGTAATTAGCATTCAGGAGTAAATTTACTTTTTATCTTTTATGGAATGGAAACCGAGGAATGCAAACTCTTTTTAATATATAATGTGTGCCAATTCGAATAGAGGATGAATTTGAAAAGACTCTAACCTGTATGATAATATTCTTCTCTATATCTAGTTTCACTTCATCTTGTCATGCAATATACTTTAGAATCCAGGGATAACAATTTCTATTCTGTCTGATTTATATGTGTAACTTACTACATTGACCTGTATATTTTGATTTATGTCAGAGGAATCTGGAGAGACTATTCATTTAGGTATGAGTTATTTACTGAGTCGTAGTGCGAATGTGTCTTCTCCATACCTATGCCTATAATCACCACTAGGTTCCATCCCTTTTTGAGGACGTACTCTTAGTCGAGAGGGTATGCTGGGAGGGCGATATATTTCTTTAACTAGCACCACCAGATTCGAATCTCGGGTAGAGCACGAATTAAAAAAATTATCTAGCACGCAATAAAATTTACTTCATATTAACTAGCATTATCACGCAACCTCATCTATAATTTAGGGATAGCACTTTCCCCTCTGTCTGGTGTGTTGTACCCCCCACCCATACACACATACACGTACACACACACACACACACACACACACACACACACACACACACACACACACACACACAAGAATAAAAAAAATATCTGTCGACCAAAGTATTATGGAAAAAGATATGTCTTAAATGAGAACGTGTTGCCAATGAATTTAATGAAATTCCTTTATCAATTTATAACCCTGCAAACCTTTCGACAACTTAAATAAATTCATTTAAAACGGATACAAGTGTATAATACAAATGATCACCTGATGAAGACTACTTATATTTTTAATAAGCAGAAAATAAATCATGTGAAACTGCCCCAACTTCTCCCAAGTAATGTTGGTAGACAATGCCGCTACATGCACAGATTATTTGAGCCCTGGGGTACGACTCTTCTGAGTTCTCATTACAGTCATTTTTTGCGTTGAATATGACAGTAAAACAAGTTTACAAATAAAACAATTCACAGTTCAGAAAATGTTGGTTTATGTCTTGCGTTTATTACACTTCTTTCTGCCAATTTGTTGGCAAATGAGAATAAAATAACGTGCTGAAAAATTAACATGTTTATATAATTTTTATAAAAATAATTTATCTCCAATTTTTAATTTTTTTTTTATGTATCTCTCTGAATCAGAGAGAGCGTTAAAATGTCGACATATTATTAGTTTGACATTTTAGTTTTTCAAACAAATTTCGAAGACGGGTAAATGGAAACTAAACTTCGATTATCGGAATACAATATATTGTGGAAGTAATTTCTCTATTCGGTCACCACACGTAGCATTTCTTATCCGGATTCATGTAATCTGTTCTCTTGCAACCAAAAGTCTCTGCGAATTCTCTGGAGTCCTGAAGTGTTCCAATTACCCTGGAATAACCGTAATAAGAAACCAATACAAATCATTTTTAGAAATCAGAAGGCACCGCCCTGAAGCATATATATATATATATATATATATATATATATATATATATATATATATATATATATATATATATATATATATATATATATAATATTTCTAACATTATTATTATTATTATTATTATTATTATACTATATAATATTTCTGCATAGGGAAGTTTTATGTTCCATCCTGGTCATTAAACCACGTATTTTACCTATATAACTTAAAATGAATTTATACATTGTAATTAATTCTAACTGATAAGAGTACGCAACATTTTTGAAATTAGAAATAGGTAAAAATACTTCGTCAATGGTCACTAGAACAGCAATGTATTTTACTTTAATTTCCAGGACTTCCTTAAAAAAGTCTAAACCATTTCGAATATATTTGATAATGTCCCCATAAAATGTCACGTGAGTGCATGCAGTGCAAATCATGATGGTCATGCAACGTTAAACGGCCAAGGCCAAACTGAATTTCATTATTTTGGAAAATCTGTGCTGACATTTTGGAAGCTAAAGAAATCTGGATTCGTTCTTTCCAAAGTCAATACAGCACGGACTATCTTGCAGTATGTATAGATGTGTTTTATTTACGTGGCAAATAATTATTGATTCACTTTGATTTTTCGTTATTTTGAATATATAACTATATGTTCTACAGGACTCCATGCAACATAAAGGTGGCATTGTAAATTATAGCCATTCGTGTTAATAATAATATTGATAATATCATTTTCACATTTAATAACTTATTGTCCCGTATAATATTGTCAAGGTATTTTAAAGCATAACAACCTTACTCCCGCTGTCTCGGTGCTAAATTTATTCATGTGCTGATGTACCGTTACACAAAAATCAACCAAGCACATAATGACAATACAGGATACTGACCTAAATCTACATTGATCGTGTTGTCCTCTCAATATTGTATCTATCCCCGCCTGCTGCTTGAGATTTTCACAAAATAGCTGCAGAAAATGACATCATTAGTATGTAATTGCTAATTCTGTGTAATTGACATCATTATCATGTAATTGCTAATTATATGTAATTGACATCATTAGCATGTAATTGCTAATAAAAACTATTACAAGTTGTTACATGAAAACAAAAATTGGCATGACAATAGGAGCAGATTTGGAGTCGTTGACAACATACAGATTGTTGCAGAAAAATGTATTAGAGTCATTCACTCCTGAAAATTAGGTGACTATGCCCTATTTTAAAATAGTTCAATTATTCTCCTTGAGTTGTATTCATGTGCTAACTTTCAGCAATACTGGTATAAAAAAAGAGTCCAATATACTGAGTTTGTTTTGATATCGTAGGATTACTAACCTTGATATGTATCCAAATTGCAATTTTCAGAAGTGTGGGTGAAATAGAACTATGATTTGATGATATCACGAAATAGATAACTAACAAGTAAACTTCATATTGACCTAGTTTTTGTATGGTTGAGTTACTCCTTTTAAAAGGCATCCTCATGCCAATTGTATGAGTGTTTGTGAAACGGAGTCTAGGACACGAAGGCTGTAACGAAACGAATTTGTGAAAATTCAAAAGTCACTCAAGCACGATTATTAGGTCACACTGACCTAGTGCTGCTATGGTTCAGTTTCTTTCGTTGTGATGCAAACACGCACCAGTTATAATGAGTGTTGGAGCAATAGGGTATGTGATATTAGGACGTAAAGCACGAACAATTTAAACTACAAACGTCACTGAGGTTTGCAAATTAGGTCAAAGTGACACAATTTTCGGTAAGCTGCGTTTGTCGAGATGTATTTAAAATCCAGTTCCCATGAGTGTATGTGAAATAGGGTTCAAGATACTGAGGGTGTAGAAAAAAGAACAAATGAAAATACAGAAGTCGCTAAAGCGTGCAAGTTATATAACAAGGACCTAATTTTGGTATGGTAGAGGTACTTTCGTCCAGATGTATCTACATGCACATTCGAACTGCGACTATTACCGTAGAAGCCGATGATTCTTTGTTAATATAAATTAGCGAAGATGCGCATACTAGCAGAGGAAGAAGAAATGTGTTAGGTGGAAATCCACATGTAGAAAAGGGATTAGTTTGATCAAGAAGACGGACATTGGAAGAAATGGAACGCTTTCAACCTAAATGGAAAATTGCTTAAAGTAAGCTGATATGAGAGTAAGAAGGGCATCTCAAAGAGGTGCATTTCAAAGAGGGGCATTTCAAAGAAGGACATCTCAAAGAGGGACATCTCAAAGAGGGGCATTTAAAAGAGGGGCATTTTAAAGAGGGGCATCTTAAAGAGGGACATCTCAAACCATTATACGAAAGAGGGGCATCTCAAACCATTATACGAATGCTGGATTATTAATGGTCTAGATGGTACCATAATTTCCAGTCGATGCTTGCAGCAAATTTAAGTCGCAATGATCTTTCACATTAATTATATGAGAATGAATATACATTCAACATGATGGATAAAGTTACTGGTACTAGAAATTAACGTGGAGAGTGAAGGTGCACATATATATTCATTGAACCTTTAACTGAGCGCATGACTTCAGTGCATGCTATTTTTATTTAAAAACGGTTTCTAGTGTCATTAATATTGTATGATTAACATAACTGTCATTGTTAAACCACAATTCAGTTACTTTTCTCAACATTTACTGCTGCGTATTGTATAGACAGATGGATTTTACGCAGGGTATCATACTTCGTGAATTGGTTTAGGTTATATTTCTTATTCATTATTTTTTTTTCTCTCAGGCATCACATCTCGTAAAGGACCTTTAATAACCGCGTTTAACAGACTTATTCAAGCCAGTAATTCTTATATATTTAAACTGAAAATCTTTTAGTCTGTTTAGACTCATTGTGAACTTAGCTTACACTGACAGAAGTGCAACTGTAACAGACTTTGAATACCTAGAAACATGAGGAACAAAACTATCACAAATACTATGAAATCACCTACAGCAAGTTTCGCACAAAAAACCACAACCTTTACAAGATTTATCTTTTAACCTATGATAATAATAATAATAATAATAATAATAATAATAATAATAATAAACATAAACTGCAAAGTATATAGGTTGTTATTTGTGATTGACCGTTATCCATTCGCTACTTATAAGTATCTCACAACCATTCCTTCTACAGTCATGAAAATTGAATGGAAAATGTAAATTGTATGAAAACTTGGAAAGGAAATGGAATATAATATTAATAGGGCAGATGGAAAATAATGTTAACAGGGCAGATGGAAAATAATGTTAACAGGGCAGATGGAAAATAATGTTTTAGCTTTTGTTGTTGATAAACGTTATAAAAGTATACTAAGTAGTACAAAATTTAAGAAGGTCTCGTTGAGACAGTAATGTCTATGGATTTTAGTTATATCATTATATTAAAAAATAAATATATGTAAATTTTTGTGTGTTTCTCTTTTCACAAAACCTGTTTCATTAAATGTGTACTATTTCAATCGGTCAAGATGTTTCATAACGTTTTGCTATTTTTTTAAAATTATCATTGATAGTCATAATGTTTAATTTAAAACATAACATATATTTTTTATCCCCATGCATCTGTTAGAAAGGTGATATTATGTCCTCCTGCCTGCCTGTCTGTCTGAGATGCTGTATAGAAAATAAATAAAACTAGGAATATTATGGTTGTTCACCTGATAAAACCTTGAATGAGTCTGATAAAACGCAAGGTGCTCTTGACTATCTTTCCTAATGATTTTAGATATTGCATAATAAGCTAATTCCCATATATATTCTTATTGCTCTCGTGTTCCTTTCTTAGATTTAATATCGTTTATGCACTTCTTTGAAGGTCATATGAACAGATTGTTTTTCTAGCTAGAATGGCAAGTACACATGCTTACTCTCAAGCTCATTCCTCCGTTATCAGAAATATTTTCACCTTGAGGGTTGATACCATTCAGCTGCAACGACATCGGTTATGATAATAACAGAAGCAAGCATGGAGAATCAGATTTGGAAAAGCAACCAAACATATGGGCGATGCATGATGGCTATGCAAAATAAAAGAAAGGTGTCGGTGAAAAGCGAAGAAGAATGAGATACAATAACATAAATAGAATTCATCAAGAAAATTTACGGAAAATACTCAGAAGCTTCTGGGCCTTATAAAGGATGATAGATTCTGGCTAAAGAAGATCAAAAGCATATATTATCGATTAGCAAGCGAACCGTAGGACTGCATGGAATTCTGCAACGTCCAAGCATCGAAGGCAAAAAGTCGCATGGTCATCATGACGAAGGACAAGGAAAAAAATCCAACAGTGACCACCTAAAACAAATAGCCTGCCCATAACTTGTGTGGAAAGTAACCAATGTAATAATTGTAAATATGACAACCTACGCATACAAGTAATACTCGTAGAGCAAAGGGACCATCAAAAAGAATCAAGAGAGACAAAAGACTAGAGGCTATTCTATATAATGGTGTTTCGGGTCTGCAGAAGGAAACATAAAAATCCTGTAGGACGCTTACAAAAAGCCAATGACACAATAATCCATTTGTTGTTCCTGGATGTCCTGGAGCTGGTTGGCATAACCAAAACATACTAAGGATCATAGTTAATGACAAGATGCCATATCGAATCCAAATCACGAATTTTAGGAAATGACTAAATCTCTAGTTCAGAGAGGGGGTATCAGCCAAGAAGAGTCAATATCACCACAGCTATACGTGATTGCACTCATTCCTCTGAAAAGAGCGCGGAGAGAACGTCACTAATGATTTGACCCCGGAAGTACTCCACATAGATACATCATCTGATGTTTATAAGTGATTTTAAGCTTTATGTAATAAATGATTCTGAAATATAATATTAAGGATTATATTTGATGACGTACATATGAAATTTTGGAATCGATAAGTGCGTTGCTCTAAGCATCAAGCACGGTACACCAAAAATGACAAAAGTCATGAAGCTCCTAAATGGCTATAGAATAAAAACATATAGACGGGAGAAGGCTACAAATAACTCGAATTGCTGAAAGTAAAAAGCACATTGAACTTGAAAGGATGAAGAGTAAAGTAAGAAATGCCCAGCGGGTAGAGAAAGTATTGGGCTTGAAGCTAAATGGCGGTAATAGAGCTTCAACCATCAATAACCAAACAGCCTCCATCTTACGATAACCTTCTTGGACTGAACGTAAAATGAAATACAAGACATGAATGGAAAGGCTGAAATGCTACTGTCCATGCACACTGCATTACATCTAAGGCTGGCGTGAACCTATTGTATCTTTCCAGTAAGATCGGGGAAGAGTCCTAGTAATCATTTGATACTGTTGAGGCAGAAAGAAGGGAAATATGAAATGACGTGGGGAATTCTGAAGAATGAATAATTAAGTCCATGAATACAATCTTACCAAAGTGAACAAAGAAACAAACATTATCAACAGAGGAAACACATAGGAAGGTCCAATATGTCGAAAAGGCAGTGGATTAACATTTTTAAGGAAAACAAAACAAGATGATGGGAGGGCATCTAAAAACGGTTTCAACAAGGATAAGTAAAGAAACGAAACAGTGTACTGAAATTGACAGTGCAAGAAATTCACTCGTGGTCAACAAGGTGCAAGGTTAATGGATTAGTAGATCAATAGACCTTGCTATAGTACAGAATGAGAGTAAAGCAGAGACAAACAATCATTTCATATGTGAGTGCAACACACAAGCCAGTACGGGTACGTAAATCGGCACGGCAAACAAACCTAAGCAATACACTGACAACTATCTACCAGTTCACCAGTTCACAAACAAGTAGTATGATCAAAAGGAAGACAAAGTTGTTGAAAGCACAAAGGCACAAATCCTGTGCCTGACATAGATGACATACAAGCTAGAATATACGGCAAATATATCATAATTCGATAAATATATCATACTCTCGATATTTCAATGAGTTTATAAGACGAAGATTTAGTAATAAATAGAGCATGCTATATATGGCAGCTCTTTTAAAATTAAATTTATGAAACGAGTCGAATAATTTGTATCATTTTGCAAGCTATGGCAAGCACAATATTGAAACGATTCGAAGAGTTCGTTAAATTTCATTCGATTGAGAACAAATGTAATAAAGTATATATTGCATGACACAAAATAATAATTTTATTAGACCAAACAGTAGAATAGTGTAGTGAAATGACATTGAAATACATTTGGATGCCTAGGTCATTACGTCTTTTCTTAGTAAGTGGTTATGACGTTATTTGTTATGTCATGAGGTGTTATTATAAGTGTTGAATATATAGAGGATCTCAAATGGGTAATAATCTAATATTGAATGTATGAAACGAGTTGAATAATGCCCAGCTTTTGCGAGTCTTGGCGAGCAAAAACTGGACATTATTCAGAGAGTTTCATAAATTTAATACTAAATCATTACCCATTTGAGATTCTGTGTATCACATACTATTTATGTTAATATAAACAGTTTGAGAAAAAGAAGGAAAACTTTCGTTCTTTCTGACTGTGATGGTGCATCTTTCATATGTTGCGCGTAGTAAAAAGTAGTCCCATACGCAGTTCGACAACCATTAAGATTTAAAAGAAGACTTTAAAAAAAAATTATAAATCAAAGAGCAAGTGTCCTTCCAAATAAATATAAATTTTTACACTGACAAAATCATTTTTCAACACAGAATGTCCAATGCGTGTGATGTCACATAGTTTGATACCGGTTAGGATAGACGAAACATGTTAACAGTAAAATGTGTCAGTTTCACTGCTAAACATTCTGTGGGTGGGATATTCACGTGAAAGTAATCATTTAAGCCACGCTAGTGTATAGAATGGATTCCATATTACATGTATACCTCCTACTCCCCCCCCCCCCCAACGCCTGCTATCAATTGACCATACACTGAGTTTTATTTTGATGTTGTTTTCTTGTCTTATGGTTTTACGCCCTTTTTCAGAGAATGATATTCTATAGAAGGCGTAATGAGACCCTGTGACCAATTTTCCCCCAATTCCCTTTGGGGAAGCGATTCGAAAAATGGCTGCCAAAATGTTGATAGTAATAGTAAATTAAAATAATTCCAGAAGGCTTTGTAAGGAAACTATTTCCACGATTTGACCAATCAAAATCACATAAAGTGATATGTTAACATGTTGTAATATCAAAAATATTAAACTGCACACACTATAGGTAAAGTCAGAGGCGGTGTTAGGAGTACGCCGTTCCTAGAGCCGACCATGACCGCGCGGGACCAGAGCGAAAAATTGAGATCCAAATTATCGGACAGCCGTTGCCCGCTAGTGGCGTTGAGAAAATGGCTGGATCTGTCGCCCCACTTGCCACCCCCAAACGCCGTTCCTGGGTAAAGTGTACCGACGATGTGATAAATGAAAACTATGCTATGGGGGTATAAACACAAATAACAATGTTATAAATTGATTTTTTTTGTTGAGAATCTGATTTAGCAATACAGTTAGAAATATACATTAAAACTTTTAACTTCCCAAAGAGAGAACTAAGGAACTTTCAAATGAGGAATTCATCAAATTTCACCAACAAAACTTAATATACATTTATTATGCTAAGTGAAGATATTATTTAAATTCTCGGTGTCTGAGAAATGTTGTATGCCAAATATATTCACCTTTCACTACTAAGTAGTAATATTCAGAAAGCTAGTAATTATTTCGTGTTAAAGGACATTTTACATTTTTGGTTACAAATTGAACCTGATACAAATTAAGCAGCGAATTTAACTGCATGACTTACCTGCTTTTTGTACACTTTTGCTAGCTGCAAATTTTCCTAACTGTAAGAAGAAGAGAGAATAGGAAGAAATAGATTGTCAAATCGAGGAAATAAAAGCACCGAATTCTGAACATATCCAGCAAATTGGAATCAAGAGAATACAGCTAGAGCAATAAAGACGAAACGGTCGAAATATATACTCTCCTTGCAAATGTTCCTTGGGTTTTCGGTATTTTTGTCACTTTTCCCCTGAAACACGAGATCGTATACACACACACACGAAACAAATTGCCTGGCTTAGCTTTTGCAACCCAGTTTCGAGCGGATTACACACACATACACCCACACACAGACACAAAGACATATATATATATATATATATATATATATATATATATATATATATATATATATATATATATTGCTATACCACAAAATGTATAAACTTTTCATTAATATATATATATATATATATTGCTATACCACAAAATGTATAAACTTTTCATTATTATATATATATATATATATTGCTATACCACAAAATGTATAAACTTTTCATTAATATATATATATATATATATATATATATATATATATATATATATATATATATATATATATATATATATATATATATATTGCTATACCACAAAATGTATAAACTTTTCATTATAAGGAAAAGAGACTAGTTTCTTAAACTCTGAATGCTCACAATGTAATAGACCAACAGTAAGCAGCAATTACATTGACTATGGTTGCATTGTTGAGTGGCACCTGGAACATTAAAGTCAAATATGTTACTAAGTTTGCACTCAAAGGGCTTGTCTTCCTGGAAAGTGGTACAAGGCTGGGTAGCATCATGGCTCGTAGTCTTAGATCTCCTAGTATAATGTTGATAGTTATAGTGACACAAGTAACAATTTCTTAAGCAATGGTAGGGTTTACATCGTCATATGGTAAATTTAAGTCAAATATGCTTGAACTGTTACACCTGAATGGCTTTATTTTTCACTGCTGACTACTGCCTGATTTGCGCCAATCCGTTAAGAGCCAGGTCGAGGCCATCTCATGCTAGATGGCGTGTAGCACAATGTATAGGATAAATGTCACACGAGTAACTGAGATCTCCCTTGTGTTAAATAAAATCTTCGTTGATGTAAGAATTCGAAATGTTGACATTGTGGCTGTCCCATGCAGTTATGGTTAATGCTATATTATTTCAGTCTATATTTTGAATTGTCTTGGTAGGATATTGCTTGATGCCCCAGTGCTAGACATCACTATAAACTGCCACACTGCAGACATCATAGCGATATGACTGAAAAATTGATAAAGCTACGTTAAAAATCCAAATCACACACACCCACACTCTAATTAATCTTTATATGACATCATCAATAAGACTGAACAGTTAAGATTTCAAGATATTGTGTGACTCACAGCTAACAGCATGGAATATTAGAAAAACAGCAAGCGAAGTAAATGGATGGCGACGTCTCTAGTTGCAGTACCTGAATTTTGTAGATTAAGGATGGTTCCGTAATATTTTCAGGCAGCTCGTAGATCAACATTTTATTATGTAGTTTAACGTTTATAAGCATTATCTTATAATGCAGTCTTCGTGTTCTAGAATTTATTTCACCCAAATGTTGTATAATATTTTTTTTTTAGCTAGGTTAGAAAGTTGCCAAAGATCTAGGTATTGCACGGGACTTATTTTTTTAACTTTAATCTGTCCCTTGATAAACGTTTCAGCTGAGGGCCCCTTCGTGTTCTCAAACAGATACTTTTAAATTACGATCAATTTACAAGAGATCGATGCGGATACACAGCGAAGTACTATTTATATGTCCTTTCTCCGAATATCATTTTTGTGTGTGCCAAGGTTTCTTTAAATGGTTATGGCTAGACCTATATTGAGTTATCAAATCATTATTTATAGTACCTATAACGAAGTACAGTGAATTCAACAATTTCAATGAAAACTACCAAACTGCCGGCAATATATGTTCTTTCGCGCAGCCGGAAAATCGAGGCCCCAGAGTTCAGTAAGGAGGTAGGTCCTTCGATCGTTTAATACTGAATTTCGCATCTTCCCGTATGACACTATTTTGAATCGATTTAATTTATCTGTCTTTGCTCCTGAAAGCAGTTTAAAAAGAAAACAAGCAAAAGGCAACTTTGAATTTACCTTCGTTGGCACAGAACGTATATAGGTCTCTGGCTCTCTTGAATGCAGATAAATCCGATGCTCGATTTTCTGTTTCGAGTAGGTCTACAAGAAATAAGAGAACAACTCTGATAACAAGGATATCTATTTATATATGTATCTATCTTTCTATGTATCTACATATCTATGCATCTATCTACCTACCTACTTGTCTGTCTGTCTGTCTATCTTTCTTTCTATCTATTTATCTACGTAAAGAAGGCAAACCAGTGTCAGTGATGTGGACTGATGTATATTCTTAGTGATAGTAATGTAGATTGAAATTTTAAAGTAGATCACAGTGACCTGAGTTGTCATGGTGATAAGACTCATCGAGCTGCAAATGTAATTATAACGATTTTAGCCATATAGAATCAACAAAGACTACTCAGAATCTAGGAACCGAACAGGGCGTTACATTTATGTCACACACACACACACACACACACACACACACATTTATATTTGTCACCATCACACACACATACACACACTATATTGACACAAACACAAATATACATCATAATGTCAGGTGACATCAGAGAACAAATGGAAAAGCAATGATATATTTCTATCTTTCAATCCATCTAACAAAGGCAAATCATTGTCAAAGATGAGGGTTGAATTTTGTTCTTAACGATAATAATGTAGACTGAAATGTTAAAGTAGCTCACGGTATTCTGAATTGTTATTGGTGTTAAGGCCCCTCGAGCAGCAAATGTAGTTATGATGATTATTAGCCATGTTACACCAAATGTGAACCACTGACCTGAATTTATAAATCGAAACTAACAGGGCAGGGACATTACATCACCGTGATATATTCGCATTTAACGCTTGGGGAATGTAGGACGAAATCAAAAACATGTCTTATGCATTTATGATGAATTTACTTGTAACCAGTCCAAAGTCAGTTTCAGTAGTACGCGAAGGTCTATGATGTATTGGTTTATTTCAGCATAATGTAACACCTCTTTAAAAATGCATCTACAAGTTAATATTGATGTATGTAGGCTTATTAGTGTGAACGGTATTGAATGAAGCGCTTACCAACGTCAGATACTTCGTAAATACAAAATGTGCAAATATGAGAAATTCATTATCGCCTACGAAATTCTTTCTCAAGGGGATAATAATGAATATTAAAATATAATTATCCCATTTAATTTTCTGTATTTTCCAAAGAAAACTAGTTAACAAAATCTATTTAGTGAAAAATGCAAGTCTTTCTCTTCTCAATGAGGAAATACATGTTCTGATTTGTCTCCCTTTTCAGTTGCTGGTAATCACTTTTGGACACTCGTTTATATATAAAGCAATAGAGATGGAGACCGTCTGAAGCCAGAAGAATGCGAATGGACCTAATTCATTACCCTTTGTTATAAATTTGTTTCTTCCAATTTTAATAACTGATTGTTGATTCCAGACTAAAGATTTAAACGCTTCTGAACGCAGTGTAATGTTGAAGAGGAAAGAAAGTGGCGGTGTCCTGAGTGTACAACATATTTATTCCAATACTTGAATGTATGCAGTTTTCAAGTAGAATAATTTTCATAGAACTCTGTAGTAAATGACTGTTTTTAATCTATTAGTTACAGGCAAACAAAATTTAATTTTAACAATTTATAGTCAAAGACGTAATAAGTACCACAACTGCAAAAGAAACAGAAGTTGCCCCAAAGATAAGTTGGCGGTTAATATAGGCCCGTTTCAATAATAATTCAAAACAGGTGGTCATTGAAGACAAGTGATTTGTTTTTATACCTTCAAGGCAGGTGTGACTGTAAAATAGTGGATATTTATTCAGCTTTGAAAGCATTGACGAAAATATCAAAGCACCCTTCTGAGAGTGCAGTAGCAATTTAGGTCTCCAAAATTTTAAAGGCAAAATTTATGTTGACAGTCGTTATAAATGGTTTGTATTACTGTATTTATTTGTCAATGCTGTATTTGTCTTAAGCACTTGTACATTTACTTCAAACTTGAGGGTTAAAATGATTTCATATAACAAAATCTGATATGTCATTGAACTAATTTCAATATTGTTGGTACTACTTTATGCCATATCATTCAAATACCACATTGTACCATACAAAGCGATGCTTTAACAATATGGTGAAATGAATGTTTCAATAATAGGAGAGGGTGTTTGTGGAAGACGTCTTTTTGTTCATGTACTACAACATTATGAGGAATTTGATGGAACTAAACTATGTGAACGATTCTGGCGTTTGTCATTTCGTGCCCCTTGTTACATATAAACAGGATCTGACAACCTATCTCTCTCTTTTGGAGAAAGAAGCATGTTTTTATTGCATTAGAGCCTCTGAATAGCGATTGTTAATTCGATATTAATGCTATCATAAATTCCTGAACTGATGTTGTTTGGGTTTTAATGCATTTCTCAGCGCAAGATAGGGTATATATATGGAGGTCAGTATTAGTTGGGGAGGAAGAAGCCGGGAAAACCCCTGTAAGAACCATCAACCGAAGGGAAGCTAATGGCAAGCTTTCGCACATACCCACATTGACCGAGCCCATGAATCGAATCCACGCGGACAAATGTGAAATGGCAGTGATCGGTAAAGGCGGGCGTTTTAGAATGCTCGGCCACACATAGCCCCGAAAGACAAAGAGAGAGAAATAATATATGCATGTCAATGTATAACCTATATTGTCAGTGAACAACATGCATACAGCAGCCACGTATCCTGTGCATAATTAAGCCTACCCCGTCCTTGTACAGTGTACTCACATTTTAAGATGGTTTCAACCTTGTCTTGAAGAACATAGAAAACATTTACGCTGGACCTGTCTTCTGTTATGACATTTTTTCTCCTCTATGTGGAACATGCATTTTTTCTCCTCTATGTGCCACATGCATTTTTTCTCCTCTATGTGCCACATGCGAAGTCATAACAGTTTTCACAGGGGTTCACAGACATGTCTAAGGAGCTATTATCCGTGCAGCTGAAAGACAGTTGACAATGATTAAAATGACCCTTCTTACATAAAGTAAAGGATAGAATTATTTATACCGAAATGTGTTAACAATAAATATGTAGCTGAAACGAAGCTGATAGTTAATCACGCTATTCTCAATACTTTCATTAGAATAGAAATGTCAAGATTAAGAAAGGGGCAGAGCGGAGGGAAGGGTTAGGAGTGGAGGGAAGGGGGGAAGAGCGGAAGGAAGGGGCAGGAGCGGAGAGCCTTTCTTAATCCTGGCTACCAGGCTGAAATTTTAGTCATAATTTTATTGACTTTGAACGTAACCTATTTAATTACCTTGTCAGATTAAAAAAATTGTTTTATTTAACTTTTCGCCAATTTTCTTTAATAGAAATTTATGTAACAGATTAATTGAAAAGAAAATGATTAAAGGCTGGTGCACTATTGTAAGACGTCACAGTTCCGCGTGTAGTGACGTAGATAGGTCCTAAATTTGCTTTGCTCACAAGGATCTTTCCCCGGACGGTGATCTAGATTTATCGTATGGCGACATTGATTACTTTTGTCAGATTTTTGGGACAACGTCAATAACAACCAGGAACATGTCCATCCGTCTCAAGCTAACTTTTAACAGCGCTGCTACAGCGTCTCCGTTCGTCCCACGCATTTTTATTGTAAAACTAGCGAGAAATCATCAGCAAAATGTTATGACTGAAAACTGGCCCAGACACTAAATCGGTATCATATTCACACACCCTCCCAAAAACTTGTTCCGCCATTCCACGCCGATTTTAAATACAAAGAGCATCAAGAATATAAAACATAAAATGCCAAAAAATGTTGGCCATCCTTGTAAATAGATCCCGGCTCTAATGACACACTTCTTATTCGATGTTTCAGGTAAGTTATTGTGGGAATGGGCTGACAATCTTCAAAGGTTAACTATAAAATTCGCTTACCCATCCCTACCGATTTTAAAAGCGAAAAGAATCAAGGATATAAAAATGCACAAAACTTAGTCTTTCCATTCACCAATTTATATTTTTCTAACTTGATTGTACTTCATAGTGCATCTAACCCTGGTATTTCCTTCGCCTTTTAATCTCAACATGAGATAGCTTACAAAGAAGGAATCCGTATTTAAATTTTTCAGGCAGCATAAGTAATGTATTTTATCATCTTATATACGGCCCGACTGATTCCGTAAATTCGGGAGTAACATTATTTGAAGAATGCCCTCTTTATTTTGTTCACATTTTTGAGAAATATTAAAACTATACATTTTAAATACGCGTTGCTGACTATAGCTATTTACGTATGATTCAGAGAACGTAACCCCTTCAACAAAAATGGATTATACTAGGAACCGGTAATGAACATTGAGCAGGCTTTTTTTTTTTAAAAGTGAAAACTTCGTTTGGATTGAAAGGCAAACACAAGACGACAGTAATAGAAACCTCTGGCGACAATTACGTTCGAAAATATAAATTGATGAATGAAATGACTAAGGTTTGTGCATTTTTCTTTTAGTTGCACAAGATGTGAATGAATAGAGGGCAACATTACCGTCCTTATGTTATAGATTTATATTGGATTATAAATAATCATTCATATATATGTATAGTTAAATGATTTACATTTCCCTGGAATTATAATTAATAAGGACTTATGGTATGTACAATTAACAATAATTTACGTTACAGTGAAAGTCCTTCCCAACTGAATAATGAAATTGTAAATTTGTCATCATGTTTTTTTTTTTAACGCAATTCTTTTTTCTCCGTTCCATCATGTAATTCTGTGCATGTAATAATGTTTGTTATATGAATAATGCAAAGGTAAATCTGTCACGATGTTTTTAACGTAATTTCTGGCTCTCCGTGCCACCATGCAGTTCTGTATGTTCTATAATGTTTATTTGTTTCTGGAGGCCAATTAGATGTATCCAGTTCTATGTATGTTGTAATGTTTGTCGTGTATTTGTAGTGCTCAATATTAATTGGATGAATGCAACACATTTCAATAAGCTAAATCTATCTTATATGACTCGGCCAAGGATAACAGGTGATGTGTTCCAAACAACTTGAACCACACCGAATGTTCAAGGGGTACTTTGCAGCACACGGAGAGAATTCTCTCGATTAACTTAGAAAATGAGTGAATTATCTCGATTACTTTAGCAAAACAAAATAAGGATCCTTATTTCTAATAAGAATAAGCACTTAAAATACATTTTTTAAAATTTGTTTCATTTGTTTTGATTTTCAAGATAATGTATGTATAACTCAACGAAATGAACCTAATTTCACTGTTTACATTTCTTGTGATAATTTAATTTAATTAACCACACTGCTATTGTAGATTCTTTGGTTCTTCACCTCTTTTAATATTTTTTTTAAAACACATATTTAAATAATTTTAAAACATCGCATTTTACGTGTTCAAGTTAATGTTATAGTCGAACGTGACCTGCCTGGTTTTATTGTTTCGTCTCGCAAACTCTCTCTCTCTCTCTCTCTCTCTCTCTCTCTCT
The DNA here is from genome assembly GCA_028554795.2 of Sinohyriopsis cumingii. Classification (NCBI taxonomy): domain Eukaryota; kingdom Metazoa; phylum Mollusca; class Bivalvia; order Unionida; family Unionidae; genus Sinohyriopsis; species Sinohyriopsis cumingii. The sequence continues at coordinate 74,047,105 of CM068838.1, read as the reverse complement.
CCAAGAACGTTAAACTGTAATAATGGAAAAGATTAAATCATAAAATCATAATTATGTGTTACTCTTTTTGATTCTGTAGTTGTTCTAGTTTTATGTTCATTATGATAATGTAATCGGACTTTGGTATTACTTTAATGAGCAACGGCAATCCTGTTATATAATTTAACTCTGTCTTGAAAATAATTGCACGATTACACACACCACGTCGTAAAACACCAAGTTCTACAGTGCATACAAATACAGAATAACCATGCACTGGAACTGGCACAGCATGTCATTGTATAAAGCGCATACACACTATCTTTCTTGCGATATTCCTGGTAGGTTGCAAGTATATTACAATGTATATATCTTAACTGTTGTCTCCACAATTAATCCATGTAAGTGAATATTAAAGTTTATCTTTGATAGGAACTCGAACAATGTAGAATAATTCCTAGTACTTCCTTAAAAAAAAACAACGCAAAATAGAAATTCTTGCACCAAATGTAATCCTTACTTCGATAAGAATCACTGTATTATGACTTTAAAAAAAGTTAATTAACACATAAAGGAGATTGATAGGATCATGGTGGAAGGAAATATTAACTTCTCATTAGCTAGACAAGTACTGTAAGAGACCGTATCTTACGCAGTACTACCTACCTAAAGAGAGACCCGTATGTGTGTACTAACAAGTCCGCGGGCAGGATTATGTCATCTCTAGGTACATTGTAATCACAATACCTCTGTTATATCTCAGTCCATATATCTGTCCACCCATCCTTACGTACATACATATAGGAGGACAAGAATGGCCTGCTTGTTTGACCATTCACTCTAATGTCTGGTCTGGCATTACCAACTCCAAACGTAGGTATTTCAGTGTACACATCTTAAGCGTATGATTTGATTCCTTGAGTTACTGCCCTTTGGAACCAGATGTATGGCTAAGATTTCTAGATGATGTTGCTATTATCAGGATTAATTCCTTCACTGTTTCATATAAAGTTTAATTACATTTTCCATGTAAAAAATGAATTTAGGTTGAACATGTACCAATATAAAATGTCTTCTATAAGGTAGATGTTGTTAGAAACGAAACCAAAAATTTAAGAATAAGTGTCCAAGTAAAATAGTATTTCATCAATATTTTCAATAATCTTCGTGTCATCCAAAATTGTGCATAGACGGTATGCTTCTCAGTCAGGCAGAACTATATAGAACTATTCTTTCTGATGATGATATAGTTAAAAAATTATCGTCACAACTACGTAAATATTTTTTGAAAATAAATTATCCATTTGATAATATTGGTGCTGCTTTCGAAAAGTTATCATCTTTTATCAAATTATCGTCACAACTACGTCAATATTTTTTGAAAATAAATTATCCATTTGATAATATTGGTGCTGCTTTCGAAAAGTTATCATCTTTTACACATTTTGAATCACTAAAATGTAAATTAAATGATATATATGAATATATCATTCTTTTAGTCCTTGCCATTTGAAGGTAATAATGATGCAAATTTTAAAATATAAATATATAGGGGACAATTCTATCCATTCAGTATGTAAATTGTTTTTCATTCTCAGCAATATATTCAAAGGACCTTATTCATATGTCACTAGACACGTTTGAAATGTTATGCTAACGAAGAATTAATCGATTTTGAGATTTTCTGATTGATTACCGCAGAATTATGAAATTTAAAGAAAACATGAACAATCAGAAAATCTCAAAATCGATTTTTTTCTTCCTATTTCATTCCGACAGTTACATCATATATATATATATATATATATATATATATATATATATATATATATATATATATATATATATATATATATATATATATTAAAGCTACAACCTTCTCCACAATATACGTACTTACTGATATTCGATGTTCTGTCTTTTGCAATCAGAGGGAGTAAATAACTTGCATAAAAGTATATATTCTGATTTTAGAGATGAATTATTTACTAGAATTTGCATAATAGAGAAAATTCTCATTAAATACAAGATCAGTTCGTTTTTAAACAGCCGTCTCTAAATAGATTTTCAAACAAAACCGATTTTGTAACTGTGATGAGAAATTTACAAGGTATAATCACGTTTATAACTATAAGTAGAAAATTAAACTGCATGTCTTACCTGCATGTATACACTCTTGCGAGTTGCAAACTTCCTCAGCTGTAACAATAAAAGCAAAGCACATTTTAAGTGGCACAACACACGGTTATAATTAATACAAAATGACGAGTCTCTTCTTGTGCAGACCTGGTGTGTGTATCGTAATCAAGGCAAGACAAGACTTTGGAAAGGAATATAAGATTTTTGTATCTCCGCGCACCTTTTAAAAGAAGACCTAAGAATAGGAAGAACCAGTTTGTCAAGTCAAGTAACAAAAAGACAGCGAATGCTGAACATATCCAGCAAGTATGAATCAAGAGAACACAGCTAGGTCAATAAAAATGACATCACCCGAAATATGTTCTCTCCTTGCAGAGGTTCCTTGGGTATTTGGTATGCAAATATTCAATTCATGGGAAAGGAGACCACACACACACACACACACGATAGTTATGTGACTCCTAGCTGTTGATGCCAGCCATCCATTTAGCAAATTTCTAATGTCATTTCGGTGGAAAAGTAAGAAGTTGATTATATATATATGAAAATGCACCCCTCAAAAATGTCCTAGACTGGAAAGGTGACAAAACTGGAATGTAATACATGTTGGTATAAAGAATTACGGCAGGAACAACAGGATTAGTGAACATTGATGTTTTTACGGTGGCTCAGGTTGGGACAAGCTTGAAAACAGTTAGAAATATAAAAAAAATAACTCTTCAAAATATTTCATGAAAGGTTTATTAATACTTTAAAAACTAGCATATAAAGTCAGCGAGGCCGCCTTTCTAGATATTTTCTTCGCAATATAATCTATGTTACTTAGAACAGAAATACATAGTTAAAGATGTCTTCTAGCACCAATACGAGGCTCGAATGGTATACATAAAATATACAGGTACAACGTACTCTTTAGTACGAATTATATGAACAGATATAACATACTTCCAAAACACGTTGTTCTGTAGATTGCATATCAGTTGTATACACATCACGTACAAATGGTACTGATTCACAGACTTTCTATATTACTTTAGTTTTGTATTATATATGTTGTTATATTAATGTAATATAGTTCGTGATAAGAGATAGATTTACATAGGTTGCGTCAGCGATTTTGTCCAAATTATTTCATTTCCTTTGGACCATATTTTTATGAGAAAATAAATATTATTTAAAAAAATGAAATTTTTGTTATTGCAATCAAAATGTACTTATATCAGCAATGTAAAATATATGATCATGAAACCGACTCAGACTGTTTCCAGTTCAAGCGTCCAATTAACTCCAATCGTGAGATAAAATTGATAACAATCATATCTTGTGGTCGTATAAACACAAACATATGAACAAATAGACATTGAATTTACGCAGTTATACTGGATTTTGAATTTCTTGTCCTTTTATCTGCATTATTCCGTATGTAATGCATTTAATACAAATCAAAAGCTGTTGAAAATATTCAGAACTATACCTTCAGCGTCCTTTTTACTTGCCACCACAAGGCCCAGTGGTATAGCTAGAGCGGCAAGTCCCAGAAGGAGAACGATGCCAAGGACTATCAGGATTCTTTCCAAGGTGGTCCGGCCCGACCATTTCGCTTGATTCGGAAAGCTGAAATTAAGAAGATAAACCATGATGTTTTTAATTATGGCTTAACTATCATTAACTATTCATAAACCTCCAAACACACATTGAAAAGGTGGTTTACTCATCATCCTAATCGCCCATTTAAGCTATTTTAGTTTTGGAGAAAAAAGACATCTATCTGTAATATAAAACCATGCAATACTTATTGTCCAAACTTTCTGAGATAGTTTTCAAATAATTCGTAAATTACGAGACCACGAACGATGCGATGAGTGTATAGCAAAATGGCTCCGCTAATTGATTTTTTTTTCTCTCCGAAAAGTAAAATTTAAACAGAGGATCTTGTGTTGGAAAACAAAAGTCGAGAAAATTGGAAGTTAGGAACCATAACTCTTCGAAATGATGATGCTGAATGTTGGTAATCCAACTCGCTCAAGGATTCATCTATAATAAAGATATGCGGTTGATCAACAAGGGCCATAACTGGCCGAAACAGAATACAGGATAAACCAAATTATTTTGTTTTTAAGTTTAAACGCAATTTATCAGTTCAAGATAAGTTATACATGGCATCTAGTATAACCTGTGAAGGAACAACCCAGGAAAAACTCGGTAAGAACAACTGACCCACGGGAAGCTACTTCAAAGCTTTTTCACATACCCACACTGACCGTGCCCGAGACTCGAACCCACACGGACAGAGGTGAGATGGCAGTCACCAGTAAACACCAATGCTTTAGGCCACTCGGCCACCCAGAACCCAAAAGAAAAGAATTATTTTGTTTAAGAAAAACCCATAAAAGACACAGCTATGTGTATGTAATTGTATGAAGTGTCATTCATATCGACCTTCATGCTTGGGAAGGGTCCATTTTGTGTAAGGGTTGCAATGCGTTAGTTTTTACAAGAGGCACGAACGGACGTACTGATGGACATACCAAGAGACAGAAATTCTGATTACTATAATGCTTCCGCGTTTCAAATAATGATACAAGATGACCAAAGAAACGTGTAAAAAAGTTGAGGGGCTCAAATCAACACAGAATGAAATAGATGCATAGAGGTTTCTTCTTGCCCGTCATCCTTCATGAAGTAGCATTGAACTCACTTATTTTTATATTCTAAAATACTGATATCCTTGTGAACTGTGTCGATATTCATAAGGATATCTTATGCACAGAACACATAACATAATTTTGTTTTTAGATATCTGATGTTTCGTTTTAAGAGAAGTAGAAGTAGAAGAAGGTTCAGCGTCCTTTATATAAAGACGTAATCTTTATACATGTATGGAGGGACGTTTATCAAGCAGACATATAACAATAATGCTAGCAAAGCGATCCTGTAATTCTAGGCCCGATTTGTCATGGCTCGACGATAAGCGAGGATGTTTCAGATGATTTTTAGGAATCTAGCGATGAAGAAAATGACATTTTGAAGCCTTTGAAATATTTGTTTCCTCAGCATATGTGTCGTCTTGTCAAAATCCGAACGTATGCTCTAGTAAGCATATGAAGGTGAATCGCGGCCACAGCGATGTATATTCTAATATGTATTTTCTATGCGTGCAAAGGATATTTGCCCTGGGTCTGTCCTATTATAGACTCTATGATTATAAGATATATCCACGGAATCCCGATTCCACCCACAAGTCCTGGTTTACTTTCCGTATCTTGTAAGAAGAAGGAATGAAACAAACAAAATACTCCTACTCCTTTTTTTATTGCTCTAGCGATCTGATTCCAGATATAGTGATAAAATGATTTACAATTTCGTTCGCACTGAATATGTATTTATTTATTCCTCGTCACAGGAGATCCGTGACTACACTGAATATGTATTTATTTATTCTTCGTAACAGAAGATCCGTGACTACACCGAATATGTATTTATTTACTCCTCTTAACAGGAGATTCGTGACAAGCTGGTTAGAATTATAAAATCATTGGATCTACACGTAAATATAACATATAACATCATTTATACGTCGTTTCACTGCTAGGGGATGAAATTATACCCTCCTTCTGTACCAGCAAATGGTCTGTCTTTAAACGTTCATAATCCTAAATCAATGGCTGAAATTCACCAAATTGATTTAATAAGTTGTTGGTATAGTATATTGTAAATATATATAAGAGGGCAAGTCTTTTTTTATTTCACTCTATGGAATCCGAGAGAAAGTCACATACATTTGAAAAAAAAAACAAACCTTATATATCTTGTTCTGGTAGGAAGACGTATATATATATATATATATATATATATATATATATATATATATATATATATATATATATATATATATATATATCGCAATAAACTGACAACGAACAGTGCGAAACTAGTATCTAGCTAGCCTGAGCGCTTTCGACTTCTTAATGAGTCTTTTTCAAAGGCAAATACAAAAAATAGTCAAGACAAACAAATGTAACAGAAAAACGGTTATGTTTGGGAAAATTTACATGGCTGTTTCTACAGGAATTAAACCTTTCGACTTTATTATATTTCAATTAGCTTATTTCAGCTTGTTGCTGATACTGGAATATATTTGTATTGACCTAGAAATTGATGAGCCATAACGACATATGTTATCTTATGTACATTTATGTAAGCGCAAATTATTACCCGGATATTTCATTGTTATAGTAGTCATAGGCTGTTAAGCAAATTTAGAGAATTATTTAAAAGAAAATGTGCAGAAGATAATTAACAGCCATGTAAAGTTTCGCATCATCATCGTCATCATCATCATCATTCATAATTCAATAAATACTAATTATTCCATCATTATTCTTCCAAGTAGAAATGTACTTCGTACATGCAATTCCAGTTAAATTTAAACTTTGACGACACGATCTTAATGGTTCACCAGCAAACTGCGGGATGCGTTAGAAAAAAATGAAACTTTTTCTTTTTCATGTGTTCCTTTTATTATCAGCCGTCTCTCTCTCTCTCTCTCTCTCTGATGTACGGACAACTCAGGGAGTGGGCTGCTAATAAGTACGTCCATCATCACAGTCTGTTTTAACATGTTAATATATTTATATGTAGATGTTATGTACAAAACTTTTTATACAATCTAACCAAGATAGTCTAGTGTGTGACATTTTTCATGAATCACATCAAAAGTACAATATTCCATTAATACATGGAATTATACATCTGACCAATACTTAACCTTTCACTTCGCCATCGTTTTCTGATTGCATTGTGCTTTAGACGCCATATCAATTTGTCTCCATTTTTCAACCATCCAAAACACCATTGATCCGATGGGACTGATACATGTTGATTATATATACAAGGTGATTGGTGACCTACTACTGACATTCACTTCTAAATGAGATAATGTCACTGCGAGTTAAATGACCCTCATGGTATGACTACTTTATCTTGGTTACTTCTGGTTTAATATATCAGTCGGTAAAGATTTACCCGTAGTGCCCAGGAGCATTATTCAAAGGTTATCCTTAGGTTATTTTCATTTTACCTATGTAGGAACAATCCCGAGTTTTACACACGCTATTCTTTACTCAGTCTATAAACCGGAGTCAGGTTTCTGATTTACTATTATCGTCTCAAATGAACTTGAATTTACTTTTAGTAGCTGATCGGATCGGAAGCCCGTAAGCGATTTCGTCCACAAATGGTATCCTATTAAATCCTGGCGAATCTTATTTTCGCGACTAAGATTTCAGGGAGTTTTGAATACATAGGGCAATACATTTCGATGATATATATATATATATATAGCGTGTGAGTGTATGTGTGTGTCACGAAGTTGGTATCATGTACTCTGAAACAAGGAGGGACACATGCTTGACGAACGGTCCGCAAACGACATTATTTGTGACTAATTGTTTCAGACATTGAATGCAATGGCATGCTTTTCAGTTGAATACTTAATTTGCAATAAATCTAGCTAAAACAAGAATTTCGGATACCGTAAACGCAATAATCCAATGTGTCTGGTACATACATCTGCTGGGAATAAACAAGCAGGCCACACTTTTCTTTCTGGACACACCTATGATGGACGACAGTCTTCTGTGAACTTAATACGTGTAGTAGGTTCTGAAGCTAAGTTGTGTCTATTGAGATTCTTGCTAACTCAGGTGATAATTGTACCGAATTTTAAATTTAGTGTTTTTAATTATGCGCGAAATGTTCAGACCGAGAGTGGTATGCAGTTTGAGTCTTGTATTTGACAATAGTCTTGATGGATGTACTACTTTTTTGGTTCTTTTTCAATTTCAGCAATTTCAGCCATGAGCAAACAATGCTGCTATTTTCTCTTTAAAAAGTGCAAATATTCTTCTCTTAAAATATGCATCGATCTATACAAAAAATAAACATCGAATATTAGGATTACTTGAAAAACTAAAGATACAGATAAATTGACATGTATTCTCTGCTCTCTAGCAGTATTTACGATTTGAAACGAAAATTGTTGAGAAGAAACACACGTAGATCATATTTGTCGAAACATAATGGATAAAGGCTGTTACAAGAAGTAAAATGTCAGTGTTAAGATATCAATAATTATGGAAAAAAATTCAATTTTAGAATTGTGAAATTTCCTATATGATTGACGAACCAGCTAATTCCAATTGACTTTCGTGAAATTTGGAACTCATGTCACTTATATATGAATTATTATTATGTCCATTAAATAGATTCAAACTGAATCGTTTTCAAATGGAGCATCCATGCACAACCAATGTTAACATCCCGTGCCGATTTACTTATATATACTGCATATTACATGACAATCCGGCGACAGGTATTATAATGCTCATCTATTGAATGGGAGACAAGAAAGGTGACAAAAATTAACAAATTGCCCCTTTGTAGGTCGAATGATCATTCTGCGGACAATGCGTGCTACGAAAACTGCCGTTCGTGCCTATGCTTATAAATTGACGTAAGAATACAATCTGACAGACAAAGAAAGATAGAACTCTTTTAATTATATCGTGGTCATTTCGGTGGTGTAGATTATTTAATTTGTCACGTGCTATTATTTAAAATTCAATTTATTGACAGTACGGCATCTTGGTGAATACCTAAACCAGGGTACTAAGTTTTAAAAGCGAGGAAAGTAAAGCGAAAGAAAAGAGTACAGTACAGGAGTACAATACAAACATCAGAAATACGTAAATTTAGTTTTAAATTTTCTGAAAAACTAACATTGAATATACTGAATTTACAGCTAAAATTACACGATTCATAGCCTTTAAATGTACATTTAAAGCCACGAAATAATTCTATGATATAATCTATGATAACCACATGCCTATGTGGACAAGTATTCAACTGGGTTAAGTTATATCCTTATCAAATGATATTGTCTAAAAAGAAATCTTAGTTTACTTCAATATTGATTCAATGTCTCCTTAAGCAAAAGCTGTCTGGCTATCATTGTCTCTGTTCAAATGCTTTTGTAAAGATAGGTGAATAGCTTTGTCGATCTAAGGTTTCTTTATTTTGTAAAATTGAATTACCAACTTGAAAACTTGTATGTCCATGTCTGTTTTTATTAAACTTGCAGTCTTGCAAGGTCCACAAATCAGTCAAACTCCGACGACAACAGTGCCCATTTAGATCACATCGTCAGTTTCGGAGTGTTCTTAATGCAGTTACATCATGACCACATGTGCATGTAGAATAACTTCATTTCGGTTGTCAAGGTAGCTACACGAAACAGTTTTTCAAGTCGTACGACTTTTTGGGGATGCCCAGCACACTAAGTATGAAGCAGAGAACATATTTTATTCCGGAGTGCAAAGTTTGCAAACATGGTTCTCTCACTACACAAAACTCGGGTCATAAATGTCCCAGGTTCATTAACTCCAAAACGAAATACAGGCACAGTGTAAATATGAGCCGAAACGGCAAAGACACTTGCCGCTCAAGAGCCACAAGAGGTCATCAGAATCTGCCAACGCTTCTTAAACGATGATATTATGAACGATGCTGCATATAAAGCACGAATTAAAGAGCTCATACACATCCTAAGTCCATTTATTCAACAAAATTAATTAGTTTAGAACAAGAAGAATAACACACTTAAAAATTGCAAAATCACAGTCTCTGACTGGTGCTTTATCGTTACATTTTGCAGCTCCGTAGCATTGGAAGTGTTTCTACTACCGGCACAGACTCTAGTGTCGATCTTACTCAACTTTTATTGTTTTTAAATCCGCAACCGCACAATATGTGCGCGGAGTTGTCGGTGATTTTTGATTTCCGTCAGTACTGTCTCGAGTTCAGTCATGCTATTTATTTTATCCTCGATAGTCACCGAATACCATTAACTAATCACATTGAGACTGCTTTGTGTCGCTGCAAGCGGATCTGAATAGACACCTAATCATGAGTGTAATCGTATCAAAATTAATCTGCTAGCACCGTCAGGGACACCGGTTACTATCGATATAACCACGATAATAATTCCAATTGGCACATCTACGATGGTTGTTGTGGCTATGATTCCAGCCACACCAAGATCAACAATTTCTGCTGCGGAAAGACCACAGATACCATCCACGACCAAGCACGCGTGTTTGTATTTCACAATCAACGCATTTCTCTTGGTGATTTAACCGCTCCGGTGGCCTAGTGGTATAGGAAGTCCACCTCGGATGCGGGAGGACGTGGGTTCGATCCCCGGCCGAGTCATACTAAAGACTTACAAAATGTACTAACAGCTGCCTCGCTTGGCGCTTAGCATTAAGAGGTTAGTGTTAGGACTGGTCGGCCTGGTGTCAGGATAATGTGACTGGGTGAGACATCATGCTACATGTCTGAGGCATAATGCCCCACGGCTAGACATTACTATAAACTGCCACACTGCAAACATCGTAGCGATATGACTGAAAAATTGTTAAAGCTACGTTAAAAATCTAAATCACACACACACACACACACACACACACACACACACACACACTCTTAGTGATTTCATCATCGCAGATGTTGATCCGTTTCGATTTTTTTCCACGTAGATTAAACTGAAGGTCTATAATAGTTCTTCTATTAATAAAACAATTGCGTATTTCGACTGGCAGACCCTGTCCGGACTCATCATGTCCAGGTGCAATATACACAGCACTTCTAGCCAAACACTTTTTACTGGCAAAATTGTCATGTAATCATATAAAAAATATCAGCCTCGGGAATATTTAAGTTTCCGGCGATTGCGAGTTCTTGGGGTTTATCATTACGGTCATTTAAAACACACATATTACAACTTTACATCTAACAATCGTCTATGCCCAATAACAGATACTCGAACAAGTGAGTCCTTGTTGAACAACAATCGAGATTTTTCAGTTGTCAATTGAGCGAATGTTGGTGTCAAATAATCGTCGGTGAAGTAACCGGGGTAAATACCACTTCGCCATTGTAGAGACAATCCAGGAGTGTTTTCGCACCTGGTGATACATCTTTTAGAGGTGGGTGGGGTGTTTTCACGTGCTAATACAATTATTCTAAGCTTGCCTATATTTGGTAGTTCTGCATTAGGGTGGTCCTATCTGACCCTTAACAAGAACATATTTAAGTGTACATGATGTTCTGGTAACATCGTTTTGAAGCAGATATTCGTCAAGAAGTGGAACGAAACCGCTATCAATGTTAGCATTCTTTATTAGGTCCTCAATCACATGATCAGTAAATTTCGCAACCTCATCTTCGCGGTTAGATTCCATTAGGTATATATATATATATATATATATATATATATATATATATATATATATATATATATATATATATATATAATCTTAAACACAAACATCAAAGTCCCTGTCGTATCGATGTTTAATCCTTGGAACTGAATTTCATCTATGGCGACTAATGACATTCGTACGTTATAAATAAAACTTTCTTTAGTATTTTCTTCTGAAATGCGTGCTATTAATGTACGATGAAGTGAATTATTTATCACCATCGCACCCCCTTCTATATCGTTTGAAATATACAAATACGATCCCGACTCACGTACTTTTAAGATCCTACAATTAGATTTATCAAATTCACCCTCGAAAAGAAGTCGACCGTTTACTATATTTTTTCAGATCCTTCTTTGGTTAGCATTACATTTAATCCGTCCCACAATGTTTACTAGACGCGGTGTTGCGGGCACATAAGCAATTATTTTGTCATGCACGTTTTGCTTTATTACAATATTAACTGTACCAACATAGTTTTTGATAAACACAACCGACACACCAGAGTCTCTGATTCCGCCGTTTTCAGGACCTCAACCAGTTCCTTTGCGGTAGCGTCTTTCAACTTGGCAATACTATCCTGAATGTCAACATCAGACGTTTTAAGTTTTCTATTTTGATCTTCAAAAATCACAAACTCGCATGAAACACCAAGAACAACACGACTAGTAAACAAATCCGCTTTGTTGGCAAACCTACTCAGATCCATATCAGCACTACGTCGACCTGAGTAAAGGTTAATAGACATTTGTATAACATTATATGCACTTTAACGTGAAATCAATACGTGTTTGCGGTGTTTGCGAACGCTCCAGTGCACTCAACGCGTCGCAAAACAAGATGACTATATTTCTGTGACCCCACTATCATTTTTCATCTCGTTTTTGATTTTTGCAAGTTGACTTTCAACGAGACTGACCTTCATTTAGTGATAGGACATTATTTAAATATATAACACTTCAGTTATGTAATTTATGCATTTTCCACAGGTGAATCGATGATCCTCATTCGGCCAGCAACAACCTCCAACAGCAGTCTTGTCAGAATGTACCATAGCATAACATTTGTAATCAGCAGCAGCCGTACCTACCAGTGTATGAATATACATGTCGACAAAAGATTGCCTCAAGAACTCGTGTATTCCAATGAAAAATAATAAATCGGGAAATCTGCATACCAGTGTCGATATTTTGACACCGGTCCGTTTACGAACGCATATTGTGATATACACGTGCATTATAATTGGAAGCATTATATATTTAAGCCGAGGGTTCATTATGACATTTAACGCAAAGAAACTTGAGTCACTTCTAAGTTGTCAAACACCATTTTGTTTTGCTTTTGATTACTATCTCGAAATACATTTTGAACACGTGTTTTGGTGCAGTACCATGTTGAGTTCTTATTTGCCATGTAAACTGGCCTGTAATACGAGTTAGGGGATGCACATCCATAGTTTGTGCGAGAAACGACAGTGTTGAAGCGGGTTCCAACTGCATAAACAATAACAAACGTGATTCTGTAGTCAGTGAAGCGGCTAGGACAGGTATCTGCAAAGTTAATGTTTACAACTCGACTTTACCAGGATTACCTCCTGTACGTCTAATTGCATCATTGGCTTTGCTCTTATGGAATAAGATGGCTATATGTTTAGCTCCCAAAAAATAACCTTACGAACAACTCTACAAAAACCAAAAATGTAGCTGAGGGGAAATGCACATGAAAATCTTAATAAATCACCAATAAATTGTGTTTGACGCTGAGGAAATTTCAAGACTGAAATTTGGGTTGGGCGGGGACGATACAGCAAAAGGTTTAGCTGCTTTGTCTATCGTTCCTGCCACCTTCGCATCATTAGCGGCGGATGAATTGACAAGGAGTGTTATCGCCTGTTCAAACGGTCTATGATCTGCATTATTAGCTGCATCTTGAACAAACATTATTGTTGGGCCAGCTGTTCTCTAGTAATCATTGTTGTGGCTAACGTCAAAGTTGTCAAAAGATGATTCGATTTCCTTTCCATCGATGGAGTGACGTGCACTGTAAAATATTACTATGATACCGTTGTTCACAAATGCCACTTGGGCATTGTCAGGATAAGAAACAATATTAGTCAGTACATTTATTCTCTTAACTTCGAAGAATGCCTCACACAGCAGGAAAAACCTTAACGAATCCCGCACTTGCAATTCTATTTTTAATGATTGGGGTCTTTGGCCGGATATGAGTAATACTGAATGTCTCTCTTGCTTGGCTCCACTAACAAATGCAGGATCAGATATATTTTTGAATAGGGCCATTATTGTTCTTGTCTAATACCGTTGCGTCACTGCTTGCTGTCCTATATGCACTTCGAATTGCCAGATTTCAATCATTGAATCTGGCAATCGTTGCTAAGTGGCTTCATTAATAATTTTAACAACTGCTGTTGACATAGTTTCTGTTGATGATAGTGTAACTCGAACCTTTAGTACTCGAGTCACTCATCGTCGTTGTCTATCTCGAATCGATTGAGCCCTCTGTGATCCCAGTTGTTTCATCCGACCAACCTCATCACTTTTGATGCTATCAACGATTTTCATTTGAACTTGTTTAGCAATTGGTTCAGTGCGCGAGGCCATCGCCATGAGCACTTCTGGTGCGCCAGCAAACAATCCACATGTTTTTTTTCTTCTTCTAGGTTAACAACAATCACGTATCTCACATATCTACATTCTACTGTAATTATTATATAAACTATCAGGCAGATCTCTAATTCACCACGCAGATCAACAACTTACCCGTCTTAATCCACAAGAGTAAAAAGGAATATGTGTCAGGCGATTATGACATGGAAGATACACAGATGATGCTGGAGCAATCGATATTAAATCAGTTGGTGAAAACCCAAACAGTAAATGACCCTAAACAACCACGCCTGTCGTTTCAGGCCTGCTTTCAAAACTACCACTGGCAGTGTTACAGGTTTAATTGATTAGTGTTGTTGAGGTGTCCCTCACAATATCAGGCCCGATATGATATCCCACACGTAAAAATCTACGATGTCGTCAGACCAACCTAAAACAGATCTTTGTTGCATTGCAATATATATCTCATGTAAAAGCAGAGTATCTCAATCATTTCATAACTCATCATCTGTGCAAGAATTTCGTTTGTCGTAAACAACATGGATATTTTTAAAACGTTCATGCATCAGTGCGAGATATTTATTTGTCTCTGTGACGTGATTATTGGCCAGTTATTGGCAAATCGAAGGTGACCTCGTTAATGACCTATTTTTTGTAACATTTCTCCTAACCATATTCACGATGTTTTGGATAATATAAAGCTTGGTGTCGTGGTTGTTCTGCATATGCTTAATCAGCATATTTCTCTGTAAGTGGTTCACTATATTCAGGTCCGGATGAAATTGCAAATTCTTCTTCCCGTGTTTCAATGAATGGTCGGTGTTTTTTCCTACTAAAATATTCTTTAGCCTCGTATACGCTTTTCATAAAATTTTCATCGCTTCATATGCTTGATAAAGTTCTCCAATTTAGAAAAAAAGGTATGTCTTCATCAAGCTGAAACTTCTGACCAGAGGCTTGTTTGAAATCAGTAAATTCCCTGTTACCCACTTGGTCCATTCTTTTCTACAGTTTATTTTGGTTTTTCTATCGCAAGTTTTTCTCAAACCAGGGTGTAAAAGACATCTGTACGCATGGGACTTTCAAAGATCCACTGACAAAATTCGTTAAAATGCTGCTTTGGTGTTCCTGTCATTGAGTTGCAATCCGGTGGTGGGTGAATCTCTTCAATTAAATCTTTGATGGTTTGCTGTGTTGTTCTATTTTTACTTCATCCAAGTCCACTTTGACTTCCCAATCGCCCGTGGGAAGAATCTAATTGCCGCAATGGTTTCTCTTGTTGCTTTTCTGATTTTCTTGGCGCGCTTAGCTATCTTACAAACTGGACCCGGTTCTTCTTCTGTTCAATAGTGAGAAAGCTATACGGATCCTTTGTGATCAGCGCAAACATGTCTCGAAATTCATCCCAAGTGTGGTCGGTGGCACACCAAGTCGAATAAAATTTCTAAGACCATGCCCGTCAATGCCTTGAAATAACACCAGTATGTGACAATTGTCACGGATTACTTTAGGCACACGTGCAGATTGAGTCAAATATATTATATCGGTGTATTTGCCTCTTGAACATATTTGCGCGTGGTTTAATTGGTGCTCAAGCATCATGTTATTTTCCTTTGCATTAAAATCGTCAATGGTAGTTGCTTCATCAATGGGGAAAAGTAATCGATGGTGGGAACACCAGTGCGTAGCGCTCTTTGAAAATCTTTTATAACATCCTAACACCGTTGATCATAAGCCAACCAATCAGAATTCAACCATCCTAACATCATATTGAACAACAGTTGCTTTTCCTCATTCAGCATGGCCAATGATCTTTGCACGAACTGAGTTGGGGGGTGGGTGGGGAATGCGGAACCTTCAATTTCGTCATCATGATTAAACGGTTTAGGTGTTGATTGCGTGGAAAAGTCAATGAGGACGAAATCATCTGCGAATTTCCTTTCTATTGATGCCATTGAATAATACAGTATACTCTACAATCATGTCTTCAAATTGCGTACGGCGCCGGTCAAAAACATATATCAAAAACCAACTCAAAATTCAAACACGTAATGGACTACCAGTGATTTCTGGAACTTGTATTCATTATGAAGTTTACATTCATAGGCAAAAGCCATAGACGCGCAGCACCTGGTGTAAGAAAAGTTGGTGGTGATATCGCGGCTGAATTAAGAAAGTTACCGAGAACAACATGCAGTAAATATCCCTGTGCAAAACACATTCTTGGATACAATTACCATGGGCCTGGTACACGGTTGGATATACAACTCGATTCTAACAACCAACCGAACTGTGGTGACAAACGTGTACATCGTGTTGATGCTGACTGTTACCGACATGACCTTGCTTACAAGGACTCAAACGACATACATGCACGTCAACACGCCTATGTTGATCTCATCTGTGGCTTAAAGTAGGCTGCGAGACCAGGTGCTGAAAAAGGAATCGCAAGATGGATCCTCAATTGGGGTCTGAAGGTCAAGATTTCAGTTGGAGATTCTGCTTTCCGTCGTTCTTATTTAAGTAAATTATATCAATACAAACAAACAATGGCTGCAAAAAAGACGTGCATTAATAAAAACTTTCTAAAGTCCGAATGAGTATTGGAAAGGTGAAGCTGTCGTGGAAAGGTTAGCAAGTGCAGCAAAGGTCGCTCATGGGTTGCTCGATCATGGCTAACCAAACGAACCACGCGAAATCATTTTTGGGAAATCTACTTGCTTTTACCAAGAATGATTTCGAAGGTTCGTCTAATGTCCAAACACCATATGAGGTTCATCAGGCTGATTTGTTGTTTCTTTCTCATGATCGAGTCAATTTTGACAAAGTCGTTCCGCACTAACAAGTAATACATGTTAACCATTGTAGATATTGCTAGCAGATACAAAGAAGCGGAGCCGATGACGTCAAAAGATTTTGCAAGTCACGCAGATGGACTCGAACGCATTTATACAAGAGGACCACTAACATGGCCACTGCTGTTAGAAGTTAATCATGGTAATGACTTTTTGGATCTGTTGCTGGGCTATCGACCATACACCATGTTCAAGTTCGTGTTGGGTATGTCAACATTCATCGTGACCAAGCTATTGTGGAACGATTTAATAGCACCCTTGCAAAACGCTTATTCGGCCATCAGTACACGCAATAATTGCTAATGAAATATCGGCTGCGAGGAACGAGCCTCTCAAGCATTCGATCTCACGGATGGGTAACATAACTTCCATTAGTCATTGCAGCACTAAACAATGAAGTCACGCGCATGTATACTAGCAAGTGCGATCGGTAAACGACTGTCACGTTTACTCAGAAAATGATTTCACATTCACAGTCGGTACTGTTGCAATCACTAGGAGAAAAGTCTATTCGGTATCTTTTTGTACCTTGCGAGTTAGAAGGTGGACAACGTCGTGAAACTGTATCGGTATGGTCGTGCAATATATTTATTAGCTCGTAACGGATTGATACTCCAAGACAACCAACATATTATCGTTTGGAAACACCAGCGGGTGTAGTAAAGACTCTCAGCCGAGCATTCCTGAGGCATTGCAAGTTATTCTAGCAAATTATTCTAGCAAATACGGAACTGCCACCAAGATTTGTGTTAACACTTTAGTATTATTTCCAAATGCGTAGGTGGGGGGTACAGCAAAGAGTATCCATTCACTTTGATACTTTGGGCATTCTAGATCAAATTCAAAGAAATAACCGAGACCATTGCTGATATTGTAATCGCACACGTGTTTTTGCAAGTTAATGTGTGTGGGTTCAGTCCACAGTAATCCACCAACTAACAACCTTTCCATCATTGCCTAGCCATAGAGGTTATTGGGATTTGACAGATGACGTAACTGTTTGGAGCAGCGGGGTTATACCCGTCCACGTCTGAGTTGTTGGAACACGCATATCTGTTTCTCACCACTGAAATTACGCCACGATTTTTCAATAAACAGATGCTGGTCAATGTCGATTAACAAACAGTTCCAGCTCGATTTTAGTTTTGGACGATATCACATCCCAGGTCATTCCCAGTGATGATTAGTAAGTTGCAGGATCATGTATTGCAGTGTCACTAAATTTGTCAACGTGCATGGCAGTGACACGAAATTTTCAAAACACATCACGAGCAACAACATATCGGTGCTCAGATACAGATCGTAATGGTCATTAATGATTTAGCATTCGAATGCAGACCAAACCTTGCTATCGTGCTCCTATCTTTTGTTACAAATCCAGCAATGAGTGACTGCGTAGAACTCTTGTTGCTGGTGAATATAACTGTTTTCGAGATAACTTCAAGTAATTTAAGAAACACTTCAACCGTGTCTTTGTCACGAATCATTACGGGCGGCTCGGTTCTCCCGTCACACCTAACTGCTATAAGAAATCCGCATGGTTGTTGGTCAGTGACTTATGTTGTTTGGCTGGATGCGGAGATGCAGGTGTCGACTACTGAAACGTTGAGACAGTCAAATTTCAAGTGAATGCTATAACGAACTTTCATTTTTCTCTGCACCGCAGTGA
This sequence comes from Sinohyriopsis cumingii, assembly GCA_028554795.2. NCBI lineage: Eukaryota > Metazoa > Mollusca > Bivalvia > Unionida > Unionidae > Sinohyriopsis > Sinohyriopsis cumingii. The sequence goes on along the minus strand of CM068838.1, from coordinate 74,028,513 downwards.
ATTTGAGAATGTTTTTATCTGGATTTGACATTTTTGTCCTTTATGATTTTTCACTAATACAAAAAAGAGTATTAGTTAAAGTCATGATCGGTGATCAGTATTAAATCCACGCATTCAACGTATACATATAAAGTTCCGAGCTTGCTGTGCTGGTTCAACAGCAGAGCAAGATTCTTTATCCATGTGTAGTACGATACTAATTCTGAACCAAGCAAACCCCACATCAATAACAAATCGATCTGAATTTGTCCATGTTGCAAGTGGATGAAATCCTTTATCATAAGTAAGCAGATTAACAGCGATATCAGCGGTTAAAGATTTTAAATTTGTTCAGTATATATTTGGTAACATGCACTGGAAATTCGATATCACTAAAGTTGAATTCACCCAGGTGCGGCCGGTACTTTGGAGGTATGTCTCGATTCACTATCATATGAGGCAATGAGGCATATCGTTAGCCGGATATAACGCTGACTAAAAGTCTGTTGCCAAATTTCTTTACTTTTATTGCCGAGACCTACTATGGTGTTGGGTTGTAAATTAGTTCCACAAAACGTTTGATATATTGAGATATGTACCTTGACTTGAGAACATCTTTCAATAATCCATCGTAACTTGCATTGATGTATTTCTGCGGCGTTTGAGAATGCTTTCAATACCTTTATCAATTTCGTCATTGATGGTGCTGGTCTTGATACGGTTCAGGATTGTACGAACACCGCTTTGAATTCAAGGTATAGTAGTTTTAAATCCATCCTTGTCTCGACATAGCGGCTTAACCAGATGCGCATTAAGGACAACATCTGCTTTAACTCCCTAGTGGCCCAAGTTTTGTAACGCCGATGTGATTCGAGGTATCATATGTTGGTAAAGATGTCTCTAGCGTATTTATACGGTTTGTATATAGGTGAAATAACTTCCACTTGATTTTATAATCCACATCTAGGCGTATGAAGTTTAAATTCAGGTACTTGTGATTACTGTGTTCGGTAACAAACATGCTCAGCAGATGCAGTTGCAACAGCAGATTAAAACATTTTTGTTCATCGCGACAGCGGTGTTTTTCATCCTGAATACGACATTGGCTTTTCTCAAACGCGTCTACTATCATAAGTATGTCAGCTTTTCTTGAGCCTCTTGGAATTGCTATATTCCGCTCAGGCGCAACTTGTTTTACTTGTCAATCAATTGTTTGCATTACCAACCAGTTCTTCGTATACAGCTTGGTAGCTTTATTCCATGGTGTGCGATTTGCTTTAGCTAAGGCACGGGGGGCGGGGGCATGCTTCCATAAGGAAAAACATTCTCTATTTACGAAATCCGTCAATAACTGGGTTTTATTTTTTTATTTTACCAGGATCAGAAACTGCAATTGCTTTGATCTTAGTTATTAAATCATTTATTTCTTTTTCTCTCTGTGAAGCCACAGGTGTTTGCTCAATCACATATGTTGGTGTTTTACGCGCCTGGCAATACTCATGAACAGATCCACAGAGCAGGCAGTTGATTACATGAATTGACTCCAGTGCCACACGTTAGGCATAGTTGAGCGCATAGACCAGTACGTAACACTTCCATATGCATTTTACATTATTCATTGTGGGATGTTCTGCCGCAGAGTTAATATTTTCCAAGGCATACACATTCATTGCGTCTCAATGTCATTGAACTTTATATATATATGTGGAAGTTTATCTAATTGGGCGTAAACATATGATAGATAGATCGTCACTGATCTTGAACTGAAATACTACAGGATGGTGTTGTAAATAAACCGGCTGTGAATACTCCCTAACACATAAGTCCATAAACTCGTGGAGAATGTGCCTTACATTCATCTAGGCCAAAATAATCTCAAATGATCCATGAATTATATGGCTTTTGCATTTCTGAACTTAAAAAGGAGGCAATAAAATTTTATCAACCGGTGAGTGAATTCCATTGTTTCTTCTAGTCGCTGCCGTTGTTTCTCGTTATAAGCTTCAGAGATATTTTAAATAAAAACTCGTTGAGTCCGCCAGTAATATCAAAAAGTTGTTACTCAGCCTTTGTCAAAAAATTAGGTGTGCCGATTTCAGGGTTCCAATAGCAAAAATTCCTTTGCAGCGCTAGATGAAATATATCTTTCAGAAAATAGTCTGCGTCAATTACCTCAAATGAACCAGCACTAAATACAACACCAACATAAATTTTGTAGACTGACATACGTACCCAGTATTATCAAACTTCTTGTAAATTTCATCAATACTTTTAGGTTATGTTCAGCAACAGTCATTACTAATTTCGTCTTATAACCGCGTTGGTTTTCTTCTGCCTCGTGGAATATCAGTTTGTAAAACTGAACAGATACCATTCATATATAATATCCCTTCAAAAATCTATTTAATCGACATCCTCTTGTATGTCTTTATTATTACAGCTATAACGTTCGCAAAAAACATCAATCGTTGTTTCAGACGTAGTGAGCAATCTAGTCAGAGATTCGAAATTTTCTTGCCCAAAATTATATCTATTTCTTTTTCTTTTCCTAAGAAGACTGCCTTAATGTATTCTGTTTCATTTCTAAGGTCACTCTCAAGTTAATAATTTTATCAATGTACGTCGATAATGTCTGTGAAAACGCATATAACATTTTTGAGCTTGTTTGATAATTCGACATGATGTACTAAAACGATATAGAGATCAAAGTTTCTCTGCTACAGAATTTATATACCAGTCGTTTGATAGTTTAATACCATTTCTAGAGACTTCTTTATATACTCTCTTAAAATGTTATTAGAGTCAGTCTGATTTTTTTGCCGCTATATATCATAATCATTCTTCAATATAATAGGAAAATTCTCCATCCAAGCTGCGTTTTTGAATTAGTTCTTTGAAAATTTTTGCACGCGACTAATTGTAAAGTTGAGAGGTTTTACTATCAACTAATGTGCGCAGTCCAAATCAGTTTCAGATACGATTCAAAGATTATACGTGGCACGTATCCATTGCTGAAATCGACCTTGCACCCATCAGATTTGACTTGCAATTTCACCTGCCAGACTCAGTAGTTTGTCTACTTATAAAGAAACATGTGGTTCGAAACTTAGATTCGAACCAGCGATCTTGTTCCTGACAGTATAGCGCGTTAGTTATCACGGTTACGGCTTGTGTTTATAATGTAAATGAAAACGCCGTCTTTAGAATTAAGAAATCATTTGGAAAACACGTGATAAGCCACCCTTTTACGAGATAATATTGTAACATGAGCCATTGCTATTTACGCCTCGTGTAATTTTAAGCATAGATAATAAATATAGGTCAAATGGATATTTGCAGCACGCTCACTCAAACTATTAACTTTTTTCGATATTAGTAAACGCTTTTTGACCTGGTGCAAATTAAATCAAACTAGCTTATCTCTCTTTGAATTTAAACGCACGCAAGATAGGCAAATTTTGATAAAATCTGCATCAGATGTAATCAAACAGCAAGCTTTATACATAACATGAGAAGTATCAATCGATCCAGCACTGGTTGCCCAGCGACCTGACTGAGGTGTGCAGATACCGTGCTTAGTCTCAAAAGCGTGCCAGTTATTTCATGGGTTATACATGGTACAAGTAGTGTTAATTTGGCTAGGTTTTAGCCCCTTTTTAACCCTTTTGGGCTCTGATTCATGCTATAAGCATCTATCCTCCGTATGCTCTCTTGCCAAGTCATTGGGGATAGAGGCTGTGGCGTGTATCAGCGGTCCAAAAGGGCAAAAAAGGCAAAAAGGGCTTAAGGACACAACTCATCAGATCTGGGTCGCGACTTTAATACACTTATTGACACCATAGGAGCGGCTACAAAAAATTGCTTATCTGATCCGAGCCCAGGAGGAAGTTGTATATGCTTTCCCTAATTGTGTTAGATTCTTGATGATTCCGATCCCACTTATTTCCTCAAGATGCTAGTTCTAGTCTTGCACTCACACAACTTCCGATACTTACACATGGATTTATGTACAAAACGTTGCTGTATCAAGTTGTTATGATTAAGATGTAGGCAAATTTGCGCATATGGTTTTATATATTCAACTTTTAATCTTTTTATAATCTTCACAAATGAGGTTCTATGATTAAGATATTTATATTTTACTCGTTAAGGAACTCGTATTTAGTTTGGACTTTATGGATCCACGGGTGACTTCACCATTGCTCCAGAGCTCATCGCACTCAGCACAACCTGTTAATCACTGACCTTTATGATTCCTAATAGACCTGTTATTTTGATCATGGTGGTTTAGGTTTCGTGTGAGAAAGTATGTTGGTATATTGTTTTTTTTTGTTGTTATTTTTCTCTAACAAAAAAGCTCTGGAGGGATACCTCCTAGTATCCTATTGTTTTTGAATCATTTAAATTATGGATGGTTACCTTCTGGTTATATAGGTCATTCTTAAGACATGTTGCATATAGAAATTATACCCCTGCTCGAGTGCTTCCTATCATAGCTTGAAAAATGACGTGGGGTTGCATGAATCTGGCATACAATTTTATTGAAAATGTTTTTTAAGTGCGCAGTGTTAAGGTGGAATGGGACAGTTTCGCATATTGGTCCCTGGCAAATTTCTTAACTTAAAGGTATAGTGTGATTTTGTGGCCTATTATTATGTTGTTCTTGAAACTGATGCTAAGCATGTACACCTTATGTAATCACTGCACAGTTATTTAGCCAGTGAAATACGAATAGTTGTCTAGGAAACAGAGCTAGCTACTTATAGCAAGCAACAGGGAGGGGGATCGCAAAAATCGTAAAAAAATGCGATATTCAGCGTAAAACGACTTCGTCAACGACAAATTAGTTTACCTGTTATCGCTTGGTAGTTTTTTTTTCTTCGATGTAACTTAAGAAAATACGCGCGATTGTCGGTGATGCAATGAGATTATCACCTTCCCTGCTGCTCAATTAAAATTTTTATCTAACCCGATTTGATACCGTGTTCGAGGATCATGTAAATTTATTGTTACAAATCCGTGTGGGGTTATTTTAGCATGACTAAAGAAATTTCTAAACTTATTCATGTCCATATCACCGCTGCACCAAGTTTGATGAATAGTTCTCAGCGTATGTGTATCGACTCCGTTAAACACAGCAAGATTATTGCAGTTATCCCTGATCACTTTAGGGATTTGTATATACCGCTGAGTTACATAAATCATATCAGTGTTTTTGTGTCAATCTCTAGAAAATATCCGAGCTCTGTGCTTTCATTATAATCTTTTATTACATCATAGCATCGTTGATCGTCTACAGATGGAGCTACCAAATATAATTTATCCCATTTCATCCACGTCATTATTAAATTAAGTAACAACTGCGTCTTACCACTTCCAGATGGACCTATAATAATCATACGAACAGAATTTGGTAGAGCTGCGTGATGCTTAACTGGTTCTCGTTTCCTTGTAGCAGAAAAGTCAGTGATTTCCATTAGAAAATATATTAAAAAAATATGGATTTATATTGTGTTAAATGCAGGGCGTGCACATCGACAAGTGATCTAACAACCATTACAACAAAAAATAATAGATCTGCGGTAACAGGCAAGTGTGAACTATGCGGTACAAAAAATTTAAATTTATTTCCACTGGCAAGTCAGGTGAAAAACCAAAACAAAATCTTTTAACCACAAATGTGGGGATGGTCCAAGAAACGGAGGTGGCTGACCGTGATCGCCGCACATTATCACAGCTGTATTTTTTGTTAATAACCAATCGAGAAATGTTTTTATTGTTTCTAACGGTACCGTACATATTTCATCCCAGATAATAACCTTTGGAATATATTTCTCCCCCATTCGATCTGAAGTCCACACACCACCACTGTATTTGAAAAAACTGTGATAAGTACTAGAATTGACTCCTCGTTGTTTCATCTCCTTGGCAAGTCTGTGTGTTGGTGTTAGCACAATTGTATCTGAATCGAAAATCACGAAATAATTCGATTACTCGAGTTGTCTTACCAGAGCCTGCCGCCCCGTTGAAATAAACGGTTTTGTGTCTGGATACTTGATCGTACACAGATGGTGCATTAGACATTTCTGATAATTCTGATTTACAATAACTATCTTTAACCGCAACATCAGCGGATTCACAATAGCAATGTAACATTTCCTTTTTTATTCTCCATGAACTCCATCATTCATCATTGCTTGTGAAACGAGCCAGTAATTCTGAATATTTTTTATCGATATAAAATGAATCCGTAGCAACTCTAACTGCAGTGTCAGGAAATCTATTTATCATCGATAGTAAATTTATAGAAACATAAGCCAGCATCGAAGATCTTAGATGTGTGTATTGAGGCGATTCTCCATCAATGTAAGTAACAATTGTACCCAACTTTGTTCCGTCAGACAAGTAAGCATCCTCCCGATTACAAAGTATATTTCTCGGAGTGGTATCATTAATTATAAAATCTAATTCAGCATCATCCATAATCAATCGCGAGTGATGCCGTTTATGATCGTATGCACCACCTTGAGTAAATTTACCGATTATTCTTCTACCAAGATCTTTTGCTGTTTTCTCACTGTCGCTGGGTTTAATGTTAAGAATATTAGAAGCTTCATTAACAATGACATCCACGGGTAGGTCCGGACATTCCCACGAATACTCTTCGATGACTTCATCGAGACTGATACGCTCCGGTGTTGGCAACCAAACCGAAGTCTGTTTTCGGTACGATATGATCGCTTCACTGACAACCAACGATATCAATATTTTACTGTCAAGCATATATCGTAATAACACTATTGGCGCCCAACGTTTCTCCGAGAAATGTCTGCCAAACCAAACATAACAAATCGTATGAAGATTCATAGTGAATTCAAACGACGTTACACGAGCAAATCCTGTTAGGGAAAAATCGGGTAATGGACCATTAATTGATACTCTTACCATCTCATGACAAGGATGACCAAACCTCTCAAAATATCCGGCGCACTCGCCCATCCCAAGAAAACTTCCAGGATAACACGCGGTCATGTCCACGGAAATCATCTCACCGATATTATACTTGGTGTTCCACAAACCGCCGTGTCCGTATTCGATACAACTATTCTGGACATCTTCAAGGAACTCAGCGTGTGTTGGTCTCCATGAATTTTTCTCTCTCGCGGCATGGGCAGCAATTGACGGGACTGTAAAACAATTAGTTAATAATTGCTCAGTATTTTCTGAATATCTCTGTGCGAGTGTTCTCATTTCTTCGTGGAGAGATTCTCTACGATATAATTCGCCGTTAAGTCTTACAAATTGATCATACTCGCTTTCTTCGGAACTTTTAAACAACCATACTGACACAGGGTCGTTTTTGCTTATTCGGCTGATAGCATCAAATATTCCACTCCAAAAGCTCTCTGACGAGTAATATCTCACAACACGATTTCGTGGAAATATTGTTACCGCGGAGGTCCAATCGTGAGCGTAAGGGTCAATAATTTCAATTGGCGCTCCATTTTTCTTATTTACTGATTCATATAGAACCTCTCCCGTTAACGTTTTTACTACCTTTGGAAATTTTAATTTACTTGATAACTCAGCGACATCGTTTATTGACGCTCTTTTATCCCTAACCGATTCAGCCCACTTCGCTATTTTTTCACGTCGCAGATCAATTAAACCGTTTCCACGCTTCGCATTTGTAAAATGTTCTATTACTCGCTCGGCTACACAATTCAGCTTTGAAAATCTCATCGGGGTAAGATCATTAATGTTAAGTCTATCATTTAGCTGATAGATTCCATAAATGACCACGGTCACAGGATACGTTCGAGCGTAATATGGTTTGTCAATCTCAGTCAACATTCCTGGTTTGGAATCTTTACTTAACAGAGCGGTTTTTCCATTAGCAAGGACAGGGTCACGTTTGTCACGGATAATCCACGTATCATCATCCGAGCGCACAATAAACTTTATTCTGAAATGATATTTTTGATTGAGGTAATCGATGATTGTTTTCGCTCGTGTGTCGTTCATTGTAGCGTCCTTGACATCGTCGTGGTGTATAATTTTAAATGTGGACCACATGTGAGATGCCCCATCATCACGAAATTCTTTTTTGGCATCTCTGATAATATCAAACAGATCAGTCAAGGCTTGTCTTCGCGAATCAGGGGTTAGTCTGTCGAGATCAAATCTAGAAGCTTTCCGGGGTTTGATTGCATATAATCTCTCAAACTCCTCTATATTATATTTAAGACAAACATTTAAATAGGAAATATTATATATGATGAATCAATGCAAGTGGTTTAAGGTATGATCTGTAACAGTTTGTGCAGAAAAGAATTCTGCGGGGAAAATTCCCAAAGCATCCGAAGGGGGAGTTCAGGACCAGTACCGTGTCTGCAATGTGGTATTGGGGTCAGGGATAAAACAGAATTGTGCGCAGGTTGCGGGGGGAAAAGATAACGTGAACTTAAAAGATATTATAACAAACAAAATAATTATGATGCGTTGAAATGTGAGCGCGATTATATAACTAGGTTTCAGACAAATTATAAATTAGACAAATGACATTATTATATAAAATGAACCAGGAATTTGTCCCACACCCCATCATCAAGAATTACGAAGCGTCACGCGATGGCACAATTAGGCATTGCAGGTCGAAAAAAAACAGTTGGTTTTGTTAATAATGCTGGTTGTCGTACGTTCAACGTTGGGAATAAAAGAATATATTACAATCACAGATTTGTATTCGAATGTTTCTTTGGAGAGATTAAAGACGGCCTTGTGATCGATCATATTGACAAAAATAAACTTAACAACTCTCTTCAAAATTTACGAGCCATCACACAGAGCGAAAATTCTGCACGAGGAGGTACTGGTAAATTTGTAAAAATTCCCAGAGTTGTTAGATCTCTCAACATAAACACCGGTGAGAAAAAAAAATATTTAAGTCAATGTGCGCGGCAGGCAAGTATTTCGGTATTCAGTCGCATTCGGTCCAATTTGTTGCAGAAAATAGAATCAAATCAACGTTTTCATACAAATTTAATAGCTGGATTTTATTTCGTTATGTAGATGCAGATAACGGAGATAACTCTGCAGCGGCTGTGTAAAAGTCAAAGATGCAGTTATCCCCTTGACGAGTCAAGGTCATTACCTGTAAAGGTAATATATTATCTAGCGAGCAGAACTGTATACAGTTTTTTTTTTTACAACCAATTGTAACCGTCCTACTGTGTAGACACTGCGCCGCAGTCTATTTTCGCATTAACACTTCCGCGTTTGATAAAATCAACAACTGTCAGTACAGGTAAATGTTTAGGGTGATTTCATCAAGGAGATTGCACAACACATATCATTACCTGTAAAGGTAATATGCATTATCCAGCGGCGGGCAGAACTGTATACAGTTTTTTTTTCACAGCCAATTGTAACCGTCCTACTGTGTGCACACTAGCAGCAGTCTATTTTCACCTGCGTTTGATAAAATCAACAATTGTCAGTACAGGTAAATGTTATTTTCAAAAAATCTAATTCAGAACTTAAAATCTAGTTGAGAACTTCAGCAGTTTCGAATTCAGCTGCAGCTCTGTCATAGTTACCTATATGATGTTTTTTAAATCTTATATCATCAGATGAGACCGTGGTGTAGTGGTTAGTTCAGCCGACTCTCGTCCCTGTCTTTGTCACTGCCAACGGATCGAATCCCGTAATGGACGTTATGTCGACGGTGCCAATAAATACGGCTTTTGTAGTGGGGAGCTCCAGCAGGGCCCTCTTGTACATATCCTCCTCCACGTTAAATCATGGGGTGACGTTTTATCACCCCTGGGATTTAATCCAGGGGGTTATGTACATGGAAAATACACAGACAGCCTTCTGAATACTCTAACATTTCGCCTCACTTTCGCTTAGAGAATTCGCTGGAGGTATGTTTGTTAATATGCCCCACAAAAATAAACAGTTGCCTTGGATGGAGAAAGCTCTACGTCACATGGGTCCCACAAAAACAAAACATTCAGAAAGAATGCGGCCAAAAAGAAACGATCACGAAGGATGCCGAGAATCGACAAGAAACGATCTGTAAGACAAAAGTCTCCAAGGACTTAAAGTCTGAAAGGACCTCGTGGAGTACACATAGGCCAGTGCAAGACCCATGAGTGAAAGACCAAGACTCATCAAGGCTGCTGTTTATTTTTTCTTTTAAATATATAATTATATAAATAATGAATTACGAAAATATCAATGAAGTAATTGTTGCTATTAAAAAAATTAGAAGAAAACAAAATTAATATATCTGATGAATTAAATCCGGAAAAAATCATGTCTGATTTTGAAGCGTTATATGAGGCTAAATTGGAAGGTCGGTATATTTTGCCTGCTCAGTATAAATTTATAAAGAGAATCCAGACAGCGTTATATAAATCACTAGTTACAATAGAAGAACATCAACTAGATGAATTTGTCCCTCTCTGCCGTGCAATCGAAAAAATTAGGTCAGCGTTATCCGAAGAATACGAAGCCAGGAAGGTAATTAATACGCGTGCAAGACAGTTGAGAAAAATTATATCAGATCGTGAGTTAGATCCCTTGATTGGGAAATTAAGTCAGGTACGTGGAAATAAAATTAAAAGTAGAATGTCAGACAGAAAAAAAATATATTTTGTACCCACATCAATCTGACCTGCATCAATCTGACCTGCATCAATCAATCTGGTTCACTTGTATCATCTGCATCTGCATCTGGATCTGCAGAGTTAAATAATATTTCCTTAAGCCGATCAAGTGTAATGCAGGAGTGCAGGTAATTTAAAATCTGGTCTATGTCACATGTGATCATACAAGTACGTTTTTGCCGCAGTTCATCTAACTGTTCCTGTGTTAATAAAAAGTCGTCATTACAGAATACATCGATGAATAAATCAACTGTGCTGACCGGGGATTGCATAAACATCTCTTTGATGTAGTTTCCAAGTGCCTGGTTGTTGAGAACAAAACCTTTCACATTCTGGTACATATATAATACTCGTTTGATTAATTAGAAATCAGGGTCTGTCAGGAATAAAATTATTTGCCGATATATTTTTTTTTACTGAATTTGTCAGCCATATTACCCTTCAGAATTAGCAAATCGGACGATTTTCATGATTTTGACAGGCATATTACCCTTCACAATTAGCAAATCGGTCGATTTTCATGATTTTGACAGGCATATTACCCTTCAGATTAGCAAATCGGATGATTTTCATGATTTTGACAGGCATATTACCCTTCAGAATTAGCAAATCGGACGATGTGTACAATATATATATAAATAAAATATTTTTACTGTTGCTCGTGCACAAAAAATAAAATTATTATACTTGCTTGTGAATTTCGGACGATTTTCATGATTTTGACAGGCATATTACCCTTTCGAATTAGCAAATCGGACGATTTTCATGACTTTGACAGGCATATTACCCTGCAGAATTAGCAAATCGGATGATTTTCATGATTTTGACAGGCATATTACCCTTCAGAATTAAGAAATTTGACAGTTTTTCAGTAAAAAATAAATTTCTTATAATTCTGAGCGATAGTAAAAAAAATATCCACCCTGACTGTCAGGAGAATTTTTTGAATGAGATTCTGAATATTGAAAATCCTTAGGATAGAAATCTTTACGATGAGATCCTTAGAATGGAAATCTTTACGATAGAAATCCTTAGGATTTCACAAGTAGATTAAAGTGTAGTGTTTCATGTCTTAAATCAAGAAGATGGTTAGATTGGTCTGTTGGTTTGAAATTTATTCTTGATAACAGTGGATTATAACACTGCAGATAAACCTGATTGATCGGCTCTTGCACAATCAGATATCCAGGTGGTTCTTTCGGGGTGAACAAATAAAGAACAAATCCCTGCTGAGCTTGATTTGATACTGTCGTGTCCCTGCTGTAGCTGCCATCGATTACATCACACACAAGATTGACCGCCACCACATTAGTTATATTTACGATGCCCGGAGATACATGTCTGCCTGTCCCTTCGGGGTCATTGTTGTGCCGAAGAATAGTTGCCGGTGGTAGTGTTTTTCTCCACGCAGCGAGTATGTCATCAAAGAACTCATCAATGAGATCGTTGACTTAGCTCAGTTGTATTATACCCGGGAAACTTGAAATTCGGCAATTCAGCTTCTGTTATTTTATATTCATTTTAAAAAATTTTGTTCATAGCGATTTATGTCATCAGTGTAATCAATTGTTGCCTGAATTACACGCTGGTTAATATATTCCATGTCGGATACAAGCTGATTTAATATTTCTATTCACGTAATGATTTCGCTGCGTGAACTTGTCACGTCAAAAAGATGTTCTTAAAAACTTTGCCGTAGTCGCTCTAGTTGTTGTTTATGTTCTTGATGAATGATTTTAAAATATTCAATAATTTCTCTTAGGTCAATAAAAATAGATTTAGTTCCTCCTCTGGGAATTCTTTCATAAATAAAAACCACCTAATATGATCCCTACTGTAGAAGCCAAACTCACTACCCAACGTTGCATTTTTTATTTAGAGTAATTTATTTCTGTACAATGGTTCAATTTCGTGGTATGACTGTGTGTCCGTGACATAGTCAGACTTTTTCGGTTCTGGTGGTATCAGTGGTGATTCGGGTGGGATTTCAGGCCATCCTAACACTGTTCTGATCGAACTCTGATATATATCCACAGCGTAGTCTGGGGTGCTTATTTCGATCGCAGAAGACAGCGTTGGTTCATGAACAGTTATTTTTCTCTTGGATTCTTTTCCTGTGATATGTTTTATTCGACGTTGTAATTCCTCATTGATTTCTTCGATTTGATAACCCCGGTTGGCATCCCAATGACGTTCCAGTCGGATGTACCATCGGGTCGGTTTTTATGTGCAAACACAAACGAATTATTCGCTGGTAATCCACCAAACGATTTTGATCTGCTATTGGGCCAACTGTGATATACTCGTAATTGTGCTAGTGCGATTTCTTTCACGGGAATTGCAGTTGGAAAGTTAGTACTAAATTCAGGGTTAGTCGAACTTACCGTTATCATCGAAATTCTCTTGGGGTTTGTATTTTCGACTATGTCGAGCAGAGCTCGATGAAGTAATTCTGTCATTATTTATCTTTGCTGTTTTTAAATGGCGGGTGCAGTCTTCGTATATCTTAACCATTAGAGCGAATTCGGAATCTGATATTGTTGTATCGTCGATGCTTGATGATATCAACGACGATAATTTTGAGTATGCGGCTGTGGCTGTCTTTAGTTGTATGACGTAATCGTGCAATTTTGTGCTCGTGCACGAGGATATTTTTTTGCGATTATATTAAAAAACCCTGCGATTGCAGATGATGAAGAAACGATTGTTACCGCTATTGTTACTGTGTTAACGCTGGTAATACTACTCCGGTGGATGCAACTAACGCGGATACTGAGTGCACTAACGCATCCAGGATGACTGCTCGACGTTTATATTTTTTTACCTTTAGGTTGTATTTGTCGATGAGGGTTTTTAACACTGATTGCCATTCGCGTACTTGATCGTATCTATATTGTTGCGCACCTAATGTTGTTGTTGATGCTGTTGTCGTTGACTTCGTCAAGAGGGTCATTTATTATCTTACACAGTAAACAATTCAGATGTTTCAGCTACGAATTCCAAACACCACCAGTAAAATATTGCGTTTAACGTCTTATCGTCTGCTACCAGCATAAATTCTTCTTCGGTTCCCTTGTTTAATATGATTGTTACAACTCCGGAAAACTTATCGGTGGAATGCCTCCAACGATATTTTGTGAAAATCTCAAATTTTGCAGCACTGAACACAGAAAACCTGTGGCTGTTGCGGTGTATTTGGTAGTATTATTTTGTTTAGACCATGTTGCGAAATCAGATGATACCGTGTACACTATGTTTTTAAAATGCCCGGAAGTAACTTCAGGTGGGAATTTAATCAAACTGGTTTTGTGAACGATATCAGGAATCCCACTTACGATATCTTGCTGTGTTTGTTTGATCGCGTCAATGTAGGTTTTGATATCTTGCTGTGTTTGTTTGATCGTGTCAATGTTGGTTTTGATATCAGCAAGTTTTATGTCAATGGTGTGCGGAGCGCCGAAGAATTCTTCTGCGGTTTTATTATTTTTTTGAAAGTTTCTACGAAGTTTTGAAAACTCGTTTACGTGAACGTCATACTCGTTCCGCAACGTGGATATTTTATAGTCAACGACGCCGTAGTTAACGTCAACATATTTTTTCGTTGCAGCATCTTCGTCGGATGTTGGATGTCTTAAAACAACTATTTTGTTCCCATTCATGCTGAGTTCACCTGTCATTGTGTCACCGGCATTTTTCAAGCGATTTGATAAAACTTTTTTTTCATCTCGTCTCTGATGGTTGTAAACGATACACTTGAATCCCTGATTCTTCCGCTGTCAGTAAACACAGGGATGTTATCCGGGGTAGCTCCGAGAACCCTGCGAACTATGTCATTCCATTTGATATTGCTGGTTTTTAGTTTTCCATACTGGTCCTGAAAAATAACAACCTCATCTGGGTCTATCCCGAATAATGTTAAAAGATTGTCGATTTCATCTTTGGTCGCATATTTTGATAAATCTATATCACCGCGTTAATTTTTTTATCTCTGTTGTGAGAGATCTTCCGTAAATATCTACCATTATTCTCTTAAGGATTGTTTAAATCGACCCGAGGTATACTCGTGCACGACTTTGTGAGGTGGTTTGGTTGATTTTGATATCGCGTCAAGAACATTTAATACTTCACGGCCACATATTGGTGGATCGGTTAGTGTTTGTGTTGGTAGCATTGAATACCAGACTGGAGTGCTTCGTACTCTATGTGCGTACCTGAGGAATTCGACTGGCGGTACCAACCCATACGAATCGAAATAGATAATTCCACATGGATCGATCGCGTAAGCAACCCAGTGAGTTCCTGGACCATCGCTGTTATCGAGATTAATAATTCCGGTTTCTGGATTATTCGGTTGTTGTGGTAATTGATCTCGCATAAAAACGCCTTTGAAATTTTTTATATTTAATAGTTTAGCAGCATCGAGCAAATCAAAATTTGACATCGGTGTGTGCAATACTTCGTATTGTGTCAAAACTGTTTTGGGTACCATGAAGGCGGAGTTCCTGGAAGTCTTAGACCCCGTCCTTTTCTTGTATCCTTTTCCAGTTGCTTTCTTTAATGCCATCCCAGCAGCTGTTCCAACAGCTCCTAACGCGGCTGCTTTTGCGACAGCTGGGGCAGCAGCAGCTATCAGCGCTGGTATTGCTGCGAGAAGTGGAAATATACCACCGGTTTTAACCATATCCTTGATAGCGTTTGGAGCAAAATCAAGTTGAACTCCAGTTTTTGCTTGCTTTGCTTTATTGAAATATTTTAGTTGGGTTTTAGTCAGCGATAACTTGTTTGGACCACCGCTAGCGAATTGATCGTTTTTTAGTGTTATCGTTGCCCCACATGCTTTTGTGTTTTTCGATTGTAATTTCTTTACCTGACCAGAAGTCAAAGTGACATTAACATGACTGTATGACATTTTATAATAAACGAGATTGATCTAATTGTCTACATGTTTTCCACTGGTGCATCAACGAGTCTCATTCGGCCATTGATACCTTCAAGTAACATTGCCTTATTGCTAAGTATGACCGCGATTGCTTTGTAACCGGTGTCATGAACTAACGGATCAGGATTGATAATTGGTAGGTGACCAATCTGAGCTCGGAAGTATATATCAACGACAGATTGCTTGGATAAATCAAGATGCTCCAGCGGGAAGTAATAAATCGGATACAAATTTGTAAAATCAAACTGTGATATTTGCGTCCCAGTATCTATATTTATATTACGTGCCAGGAACGTCAACCAGCGATGATATGCACGCGCTACATGATTTTGTGTAAAATTTAGTGATATATCTTCGGATGGTTCTTGTTGTCCATTTATTCTTAACGAAACATCAGTAACGTCGAGCTTGTCAAATATCATATGAGATCGGTTTTGTTTATTTTCCCGACTCTTTCCTTGCAGTGTAATAAAAATATGTCGTGGTGCAGAAATACCTTGTTTTGATGCTAAATGCCAAGTAAACAAACCCACGGCAGAACTTTGAGCTGAATCTGTGGTCACTGTTAACCACGATAACAATGATTTACCACCCTTATTCATAAAAGAAAGTAATCGGGGTTCTTCCGTGATCGATGGAGTTAATACCGGCATCCACAGTGAAAGTTTTATTATCTCTACTTTGCCAGCATGAGCAGCATCAGCATCATCATCATCATCAGCTATACCAGCTCCTCGCCAGATCGCATCATTCTCACTTTCCTTTCTGTAAAGCACAACTGTGTGTTTAAGTCCAAAGATAACCCTTCTAAAATCTCTGCAAAATCCAAAGATATGAGTTAGTGGAATCGCACATGAAAATTTCCTACTGAGCCCTAACAACATTGTTCGGCGTGTTGCAAATCCTAAATTGTATTTGGGGCTAATACCTTTTATAATTTCAAAAGGATTAGCTGGTTTAGCTTCGCGGTCGGGTTGTTAGCTTCTACCTGATCAACATTTCCAGTAGCTGCTGCCGTGAGTAACTTGATATACTGAATATGATCGGCGTTGTCGGTAATATCGTTAGCAAACATCATTGATGGACCAGCTTATCTTATAAAGTCGTCAGAGTATCTTGCTAGACCAATTATTGTTGTAGCAACATCGACATCCTTCTGAATCGATTCGATATTTTTTCCATCAATCATGTAAGTGGCGCTACTAAATAATGCCATAATTCCATTATTGACAAAACCAACGCTGTCATTGGCACCGTAGTTATTATTATTCGTCTTTACAAGTTTACCCTCTACTTCAATAAAAGCCTCATGAGGTAGAAAATATCTACTTGTATCATGAACTTGAAGTCCGATATGCCCTCGTTGATTTGGTTCTTTCGCATCATAGGAATAAAATTGATAATCACGAACTGAGTTATCTTGCTCGACCGGCTCATCTATGTTAAATGCTGGGTCGGATATGCGTTTGAACATTTTATACTATTGCGTGTATTTCCAAATGGTGATTATCTTCGTCGAACACGAAGTCCACTTCCTGCTATCAAATTCGCTGTTATATTTTTTTGTGCGTCAGATTCCTGGTTTATTAACGCTGCTAGTTTTTGATTTGCAGCTTGATTTATCACCTTACTAACATTCGCGGGCATAATTTCGGTACTCGGTAATTTCACCGGTGCTGATTTTCATCTTATTAATCGCGCTGGTCTTTCTTTGATCGCCGAGAGCGCCTTACCAGCAGCGCTAACAATTGCACCAGGAGCTTTTTCACTAACAACATTAATGGCTTTCATCGATAATTGTTTTGCAAGAGGACCAAATTTTGATGCTAACCCTGCAAATAATCTTTGAGTCACATCACCAAGTCCGTCTCCGTAAGCTGCTCTGTAGATTGGTAATCGTGAGTTTACTGCTCTGATCTGCACAGGTGTATGTCTGTTATATATGACCATTATGCTATTTACTGTTGTTTAATCGCTGTAATCATCAACGAGTTCATCAACGAGTTCTCGGTAAATACTAGCATCCATGACACCACCTTGAAACAATCGCCGACAGATATCAGCGGCTTCAGTAATTATTTCTGGTGAGTTATTTCCAGCTCGTTTTCCTCCTATGAGAACTTCTAACCGCGAAACGTCATTGAAGATACTATCAGGACAGGGAATAAAATCACTTCCCAAACCCTTGCCGGATGTTTTTTTATGCTAGTCGGCTGTGTTGTTATCGGTGTTGTTTTTAATGGTGTTTTTAACGACGTTGACAGATCTGCGGTCACAACAGGGATTGCATCTTTCCTTACTTGAACATCTTTCTTAAATTTGTCAAAATCACCTTTGTGTTTTTCTGTGACCCGCTGAATATTTTTATGTGTAGCGAACACCAACCGTTCCCATTGTTCATGAGTCAACTGCGGTGAACCCGGCTCCAGGTAGTTTTCACGATAATCAAATTCAACTGCAAGATCAACCGCGATATCGTAATTTTTCAACCTAATATTGCTTGCCGTATCCTCCTTGATTTATGCTTTACCAGGTTTGTATTCCGGAGGAGCTTCGGCTTCAGGTAGCGTTTCTGATGCATCTACAAAAACTTCTCCGGGCGGTCTTGCTGCAACTCCCCTGATAGCAGTGGCCGCCCTAGCAGCTGCTTCAGCGGATCGTTCAGCTGCGGCTGCCAACCGTCTTGTCGCAACATTTTGTTATTGAGCAGTACGCGATAATGATGTGGTAACAGGCTTAAACAATAGTGCAGTTGATTCTGTTAAACCTTCCTTAGCTTCTTGTTGTAATTGCAAATTTTTTTTTTGAACTCATCTTTTACAGGAAGAAATTTTTTGATTGCTTCTAGTCGCTCTCGTGCTAATCTAGCTGTGTAGGATTCCGGGTGTACCATTATTTGGTATAACAATTTTTTAATTGAGTAGCAGGGAGGGCGACGCTCTCAACGCGTAACCGACACTGTCGCGTATTTTCTTAAGTTGCATCGAAGAAAAAAAAACTATCAGCGATAACAGGTAAACTAATTTGACGAAGTCGTTTTACGCTGAATATCGCATTTTTTTAACGATTTTTGCGATCCCGCAGGAAGTCATATTTTGCGAAAAATACGGGTGAATCAATTAGAGCTTGTTCGCCCTCCCTGCTGCTTAGCATCAAACTATTAAGTACATAATGTTCTTCAAAATTATCACCCAAGGAAAGGGCTCGTGTCTGCACTGTGAGCACCACGTGTTCTCAAAAATGGCTTTTCGGACATAAAAAATGCATGTATAAATTGGGATGTGTGTGTGCATGAACTTTTTATTCTATGAATTTCCATGGACTTGTCAGATCAAGTGAATGATATTCTTAGGTGTTCCTTTATTATATCTATCCAAAAATATGGACCTTTTTGACCTCACTCATGTATTTTGTTTCTCAATTGTGATATTAGGCAGGTGTATGCAACATTAAATTTGCGCATAAAAACTGTCCCCTGCCCCCTCAAATTTCCATCCCAGGATCCGTTAATGTTCAGTGTGCGTTCAACACTACTTATGTGACGTGAATCACTTTTTTGTTACAACAGCTTTGGTCATGCATCTCCTGAATTTAAAAGTATACTCTTTCGGGTTTCGACGGGAATCATAGCTATCAAGCACTCAGTACGTGATTATTTAACCACTGTTTCCCCCCTCCCTCCACCAGACGTCTGACTCTGAATGCAACTTTATGAATTAACATCTCCCTTCCCTTGCTTTTATCGCCATACATGTTAGTGTCTTAAATTATTTATTTGACGGTGAAAACTGTCAAGACTCCTCCTAGAATCATATCCTAAAGCTATCATTTGTGGGTATAAGTACACTAGATAAACTAGATTTGAAACTGTTTATAAACTGAGACACGTGATAACGTATTCCCAAACATCTCTGGATGTTTTAGCAGGGAAAATGGTTGTGTTATCATCCAAATCAGTAGAGCTTTGATCACGAAAACTTTTGTTGCGCGGTAAACCGCTGTATTTAAGAACGTATCGCGATCCAAACCACGTTTTTAGTGGTAGAAATATTGCCACCGGAGAAGCCATAAGTGGGCATTAACACAGTTTTTGGACAAATTATCATGTTACTAAGGTGGCGTAAACAAATGTATATTAAACTTACCTTTGGCTTATTTCTAGCCTTAAGACGGTACGTTTATGATTATGTTAAGAGATTTGAAAGAACACGTCGGTTTATTTAAGTTATTAAGTGCCAAATGGTTGGCAGAAATCAGTCACCATAAACGGAATCGGACTAGCAGTCTTCATACACCGTGGAAACACCGCTCGGCATTTTCGCTCCAGTCTAAAGACATATATAACAATCAGACCCATAAATTTCATTCACCATCTTGTTATTTGTTTGGTCTAGTAGTAATATGACCACCTGTACTCACATCGCCATTTTATTTCCCAATGTCCCTACATTTTGTTTATCAGTACTGAACTTTCTAGAACATACACATCAAAGGTGAATCTAAGGTGAGTCTAAAGCATTTTCAAAGATGAACTCATGGTGAAAAGTTCTTGTCATAGGTTATCGGGACAATTTTAGAGTGGCATTATTATAAACAAATCAACGTACCATGGGGCACTGATTTCACTTTCGGGCACGCATCAATGCCTCATTACTCACTGTGAAGTGTCGGCAACACACACACACACACACACACACACAGAGCCATTTTCCTAAGGAATAAATAAATTCCTTTAGATCAATACCAAGAAAACCCAAATCTTACTCGATTATGACCACCAAAACGAGAGGGAGAGAGAGGAAAAATGTTTTACAAATGGATCGGAGCTACAGGTCGTGAATATCGACCTGAGTCAATCTGTCACGCATGAGAGCTTAGTTAAAATCATATATCATGTTGGTTTTTTTGTGGGGGGTGTTGCCTCGAATTAGAAAATAGAATTATGTAACCACTGACATCCGTGTAAATATACACAAAACACCGCAGAACATAACCCTTAAACAGCTGACATTACTGAGCGCGATACCAGAAGAAATCAGCTACTTCAATCTGTTATACAATATAAACTAAAAAGAAAACTTGCTTGTTCTGAGCGAATAATTGATATATCTTAATGCGTGGGTGAAAACCTGAAGCATTTTTAATCACTAGATGAGATATATCCGTTTATTCAAGAAGTATTCTCTATACAACTAGAAGGGTTTTAATCTTTCAGCCGTAGGATGTTATTTTTACGTCTATTCATTTCCACGGGCACGAAAAGAGAAAATGTAACTGCTTTAGTAGTAAATAGGCCATCATTCTCCACATAATCATCATTTAACTTGGTGCAGGGGCAATTTGTGTCACCATTTTGTCACCCTGTATTGTCTCCGATTCCGTAGATAAGAACTTATAATACTAGTCACATGATTGTCACGTGATATACAGTGTATATATAAAGCACATTGGCAAAAGATGGATTATTTGGTTGTATTTGGGTATGTCGTTTGAATTCGGGCCAGTTTAAATCTCGTTAAAGTTAACGTTAATTTTCACGTATAGTTGACATGAGTTCCAAATTTCAGAAAAGTCAATTGGAACTAGCTGGTTCCTCGATCAGGTAGGACATTTCGTATTTCATGTTTAAAAAGTTATTTAATAATTATTGAATCAATATTGACATTGTACTTCTTGGAATGGCTTTAACTCCCTTCTTGTACTGTGATCTGTATGTGTTTAAAAAAAATCATAAATACTGTTAGGGTCAAGCCGGCGTGTAATCTTTTCTGTGGTGCATCTCCAATTTTCCAAGTACATCTGAATTCGAATATTGCTTGTTCTGAGCGAATAATGGATATATCTTAATGCGTGGGTGAAAACCTGAGGTATTTTTAATCAATAGATGAGATATATCCGTTTATTCAAGAACATATCCTCTATACAACTGGAAGGGTTTTAATCTTTCAGCCGTCGGATGTTATTGTATGTCTATTGATTTCTTTAGGCACGAAAAGAGTAACGGAAACTGCTTTAGTAGTAAATAGGCCATCATTCTCCACATAATCATCATTTAACTTGGTGTAGGGGCAATTTGTTACACCCTTTTGTCACCCTGTTTTGTCTCCGATTCCGTAGATAAGAACTTATAATACTAGTCACATGATTGTCACGTGATATACAGTGTATATATAAAGCTCAATGGCAAATGATGGATGATTTGGTTGTATTTGGGTCGGTCGTTTGAATTCGGCCCAGTACTAATCTCGTTAAAGTTAACGTTAATTTTCACGTATAATTGACATGAGTTCCAAATTTCAGGAAAGTCAGTTGGAAATAGCTGGTTCCTCGATCAGGTAGGACATTTCATAATTCTATGTTTAAAAAGTTATTTAATAATTATTGAATCAATATTGACATTGTAATACTTGGAATGGCTTTAACTCCTTTTTGTACTGTGATATGCATGTGTTTATTTTTTATTTTTTTAAATCATAAATACTATTAGGGTCAAGCCGGCGTGTAATGTTTTCTGTGGTGCATCTCCGGTTTTCCAAGTACATCTGAAGTCAAATATTGTTCTTTTCATTATGAAATCAATGCACTTTCAAAAGAAGATAATGAACATTTTAAAGATTAAAATGACAGCATTTTTACCTCGTGGCTACAGTTGGTGAAATTGAAAAAGGAACGACAATAAAAGCATCGCATCCACCATTACGGATTACCTATTGCTACTTCAATAAAAATACAGCTACCACCACTTTACATACTAGTGTTGTTGCTACTGGTGGCATCACCACTGCACTTTTTACGATGAGATGATGATGATGATCACCATCACCGCCAATATGACAGTCACCGTTATCATCATTTTCATAATGATGATAATCATCATCATCATCATCATCATCAGTAAATAAACTGTTTCATCTATCACTAGTTTCACAAGTAGATCGGTACTCTATATATGCAATTCCAGTTAAATTTAAACTTTTAAGGCATGATGATAATGTTCCTTTAGCAAAACGGCAGCATACTTTTCCAGAAATAACATATTCTATTTTTCGTATGAACCTTCCATTCGCAGTGTCTGTCTGTCTGTCTGTCTCTGAGGTTACAGGCTGTTTGTGAGTAGCATACTAACTCGGGAGAGTTGGGTAGTGTGATCACCATGTCCAACATCACTTTATGTTTTGAAAATGTAACTATATTTATGTGTAGATTTGACTGGTTTCAGACTTTCCTTTTACTGACCTATATGCATACTAACCAGGATCAATAGTTTAGCTGTGATGTCACTTCTCCTATATAACCTCAGTAGTAAAAATCTCCAATAATACCTGGAAGTATACATCTGACCCATGCTTAACCTTTCAATTTGACAGCGTTTTCTGATTGCATTGTGCTTTAACCGATATAGTGCTATGTCTTTATTTTGCCACCAACCAAATCACCAATGGTCTAATGGGGTTCATATATGTTATGATATACAAGGCGACCGGTGAAGGAACCTGTGAGCTTCAACGGACTTTTTTGGTGGATCCTATTTTCATGACCTAATTGGAAAATAAGTACCCTTAAGAACAATCGAGAGGTTCATACAGTCTATACTTTATTAATCAAAAAGTTATATTTATGTATCTTTTATTATTATTTTATTAGAGGGTTTTCATCATATTCTTAGGAAAATTTAATAAAATACTATAATATCCAAATTTTTAAAATTTATTCACACTTTAACTTTAACTTAAATATCTGATTACAATGCAACTACTTGCAGACTTATGAAAGGTAATCATATCACACCTTGAATGCATGAAACTTTGTAGATATAAGATTACAACCATAATTCAGAAAGACCGCTACTGTGGCCTAATGGTTAGAGCGTCCGCAAATGATGCGGTAGGTCGCGGGTTGGAACCCCGGCAGAGTCATTCCAAAGACTTATAAAAATGATACATTAAGAGGTAATGTGACTGGGTGGGACATGATGCTGCATGTCTACGGCATGTTGTCGCAGTGCTAGATATCAATGATAACTAACTTAACTGACACACTGCAGGCGACATTGCAATATGACTTAAAATTGTTAAAGCTACGTTCAGAATCCAAAACACACACACACACAAACATTCTTGTATTTGGCGGATATAGAGGACTTGTGTATGGAACCGCGTACCGAGGACATTTGTTCTGGCGATGTTAGAGCAAAAACAAATACTGTTTGAGGCAGTACATTAATAGGAAATGGTGTTGTATCAAGGAGGGAACAATATTATCAATTCTAAGGAATATGAAATTTAGCAATGCAAGCGAGGACGCACACGTTTACACAAATTTTCTGTATAATCCATACAAACTAAGGACGCACTCTATTTGACAAAATCACGGAGACCGTGGACATTCGTACATTATAACCAACAAGGACATATTTGCACATCTAATCCAGTCTTAACAATCAGTACGACCGCTCAGGTGGCCTAGTGGTTTGAGCGTCCGCCTTGGATGCGAAAGGTTGCTGGTTAGGACCCAGGCTGAGCCATAACAAAGACATGACAATGGCACTAACAGCTGCCTCGCTAGGCGCTCAGCATTAGAAGGTTAGTGTTATGACTTAGTCGGATGGTGTAACATCATGCTACATGTATGTGGCGTAATGCCCCAATGATAGACATCACTATAAATTGCCACACTGCAAACACCGTAGCGATATGACTCAAAGATTGTTAAAGTTACGTTAAAATCAAATCTAAATCACATATTATTATTAAGTAACTGTAACCTCCATAAGGTTTCGACTACAACTGTTCTTTAGGGCAATTACATTATTTTTTGAATATATATCTTGTTGTTATTGACTGACTGATGAATATATTGACTGACTAATTGTCCTGCAATTAGACTTTAGTACGACATAACACACTTCCGACTAATTCACCGCTTTGTAGATCATATAGTAATACATTTGGAGTATGCGCATTTGGTTATAGCGCCCCGTTTTAAGGAATTCTTAGATGTGTGTGATTACTTGTTTGATTATTGGAACTCGATGCAATGTAAATATTCCTTAGCCCGAAATAATTAGCCATTTAGAAGGAGCAAACGTCACGGAGTGAAGTGTTAGTGAGTTTCCATGATGCCATGGTTGACTTTTTGTGAATTCAGCACAAAATCGCATGGATGTCCCTGCAGTAATATAGTCCCTATTAAAACCTAATGGTGTACATTGATTGTGTGACTGCAGTGTCAGTTCTTACCGTAGGAAACCGGTAAATTACACACAGGAATAAACAAGAAGGGACTCGGCATATACCGTTTATGTCGCCATGGTGGCAAATGTGACGCAGTTGTACTGGCGAAATGTGCCTCGAAATCATGAATTGACTGGCCTAAGGTGGCGCAGTAAAAATAGATCCCTGTGTTAGAGGATAGTTGTATAGTTTCTACGGCGTGAACTGCTGACGGTGCGGAAAGTTGATGAAGAGAAACCACGCAAATGTGCGGTTGATATATCTTTGTCAAATTTTGAGATCGGTGGTCTTGCATTAATTAGTGAAAAATTTATGTATAGAATGGACACGTCGGGCTTTCTAATTTATAACTGAAGTTGTATAGAAGTCTTTGGAAATTTGTGGTAAACTTATGACTTCTAGTGGAATCGTGCCAGGGTTTGACACCGCTCGGTCAAGCAAATATCCCTGACTTATAGCAATACTATTTGGCTGGATTTGAGCATTTATGGCAGGAAACTCGCCTTATTGGCAATGACTATTCGCTTTTTGATAAAATACAGTAATATCTTCGTTGTATAATAAGCGTACGAATCTTCTCTCTCTCTCTCTCTCTCTGGCATGTGCAGCTGTATAGCTGAAAATAAGAACGAATGTTTGTGTTACCCATATTGTGTATTTCACGGAGACTTTTTATTTTTCAAGTCACTTTGGTTGAATAAATCGATGATCATACAAAATTATTTATGTTGTAATCTGTATAGTGTTTTATCTCAACCTCAGCACAAAGAGTAATGACAGACTAAAACATCGATAACAACAACAACAACAACAACAACAACAACAACTTATCTATGTTAACTGAATTGAAACATCCTAAATAGCTTTAAAGTTCAGTAATTACAGAAGTGAAGAACATATTTTCATGAGAGTAGATGTATGCATAGATTTAGTGAAAAGGGATAATTGTCTAATACCTTTTAACAAACAGTTTATAGTGTTTTAATGTTTTGGAGCCATGAATGAACAAGAATATACTTTAATGTTATAACACTCTCTTAGTTCACCTTCCAAATCACTTAGTTTATACATTTGCTAATTTAAGGTACCACTTAAAGGTGTTTTGTATCGCTGATTGGAAGTTTTAAACATTTTTTTCCCGCGTCGCCTTCTGTATTAAATATACTGAAAAAAGACTAAATGAGTAAGAATATTACAGTCTAATGCAGCTCTAAATAAATGTTCTGTTAAGTAATAAATACAAGTTGGTCCAGTAGAACATCCTGAGCGTTTTGGCTATTGTTAAAAACATCTTTAAATCAGGGAAAGCAATATAGATTGACACCTTGTTTTTACATGTTGTGTGTTGTTTTAAAAAGACTTCGTTTACAACAGAACTATCAATACAAATATAAGTCATGATATGTTCAGCAAAGTCATCCAATCACCAGCTGAAGCAAGTATATACGTTTAATAGAACATTGAATGAATTAAACAGTTTATGACTGCCTGCATATTTAGTCGCAGGTCTTAAGATCGTGATAATGAAAAACATTTTGCTGTAATTAAATGTTTCATTTTGGGACTGATCATCTTGACGATAAATGTTTGACCTCTGTATAATATATTTATCTTTCTATATATTTATTTAAGTTCTGTGCATGTAACTTCCAAATTCGGTTAGTGATACTTCGATCTCACCTTAACGGAATTTTTCACTTGATTCACATCTGTTCTCTCTACTAAATAGGCAAATGATGAATAGGGGAGGACATAGCTCATTTAATAATCATAAAATAAATTTTGCATATCAAGGATGTCTTTTCAATATCTTTACGTGTGTAAATAAAATCTCGACGCAAACAGGACGTCTTAACTTTACAGATGGGTCGGATAATTAGCAATTTTGGTACAATTCGACAAGGAATTATTGGGTATTTCCAATAGCATTTTGATTACTTCGTTTGTACATGTCGTAGATTTATTTGCCTGTATTGGACGTGTATGGCATGAATGTATCGTGAGTTTTCCAACATTATTGTCTCACATGCATGAAATATTGATAAAAAATGCCAAGGACTGTTATATGCACCAGCTTATCTTCTTATAGTTTATCTTAGTAGTTGGTATCTGATGCTTGGATCTAAAGGGATAAAATACGTGTTTGCAACGTGTAATTTGATAGTAGAGATCCTGAAAAGTAGTTCCAAAAGTTTCAAACAAAATAGCGATCGTCGTCTACCGATGCAAAGTATTGCTATGTCGTCCACAAATGGCATTATTTTTGGCTTTTGCTAATTATATTTTAGCGATAAGATAATAAATGTTTGGGTGAATTATTTTTGTAATTTCATTCAAAAATTGCTAAATCGCTACAGTTTCATCACCACTAAAACTATCATTTACAGGATATGATTCTCGCCGTCCACTTGTAACTACCAATTCGCAATGAACATATCAGTTCAGCTAAATCAGTCAACAGTAAAAAAAAAAATACAAAGTAAAAATTATCCGTTATAAACACTACGAGCAAAGACCCTCTATAATGGGTTGCACATCTTCCATTAATCGTTGGAGCAATAAACAATGAAATTACAAGCACGACTGGATTAAAACCAGCTGTTGTGATTCGAGAAAAAAACTCACATTTACTCAGAAAATGATCTTACAGCCGGCACCGTTACAACCCCTCTGAGACAAGTTTATTCTGTGTCTGCAGGCACCAGGAGGGGTAGAAGGTGGACAACGTTACGCTACTAACCCAGTGTGGTCCGTCGATGTACTTACCATCCGGAACGGTTAATATTGCCAATCATCCACGAGTTGCACATAGAATGTGACTTGATTGACACATCATGGGGGATGGAGGTTGCGGCGACTAGTTAGAACGCAGAATGAACAAAATGGACAAAAACGGCATAATGATACTACTTGCTCCGTGTATCCGTTGTTTCACGTGACGTCACAAAACGTGTGTATTTCCACATCCGCCATGTTGAGTCTCTAGCCGCGCAAACCGGTACCTAATAGCATTGTTCTTACCGCATAATTACGAAGACACGTCTCATTTTGTGCGTAAGAATATAATAATACATCACATTCTGTTGTTCCTGTCAACCACACGAGACCGAATGCGTGACTTTTCTAATTGTGTTCTTCAAGTAACACATTTAAATTTCAACCATCTTTGTTATTCTTTCATAAACAAATTACATCAATCAATAAACAAACGCATACGCAAATGGATACACAAACAAGTAAAAACATATAATGATTTTCAATTTTCGTGGGCTGAAATCAATCGTCTGGTTCTCGTTCAAGTTAAAAAGCTAATTGTTAATATATGATTTCATTGTTCTAAAAGCATTTCAGGAATACTTCGTTTTGACATTCGACACAAAGTCATGTTCCGTTAGGCACGTGTTTCGTTTGAACACACTGAAGAACACTTATTTGAATGGTTATCGCTTTGATTCAATATCATCCTACTTCCATCATTTCCACCACAAATACAATATCTGACCATACTAATTGAATTGGTTTGTCAACTGACTTTGGCACAAACACTTGTTGGCGAGAAAAGTATTTGTACATACATGTTCTGGCATATCACACATGCTATGAAATTTTAATTCGTAACTGATATTGTATCCCTAAAATCATTGTCCGGAAATACTCTTTCAAGATGACAAGCTTAGGTATATGATACGAAACACTTAAAAAATGTAAATATTGTCTGTTTGTAAAAAATGACTGCATTTCTATTTGATAGCAATATGCACGATTACGGTTTAACTTCACTATTCTGTCTTTCGATGTAAGCAAGGGAACGTCCAGCTTTATTTTTATTTTCATGCTATAGGGCACTTAATTTCAAGTATAATCTATGTATCCTTTCGATGAAGTAATTGTCCTTGTCAGCAGTTAAATCAAGTGGCGTCGCTAGGGGAGTGCGGACCGCACCGGGTGACACCATCTCAGAGGTGTGACACCAAAATGAAAAATTGCAAATTTTACAGAGCACACACTGCTCGGTCTAGTTGGATTTCATAAGCGGATAATTAACCGATCATAGTTAAATACATGACTAGCAGGCACAGCAGTGGCGTCGCTAGGGGGATGCGGGGGGGGGGGTGTGCGGACTGCACCGGGTGACACCATCAGAGGGGGTGACACCAAAATGACATTACTAAGGATTCTGTATGGTCTGTTACGGAAGGAGGACCATGGGGGTGACACCATGAGCTACCGCACTGGGTGACACCAACCCGAGTGACGCCACTGGTTAAATCAGATTATCTTGAATATACATGATGACTAATGTTGACATAGGTTTGTTAGGGACTCAAGATGGCGGCGCAAGGTGCGCGCGCGTTGCATTGTGGGTATTCGCCTACTCGATCGTGACGTCTGTGAAAACAACCCATAAGATGACTCCATATACACCAATACACATTAAAATAATATCATTATTTGAGGATGTAACAAGTGTTCCTGTGCTACATCTTGAATCACGCCTGACAGGTAGAAACATCTGCCTAATTTTGTTGACTTGAGTCCCACAACTTCTTCACAAGATTCGTCAGTCAGCTTGTAGGAGAATTCCAAAACAGAAACCCTACAGTGATCGCTATTTCTTATGTTGGCACGCCCGTCAGCCAACCTATTGATCTTACTTGTAAACACCAGCGCTCTGCGACCCTTACACATAACTGACCCGTCCCGAAAAATGAAGGTCATAATGAGCGACACTTTAAAAGATTTTATATGCTGATCTTTGATCATACTTGAGTAAGCATGTGTTTCATAGATTTAGAAATGTCTTGTCTAATTTTCCCCTTAACTCTTGAACATAGTTATAACCCTTCATGGTAACCAGAAATCGTTTATGTGGGATATTGCCTGTGTTCGTGCGTCCGTGAACGAGTTGGATTCCAAACATCCAACATTCTCGTTTGGAGGAGTTACGGCCCCTGAACGCTCATTTTCTCCCGACTTTGGTTTCCCATCATAAGATCCTCTGTTTTAGACTTTCTTTTTGTGAGGTCATTTACTATGCACCCGTCTCAAATGGTTCTAAATTTTGGTAATTTGCAAATTGTTTGAAACTTCTTTTAGAAAATCGGGCAGCAAAACATTCCACAGTTTAATATTGATGTCAGTTTCGTTGAATTATTAGGATAATATGTAAACCAGCTTTTTCAAATGAGGTAATCGAGATTTATCATTATTTAATATCAGTTATGCAATAATTAATGAAATTATGGCATATCATCTTTATTTAAGCTTTTCTAAAGGAGGAAAATGGTCGGGCCGTACCACCTTGGAAAGAACCTTGTTAGTTCTTGGGGTCATTCTGCTTCTGGGACTTGCCGCTCTCGCAATAGCACTGGGTCTGATTGTGGCAAACAAAACAGACACTGAAGGTATTTTACTAATATGATTCGTATTGAATGCATTGTATGTGTATGAATGCAGATAAAAGGACAAGAAGTATATAGGATAATAAGACCGCAACAAATAAGCGTTCGTAATCGTATTTATTTATCTGACAATTAAAGGTAACCTAACGCTTAAAATGGAAACAGTCTGAGTCGTTTTCGTGATAATAGGCTGCAATTTGTTGATATAATTTTTAGATGTTCTTTGCTAAAACAGTGTCCGAGATGTGTTTGAATATTTACTTCTGTAACATAAATAATTTTGTCAGACATTTGAATAACTAATATGGTCCTAAGTAAACGAAAGATTTGGGCGTTACTTCTGCAAATCTATCCCATATCATAAACTTTATTATAAATAATATGTAAGAAAGATTGGGTTGTACATATATATTGTGTGATATAGACTCAAATCTACTAAGATCATATATAATAAAAAATATGTTATATATATATTACAATGAAGCAAGACTTGTTAACCCCCTCCCCGCTCCAAGGAGCACAGAGCGAAGTCTCATATATTAATGTTCTTTCAATGTACAACGTTGTGAAGTAGTTGACCCTTTCTTTTTCCAGGAAAGAAATTCTTTGGAAGAAATGTCAGAACCCCATTTATGTGTCTTTTGAAATTTGAAAAATTATTATTATTCATATTGTCTCTGGTATAGCATTACATCCTCCCATTGTTGCTAGAAGAACTACATAGCTGTATTATGTGTACCATACGTAGCACGTTTCCATTACTGTACAGGAAATGGTTACTACTTTGGCTTCATGTGATTATTTGCAAGTATTAAGGATACCTTTCATGAAACAGTTTGAAAATATGTTAATATGTTTTCTACATCTGATTGCAACGTTGTCCGTACCTGATTCACTGTAAAGACATCAATGTAATCTACCCTAGTTGTTCCTGTCGCAATTCTTGCGGCTTGAACGTTAATTGTTTCACATTCTTATGAATCATTAATTGTGCAGTTATTCATTACTATATTTGAATACAATTACTAATTAATAATTATTCGATATTGAGATAATATTAGATAAATCTGCATGGTCTGAGCTGTCTTCAGGAAAGCTGTCTTCAAGAAAATAATCAGCATACGTTGATATCTGCCTATGTGTCTACGTAAGCTAAATGCTGCTAAATA
Organism: Sinohyriopsis cumingii; assembly: GCA_028554795.2. Classification (NCBI taxonomy): domain Eukaryota; kingdom Metazoa; phylum Mollusca; class Bivalvia; order Unionida; family Unionidae; genus Sinohyriopsis; species Sinohyriopsis cumingii. The sequence goes on along the minus strand of CM068838.1, from coordinate 73,997,118 downwards.
TGGCAAAAACCTCCCCACCTGCTTGGATTATCCAGATTAGTGCTTAAACTTATGCAGGGCAGGGTATATTTGGTCCTAAACTCTAGTTAATTTTCAGAGGTTTTACTCCTTGTGTTGAGATACCTTGCTCAACCTATGCCATCCAGTGTAACCTATACACCCAGCTTCGTTGATCTTAGCAGACTGGAACCCCCGTAGCATGGTATTACGAATTTCCGGTGCAAGAAATAACCATCTCAGCAATGTTTCAGCCAACACCAGTTCCTATAATTGCAAGACGTAACAAAGATGTCAGCGAATCCATGCTGATTTTACAATATACCACCACTACAAAAAGGAATAAAGAATTTACAAAGAAAATCGAGACAACTAACAAACAGTTGAATGAAAATGCAAAATCTAACCGAACTCATTGGTGTTAATATTGTCAGCAGTTAAATATGAGAAATCAAGGCTACCTAAAACTCATATTCTGCACGGCTGTAATTTTCCATCGTGTTGTGACCCATGTCTGACAAAGCACATAGCATTTACATTTATGCAAAGTTTGAAGTGCTTCATAGATATTCATATTTGCTGCGAGTCTTCATTAAATGAAAACCTAGGGTAGTTTGGAAGGGCATATCTCTCTCTCTCTCTACGTCTTCTTCTATTCTATCGAAATACATTAGATACTTGCCAGCTGGGTTACAGAAGCTCTGAGCCACATTTTTATAATCTGTGTGTGTGTGTGTGTGTGTGTGTGTGTGTGTGCATGATCTCGTTTTCCAGGAATTAAATGTTTGCATAACAGAAACGCATGGAACCTTTGCAAAGAGGGAATTATGTTCTGGTCATTATATCTGCAATGTCCTATCTGTATTGTCTTGGTTCATACTTGCTGGATATATTAAGAATTCGCGTATTTTATTCACTCGATTTCACCAACCGGCTCCTCCTTTTCTTGTGTTCTATGTCGTCGTGTGCAAACATAAAAATGGCTTCTTCTTTCTGTCCATAGTTTTATTAGTTTTATTTTGCCTGGATTGTGACCCACGTACATCCAAATATGCTTGCACAAGACGTAAACCGTCTTTTTGTCTAAAATATAAAATTTTTCTCGCATTGAATAAGCACTTTTCTTTTCTTGTTACAGTTATGGAAATTTGCAACTCGCAAGAGTGTACAAGTGCAGGTAAGCACGTAGTTCAATTCTCTATTTATTTTTAATCAGATTAAGTGTGCAACAAAACATTTCAAATGTCTCTTAATATATACATAATTGATAGCTCTTTCATAGTTATTATTTAGTAAAAACAGGTTATTATACCTGGCAAAAACTTTTCTCAGAGACAGAGAATTAATATATGTTCAATTGGCGCAACATAACGACTTTTGTTCGTGAAAATTCATGAATTCCTGACATGAAAGGTCTTTGATTCTCTCTTTGGGTAGTTAAAAATATGACGAGTAGACAATGTAAACGTTTTTAGTTCAATTCCATCTTTATTACTAAATCACCCTCTGAGAATATCATTGTATCACATAGTCGGTACTCTTTGCCTACATGGTCTGCAGTTTCATATTTTTGATATTATAACATGGGAACATATCACTTTATGTGATTCTGATTGGTCCAAATAAGCCCATGAATGATCGTGCAGTATTATTTTTACTGATTCATCGGAAAACTGTTTTAACCCCGCCTTTTGGAATGTTTAGTTTTTAATGAACATTTTAGCAGCAATTTTCAACTGGAGTCGCGAAATGAAATTGAGGAAAAATTGTCTCGGCTGTCTGAATATGGACAATTTACCCCCACAGGAGTTTGTTATGTCATGTATAACAATATCATCATAAGAAAAATACAGTAAAACTACAAGACAAGAACAACAATAAGAAGTAAAACTAAATGTATTGCTCAGTTCATAGCGGGTGTGAAGGGGGAGGTTGAGGAGGGTAGTAAACCTGTTCCGTGGAATCCACCATATATACAAGCGTGGTTTAAATGTTAACTTACAGAAGTAAATTAACTCACATTTGTTCACAGAAGAATTGGGACATAAACTGGTCTCCAAATTTACATAAGTTTATCCATCCACTGCATATTTACCCGTTAAATATGTAATGCAATACAACTCAAAATGAAATTTGTTTACATAGTCTGTAGTCTGCTGTTCCATTTCAAGTAGTGCAAACATCCGGTCACAAATACACTACAGTAAAAAGGGGACTTTCTGCATCCAGTGAACCTTCTTTCACATGAATAGTGCAACAATGTAATGTTAAGCTGTGAAAGTGACATGTTTTGTCAGGTAAATATGGATTATTTTACTGCATTCTAACGGGGTACAGCATCAAACAAAGCGACATCACGCGCATTGGACATTCTGTGTTGAAAATTGATTTTGTCTGTGTACAATGTTCAGTTTATTGGGAAGGACGCTTATTCTTTGACTTATAGATTGTAAGAAAAGGATAACTTATTTTTAAACGTTAATGTTAGTTCAACTTTGAGGCTTTTTTTTGCTCGCAACAAATGAAAAGTGCAGCGCCTTTCAGAATGAACGAAATATTTTTCGTTCTTCTTTCTATCTAAATAATTTCCACTGAAATACAAACTATGTGATAAAAGGAATCTCAAATGGGTAATTAATTCATATTAAATTTATGAAACTCGTTACATAATGTCCAACTTTTGCTCGCCAAGGCTCGCAAAAGCTGGACATTATTCAACTCGTTTCATAAATTTAATATTAAATCATTGCATGTACCTCAGGCATTATTGTCGTGATATTCCATAAAATTTCTAATAAATACTAAAACATTTGGGTCTAATTTGTCCTTAAATGGGTTCAGTGCAGTCTTAAAATTTTGAAACCATTGCAGGTTTGACACCATTTTGGGAATTTCAAGTGAGGTTGACTGATATATCGAATTTCAGATGCAAAAAATAGCTTTCCTTATCATAAACATTCTCATATTTATTATACAGAGCTTTGATCCAACGTTAGTTTATTCCTGCAGTTTTTTTTAACATTTCTTTCTGAGGTGTAGAAACGTTTGATAATTTTTTTATAACTGTTTTCCTAAACTGGTACAAGAGAGTGTGTTTTTGAAATCCAAGCGTTCCAAATGGTACAGTATATTCTCGCTTTTATGTAATGTATAGATGCAAACAGCGCAGAATCAGATTTACCATTGAGTAACGCGTCGGCAGATCAGGGCCCATGTTGTTTGTTTTACTTAGTATTCGTTACAATCTGCATAGACCTTGATCTGATGGCGCGTTGTACGACGGCAGACCTTGGTCCATGCATTTTACAATTTTTACCTAACCTATCGGAGCGTATATATGGTATTTATTATATTTGTTCTCAGCACATACCATCATAAAGTTATACTTAAAACATGACAGTATAATTTTGTACATGTGCAGTTCTATATATTAAGGTAAAAGAAACCAGTAAGAGAGATTCACAGAAATTAAACAATCTTGCCCGTAATAGATGATTGCATATCGATATAGGATTCAAACAATTTGTATACGACTACACAATTTAAAAGGCCAACATAAACAAACGTGTATATACTAAGTAAATACAGATGATTTTTTTTCAAGGATGAGAGCACATCTCATTACAGTTTGATGCAGGTCTTGGCTGAAAATATAATTACAGACTGTGTGATATAAAGAAGAACGAGCCAATTTTGTTTTAGTATGGAATAAAAATTGTTCTTAATTTGGGACGTTCTAGTAAATAATTCATCTCTAGAATCAGAGTATAAGGGACAACAAAATAAAGAATGAAATTCATCCTTAACATAGTGTGTATAAGAACGGGCCCAATCTATTACATTCTGGTATTGATTTATATTGGTCAGTTTCAATTATGACAGGAATAATACCAAATCTCAAGGAATGATCTTAAATGTCAGTGAACGGTTAAAACCGTTCACTGAAATTTAAGATAAACAATTTCGGCGAAACAATTACAGGTATTTGTAATAAGGGCTAAATAATATAAATCTACTTTTTGTATGTTATTTAGTTTCATAGAGTAAGCAAGATACAATATCAGAAAATATTAATAACTACATAAATTACGGAAAAGGTTGGAACTTTAATCTATTTATTTATCCTGTAGCTGCCTGAATAAGACAAAACCAGAACGAGGGAGGTAAAATACCTCCCCACAAAAGAAACCCCGGATAATTCAATTCAGTAGTTTATTATCACACGCATTACATGCTCATATACTATATACATAAATACATCGTGGTTCTAAAATGCTATATGTACAAATTTAAATCTAAGATCAATAAAAGGTAACTATCAGAAGCTGTAAAAGGAGAAATTAGAATAATATGAATAATACTGATTAAAAAAATTACTGCAAAATTGATCATCTATTTTTTAAAGATTCACGATCAGATCTGGCTAATAAACATATAATGTAAATATTATTTCGTCTTCTTGAATGTGAAAATGAGCAAGACAAATTAAGATAGAAGACGCTTTCATACCTTGTCCCCCCGGACAGAAGTTGTTCATGGCTTACCCAGGCCTTTAATGGGAAGCTAAAGTTTAGAAAAAAATACGATACAAATAGAGAAGATGTCTTAATGGTGAAAATTGATTAAAACTTGTTCGTTTTAGAGTTATGAATATTTAAAAAATCTCCAGGGGAAATACCTCATTAAAAAGTCATTACCTTTCTCAGAGTTAACAGAAGTTGTTGAATAAAAATTTAAATTCATTTCATTAGTCTTTAACAGCATTTCAGTCCTCTCTCTGTTTCCTCCATTTATAATAAAATACGTTTACAATAACAGTTATTTTCACATAAATATCTGTGTAATTGAGATGGAATAATTGTTATTTATATTATTCACACAAATAGAAGGGGCCCCGAGTGGCCGAGTGGTCTAAACCGCTCTCCGTTACGGATCACTGTCATCTCACCTCTGTCTGCGGCGGTTCGAGTCTAGGATTCAGCCAATGTGGGTATGTGAGAAAGCTTGCCAGTAGCTTCTCGTGGGTCGGTGGTTCTTTCCGGGATTTTCCCGGGTTCTTCCTCCACCATTAATACTGGCCGCCATGTATAGCCTATCGTGTGCTGAAAAATGGCGTTAAGCCCCAAAACAACAACAACAACCACACAAACAGAAGTTTAAACTTAATCTTTTTAAGAGATTACGATTTAGATTTTTAACGTAGCTTTAACAATTTCAGTTATATTGCCACAATGACTGCATTGTGTCAGTTTATAGTGATGTCTAGCACTGGGACATAATGTCGCAGACATGTAGCATGATGTCCCCCCCCCCCCCCAGTCAAATTATCCTGACATCAGGCCAACCAGTCCTAACATTAATCTATTAAATCTGATCGCCAAGCAAGGCAGCCTGTTTTACCATTTTTCTAAGTCTTTGGTATGACTCGAAATAGTTCAGGTGTTTGGCGAAATGATTGAGATAAAGTTAAATTTCATCTCATCCTTAATTACCATTATATTTCAAACGTGTAGAGTGACAGGTAAATAAGGTCCGTCGAATAAATTGCTGAGAGTGAAAGAAATTTACATACCTAATGTGTAGAACCATCTTCTACATGTGTTGGTGTAAAAAATCCATCAAAATTGCCTTTAATTTTCATTATTAGAGAACGTAAACAAATTTTGTAAATATTTTATCTGTTCTATGACATTAAAAGTGATGCATATTATTGGGATTAGCCAACATTATCTCCCCTGAAATTGTATAAATTCAGCATCTAGAAAAGGTTTATTTCTAAACCTTAATGTCAATGTCCCTTTACGACACAATATAACTGAATAAGACAAACAGAGAGTAAGACAAAATAAGACATATTTAGACCAAATAAGACAAATTAAAACACATTTAGAATAGACAAGACAAAATAAGTACTAACAACTGCCTTGCCAGGTACTCAGCGTCAACATGTTAGTGTTAGGAATGGTCGTCCTGATGTCAGGATAATGTGACTGGGTGGGACATCATGCTACATGTCTGCGGCATGATGCCCTAGTGCTAGACATCACTATAAACTATCACACTGCAGACATCGTAGCGATATCACTGAAAAATTGTTAAATCTACGTTAAAAGTATCACACACACACACACAAACACTAAGACACGTTTAGATTAGGCAAGATATAATATGACACATTTAGATCAGACAAGACCTAAAATAGCTCAAGTGAACTGCGTAGGTTTAGTGTCTAAAATAAGATTAAAAAACGAGTTGTTCAAATATATTAAATTGTTCTTTGTTTTCGGTATTACCAAAATATTTTTTGCAGCGTATCTTGTTTAGTTCTGCTGGTGCCTATACAAAATGTTTGAGCTGGCAAGAGCTGATAGTAGTGAATGGGGACACTTTACGGATAATGGGAATTAGCATTAAAAACACCCTTGGGACACTTTACGGATAATGGAAATTTAACATGGAGAAAAATCGTGGGACACTTTACGGACAAGGGGAATTAACATGGGAATAAATCGTGGGACACTTTACGGACAAGGGGAATTTAACATGGGAATAAATTGTGGGATACTATACGGACAAGGGAAATTTAACATGGGATTTTTTTTTTTTAAAAAAAAGTTTTTTTAAAATTTAAATTTAAATTTAAATTTAAAAAAGGGGTAGGCAATTCAAAAGACTATCTCTTTTCGAGAAATATGGCTGGCCCTGAAAAGGGCCTTTGGGTTTTCTTCTTCTTCTTCTTCTAATTTCTTCTTTTCCTCCACCAATTTCTTATTTTATCTCCAACACTCTTTCTCTTCTTTTTTTTCTCCTTCTCTTCTTTCTTCTCTTCCTCCTCTTCTTCTTTCTTCCTCTTCTCATTTTCCTCTTCTTTTTCAATTTTTTCGTTCCATGTTCTTATTCTTATCTTTTCCTCTTCATCCTCCTTCTCCTCCTTTATTTCTTTCAACAGATCACTCATGATTACCTTCATTTTTCGTAAATTGTTTATCTCCATCTTCACTCGATGGGGACTATATGAATAGTGATCCTCGTTTAGTTTAACCAACATTTGCTCCATCATTCCTAAATTGTCGAGGACGTTTTGCAATTTTTCCATTTTGTCAAGGTGGTTCGAAGCCATCTTCTTTTTTATTCTGTACAGAATGGTTTGAACGACGAATACTGTGGGTTCTTATACTCAAAGCGCGAACGTGAAGGAAAACATCCCCTAAAAACATAAAATGGATCTTACCTAGATCATGACCCAACATCGCGCGTACGTGAAGGAAAACATCCCCCTACTTTCTCATTTCATATAATATAACCCTAACTATACTCTCCACATTTGCTAAGAAACCCATAATCTACTATTCCCACAAACATACCTGAGCTCTTACAAACACAAACACACAAACTCATACCCTCACACTATCTTAAAAAAGAGTTAGTGTTTATATACACACTACTCTACCTACACACATTGGCAAATCGATCGTTATTTCTTTTCTAGAGTATTGGGTAGCCCTGAAAAGGGCTGTTTTTTTAAAACTCCAGATGCACCTATCTAATGGTTGCACCGTCCTGGCCTGGCGCCGCACACGCATCTTCTTCCCCAGTCTTCTTTCACCTTTCTTCTGGGGAGCGCAGAGGGAGGATGATTCGCTTCAGCACCCCAATCCTCTGTTTCAGGAATATTAAACGACATCATCTCTTCTCTTTTCTTTTCCTCCTCTTCCCTCTGTCTTCTCTCCTCTTCTTCCTTCTTTATTCTTGCTTCTTCTACTATAGCCTCCGCTGATAGTTCGTTTACTATCCGCCTGGCATATTCCAGGTGCATCTGGAGTTCTAACAGTTTCACTATTCTGCTAGTCATTCTTCTGGCTGTGTTGATCAATCAACAAGGGTAGCTGGACTGCCGAACGAGTTTCAATTTATACTGAAAGCGCGAACGTGAAGGAAAACATCCCCCCTAAAAACATAAAATTCATCTTACCTAGATCATGACCAAAAAAAACAACAACGCGCCGACCTAAAAGAAACACTCGCTCACTTTTTTATGCTACCCATCACTTCAATAGACTATCCACATACGCAAAGCAATCCAATCTAACCTAAAATATACACCTCAAACAGCCCAAAAAACAAACATCATTTTAATCTACTATCCACACCAACCTACTTTATCACTTACAAACACAATCACACAAACACACAAACACATACCCTCACATTTTTTTTAAAAAAGAGTTAGTGTTTATTTTCACACTACTCCACCTTCACACATTGGCAAATTAATAGTTAATTCTTTTCTAGACTATTGGGTAGCCCTGAAAAGGGCTGTTTTTTTTTTTTTGTTTGCTATGGCATTCTTTTTTAGTTTCTAAGAATGCGATGTCCTCTGATTAAAGACTTTCTGGCAATAGGTCTGCTTCTTCGGAAAGAGAAGAAGAACTCTTTGGTGTCGATACGGCAATCGACAAAGCCTCTGTCAGGTTCAGGTTGCTGCTGCTGTTGTTGTTGTTGTTGTTGTTGTTGCTGTTTTTGAAGTCTGTACTTCTCTGTCCATTCTTCTTTCTCCCTGTTCACTTCTTCTCTGAAGAGCTCTTCTATCAGGTCTTCAGTGATTTTTAACATTCTCACGTTCTCTATTTCTTCTGGCTTCGGTATCAGACTGTGTCTGACCCTATGCAAATTCACGTAGGCTTCGTTGAGCTTAGCTAGTTTGGAGCACATCTTCGTAGGAGGATGAGTCGACAATGGATGGTTAGACTGGAAACAACCCCGGTTCTTAAAGTGAAAGCGCGGACGTGAAGGAAAACATCCCCCACACGGTTTTCGATTCGCAACGTTCAGTGATTGTCATGAGAGGGATAGTAAGAAATGAAAGAGCATCAATTCAACATTCTTATAGCTAAACAAAAGACAAAAGCATTTTTTCAAAACACAACATTTTTTATTCAAAAATCACTTAACACTAAACAACAACTCTAACATTTTTAACAATAATCCAACACTATAACATCAAACAATTTTTTCAAATCACAAACATTTTTTTCTCAATGGACAATCTATTTTAAACAGGGCTGACAACGTTGTGAATGAAATTGTGATTTCCACTGTTGGAAATCATTAGGCCATTGATGGACACTACGTTTCCTAGCTTGAGACAAAAGATAAGCATAATGGTCACAAAACCATCGATCTACTTTCACATCGTTTCTAGCAGAAGAACGAGGATCAAAATGAGTCACTAAATGTTCTAAGGAATAGCCCAGGCTGCGATGATGCAGAAAATACACACAGTACTGTCCACACACCAAGGAATCTGTGCCTTGTAATTTCACGTTATTGAATCGGGTAGTCTGAGCATTTCTTCTCATAAAGTCAATGATATCGTCTTCCAAAGGGGGCAATCCGTACGAATCGAAATATTCCACACATCCTTCTTGAGGAAAGTAAACGGCTACCCAGTGGGTTCCTGGGAGATGACTTTCGTCCGTGTTGATCACGTAAGCTTGATGGTCTTTAGGTTTGCGATGAGGGAGTTCATCTTTAGCACAGACGACAGGATTCCAAGAAGCCGTATACGAACTGTGGTTCAAAAGGTAATAAAGTTCCCAGGTATCCATTGATTTGTGTTTGTTTTCTTCTTCACAGGTAATAATAAGTCGTCAATTCGATCCTGACTTTTTGCTTGAAAATGTCTGACGAATAAACGGTTATTCGTTCTGTTTCCTCACTCTGATTCAGGAGAGCTTCGATACGATGGATCTCTTGAGTGGTTAATGCTGGACAAGAATGTTCACGCAAGTCTTTATACCACTGGTGCAACACGTCTTTATTCGAGATGAGACTCCAAGCTTCGTCCAGATACTCGTCCAATTTTTCTTCTTGACTTAACATCAGGCATTTATCGTGTTGAATTTGACTGGGATGATCGTTTTGACATCCATAGCAATTTTTCTTGATCAATTCCGTCATTTTGTCGACCAAGTGTTTGGCAAAACAGGAGACTAAATGGGCTTCTTGTTCTGGCCATCTCGACTTCATCAAAACTTCTTCGTCTTTGTCTTGAGATTCTTCTCCTTCCACGGTCTCCTTACATTCCATCTCCAAAGTTTCTCCACTAGGTAAAGAGGGATAACAGTCTTCCATGGCTTTCTAATAATCTAGAATGACTTCTCTCAAACTGTTGATTTCTATGGTATTATCGAATTCTGCATACAGGATGACGTTCACTGTCTGTTTCAGTTGTTCTGCAAACTGAAGTTCCACACGAATCTGGCCGGATTTTATAGGGTGGAAATGTCCCTCGTCGCTGCCTTGGTCTGGAGTGAAATCGAAAGCCCACAAAGCATAGCCTCCTGCATAATCCTCATACTCAATGCCGTGACTGGTGTTGGTTCCTAACTGACCGGTGGCTTCGTACAGGGACAAGTACGATCTCAAGTAATTCATCTTCTTGTCACTAAAGTCAGGTTCGAAAGGTCGGGTACACAAGGTCTTGCCATCACGACTGACTTCGACTTTCTTCACTGAAAAGTGTTGAAAGTTGAAAGGATTTTCTTTGAAGGCTCCGTTGAAGGCTGAATTCGTGACCATACCAAGGATCAAACGTTTGGGTAACTGTCCTTGGAACAGATGATCTTCGGTTATGGATTGTAGTCCAGCAGAAATGGTGAACGTTTTCACTTCCACACGTCGGATGGGATACTTGGCGGTTGTTCTGCTCAACGTTTGACTGATGTCGTTACCCACTTTGGGTAACACTTCCACGCGTCGTACGTAGAGTTTGGCCTCCTGGATTATGCTTTTAGGAGCCTTAGCAGGATCAGCAGCTATCAAATGGAAAGCGGCACTGCTGCGATTCAGTCTCAAGCGGACATTGACCCCGTTCAGCAAATATTTCTCTTGCAACCACATGTCCAAATGCAAACGATCCATCAGTTCTAAACTCTTCTTCTCTAAGATTTTGCTTTCTCTTGCCTCAAAGCCGGAATTGGTTCCATCTGTTTTTTCGAACTTGCCCGCTTCGTCAGCTACCCACAGCACACAGGCATTGAGATGACTATCCTTGGCATCTATTCCGTACGTCAAGAGATTTTCCAAGTAGGCACGGTAAGGGTATGTATCCATGCTGCTGCTGACTAGTTTGTTATTCAAGTACAAATCCACTGAGCTGAACAAGGAATGCATGAAATTGTTGACGGGAGCTATTTCGTCAGCGTCATCTACTCCACTATCATCTTTTTCTAGAACTTGGACTTTCAAGTACAAGTAACTGCTATTCAGATCGATGTAATCTTCGGGCTGCCCCTTGATTTCAAACTCGATGGGAGCGGAATCGGTCAGTGAGGAGATGGGATTAAATTCCACCCACTGGGATTCTTGCATGGTCATCATGGTGGGGGGCATGGCAAACAGATCCAGTTCCGTCTTGGAACAGGCGCAAGACTCTCGGTGCATCATTTTTTGTTGTTGCTGTGTCTCAATAATCGAAAACGTCTAAGTCTCGAACGGTTCTTCTTTTCTTGGCCTTTCTCGCTTGAAGTCTGGTGAAAGGGTGTTTTCTTCGTCGTCTCTTTCTGCCTTGTCCTTGCTGAATGCTTGACTCGGTAGCGTGCAGGGCATTTATAGGTGTGTCTCGTCGGCCTAAAATGTCTTTGCCCGTTTGCAGCAAGACATTTTTGCCAGCCCTCATGAAGGCTTCTTTAGGGTTTTGTTTGTCGATGATGACATTTTGGAGAAATTCTTTGCCTTGTGTCAGTGCCGCATCTTTCAAGGCGTGCAATCCGCGTGTCACCATCGGTTTCAACACTGGGGCCACCGAACGAAAGGCCGATTTTAACATGTCTCCTAAACCGTGTCCTCGCTGTCGAGCCACCCCTCGGTACACTGGATACATGACTTACGAGTCGTGAGAGAACCGTTTTCGAAAATGGAGTTTCACCGTGACTTTTCCTTTGGTGAATGGAATATTTTGTCCCAAATCTCCTTTTATAGTAATGTTGACCGTGTCCAAGTACGACTTGCTGACGGGTAAATAGTGAGGATGGACAAATTCGCGGTGAACGTGGTAAGTGTTTCCACCTTCCTCGTCAGCGTTTGTGGCAGAATCCACTTTGAAAGGAATGACACGCAGTAACGGCACGGAGGTGTGTCCCACCACGTTGTATTCCACCACATCGGAGTACACGAAGATCAAATTCAGTCCCTGGTTCAGTTCTACCGGGAAACGAAAATACCTCGCAAAAGAGTCGTTGTCATGAATGACTGTTAATTCGGGGCTTTTTTTTTGTTCTCCTATCTTCCTCAGCTCCGTGTCACCGCCCAATATGTCAAACAATTCAGGACAAAATAAGAAAGACATGAATTTTTTGGACCCCTCAGAAAATTTCATCAGAAAGCGACGAGCTATTTTGTGGTATTCCAGGGTGACACTTTTTTGGACATTACTCAAAGCTTTATGGAACACGCCATTAAACCTGGAAGCTATGGCGCTGACCAAATGATGACCACTGAAATAATAGCCTGGGAGAATGGACAAGTTGTAGGTCCACGTTTTAAGTTTGTCATCATAGGTTCTATTGGTAGATGTGCCAATCTTATCCAACTCCACTTGCAATTGTTGGTCATGAACTTCCACCTTAAACCAATTTTGCTGGGCAATGATATTGTGGACTTGGGTCGGGTGAATCATTTCCACTAAAGCCACTTCCCAATGGGCTTCGTGATCTAAGGGGATGGCTTGAGGTAATTTGGCCGTGTAACAGCACAACGTGTTGTTGGGAAACACCTCCATGGAACTGTCACTGGGTAAGGTTAAGTAAAATTGGTTTTGGTGACTCATAATTCCAGAGTTCTGTGGCTGTCCGAGGGAATATTAGTGGATGTCAGAGGTGTGTCTCCGCCCAAAATGGGGTTCTGGTTGTGGTTGTTGGAGTGGTGACTGGCACTGGCACTGGACACAACGTTCCCGTTAGAGGAGAATTTCAGGGAGGGATTGGGAAGCAGGTAACCGATGCAACTGCTCAATAAAATTGTCCACAATTGTTTGTCTCCTTGTTGCAAACTCAAATTGGCGATGGCTGCCCCGATGACACAATACACCACGAAGATTTGGCAGAAAAAGACGATTTGCGTTTTAGGCACACGTTCTCCACACCACACCCACAAGGGTTGTTTTTGTAAATCTTGCACAGAAGAACTAGGGGAAGAAGGACTGGTCGACGTAGCTGCGTCTGCTGTGTGAAAGGGCATGATGGTCACTTCTTCTTTTTATAGTCGATGACTTGCGAAGCGTCGATCCAAGAATCGAAACTGGGTGGATATCCTTTCCAACGTACTTTGACTTCTTTGACACGTCGTTTGCCCACTTTACGGGTTCTGCGTTCGAGAATGCTTTCGATGTCGTACACGTCGTCTTCTTTTTTGGTGACACGTTGTAACTCGGGCAAATAAAACGTTCCTTTGAGTACTTCTCCGTTCATGTCTTCCAATTTATAGACGGCAGGATGACGGCCATGTACTCGTCCAGTGACGCGAAACAATTCGGTCGTCCAGTTAGGTAAGTAACCTTTGTCGAAAGTGCGTTTGGTTTTGCCAATGCGCACCCAATCTCCTACGGTCAACTCTCCACTTTTCTTGGGGACAGCCCTCGTCGGGGACGTACCGAACAGGCGCTCGAACACCAGCACTTCGTTGTCGGGAGTCACGTCTTGCGGGGCACGTCCGATGCTTCGATGGTAAGATTGGTTGTACGCTTGCACCAGGTGCGGTAAGATGTCGATGTACTTCAGAGTGTGGTGATGCGTAAAATATTTCCACATGCGTTCTTTCAAAGTGCGTTGAAAACGTTCCACGATGCTGGCTTTGGTTTCGGGATTCTCGGTGGTAAAAAAATGAATGTCACGTTTCTTTAATTCTTTTTGGAAAGCTTGGTTCAGAAATTCGGTGCCTTTGTCCGTTTGCCATCGAAGAGGGCGACGACCGCTTTGTTTCAACACCCGTTGCAGGGCTCGCACTAACTCGCTGCTGGATTTGGAAGTCAAGGGTACGACCCAGGCAAATTTTGAAAAGACGTCGATGACACAAAACAAATATTTGTAACCACGATTGTAGCTGGCCAAATGAGAGACATCGGCTAAATCGGCTTGCCATTGATGATCGATACCTTCCACTCGGGTGCGACTTCTGGCAAACTTGCGTCGAATGGGTTTGTGTAAAGTGTAGGTAGCTTGTTCTTGTAACCATCGTTGCACTTGAGGTAAACGGAGACTTTTCAGTCGCGTTTTGGCAGCACGATACAATTTTTGAACTCCTGCGTAACCTGCATGATGCGAGGGATCGTAGTAAATGCTAGCTAAGACTTTTTCCATTTTTTGTGTGGATTGGCGTCTTAATAAGGCACCCACTCTTGGAAGAGGCTACTCTTTTTCTCTTGGGGTATTTTCTTGGATTGCAAGGCTTTGCGTGTGCGACCGGCAATAGGTGTCGAAGAGGAGGATGTCTGAGCAGGGGATATCGGTTCTTGTTTCACTTCTGTCTTCACTTCTGTCTTCACTTTCTTTTTCTCTTGTGAGGAAGAAGGGGTGGCCATCATCTTTTTAATCCATCCAATTCTGGAGGTAGGTGGTGTTGTTAACTTGCGTACTTTTTCTGGTGGAGTTTGAAATCCTTCTTCTTCTTCTTCTTTTCCTTTTTCTGTCTTGGTCACGGGTACTGGTGGTACTGGTACTGGTACTGGTGATGGTGCTGGACTTTTCATCAAGGTCTTAAAATCTTTCAAAGTGGGTAGAGCTGTTTCGTCTAAAGCTTTCTGGTGAAAGAGTTGCAGTCGTTGCAAGAGTTGACCGTACTTTTGCGATTTTTCTGTTTCGGACAAATCTTGGCGATCCAGCAAGGACTGCAATTCGTGTTGTAACTGGGACATCTCGCTCAAATTGGGATTGGGAGGTAAATGCGGAGTGCGTTGTTCTTGCCACCGATGGTATTCCATCCATCGTTTGTAAGGCACTAAAGCTAGTTTTCGTCCTTCCATGGGGTTGTCAGGGGTGAATTCTGAGATCTTGGGACTTCCGAAGGCCTTTTTATCTTGCTCCCATCAGTCCTCCCAACATGGTTCCCAAGACTCCTTTCAGTATGGGGCCTAACAAGAGAGGTAAAATGCCTCCACGTTGGACCAACATCTTCTTTTTCTGACGAATGGGAACTTTCTTTTGAACCATTTTTCGAAGAACGTGACGATGTTTGCCTAAGCATTGTTTCTGGTGTTTGGACAAAGGGATCGTGCCTTTCAAAACGTTCAAACAACATTCGCACACGGTATCGATGACCTCTTTGGAGGCTGTTTGAATGAGTTTTTTTCGTAGGGGTGGAGAAGCTTTGGACAGGACAGATAACAGGTCCCCATGTTTGGCTAAACGTGGTGGCAGTCCTTTTCTTTTCTTTCCTTGGGGTTTTCTGGAGGGTGACATCTTTGAGTCTTTAGGAGCACCTAAAAAACACTGATACCCTACTTGGTCACAGGCCTTTTTTATACTGGAACGCGTCGCCACTGATTGTCTTTACGTTTTATCAGTTTGAGGACAGGCATGACACGTCGTGCAGGGGTACGTAACGGACTAAATCGAGCCAGTTCTTGCTTGGACAAATCCAGTAAACTTTGTAACATGCCCGATCTTTCTTGAACTTTGATTTTGGGAGAAGGTACTTTGTGAGCAGCAGCCACTGCTGCTAAATGGGAAGGTCCTGCCACTGGGGAAGCTCTTTTGGGGGTCATCAACGGAGAAGTTCTTGGTGTGATCAACGTCTCCAAGTACTCTTCAGTTCCTGGTGACATCAACGGAGAAGTGGACAAACGTGAGGCTGCCGGAGACGTTGTGGCAGGTCGTGGCTTGCGAGTGTAAGGTTGCGTCCTGGCCGAAGTGCCTCTCTTGCGACTAGTTTTCTTCTGTGGACTTTTCTTTTTTTGAGGACTTTTTCTCTGTTTCTTTTTCTGGGGGCTTCTTTTCTTTTTCCGGGGTGATGGTGGTGGTGTCTGGTAAGAGGAGGGTCCTGCCACTGGAGAAGTTATTCTTCTTGGGGACTTGGTCTTTTTCTTTTTCTTCTTGGGGCTTCGTTGGACTTTTGTCTTGGGGATAACTTTGGGGGCATTAGGATCCCATCTTAAGAGTGAGCGAATGATGACCCCTCCTAGAGTACCGCTCCCTCCAGGTTTCAAAATGATTTGTTTTTTGGTTTGAGTGTCGATGCGGGGATCGGCCAGTTGGACCAAAGCGACTTTGTTTCGATCGAAAAAGCGTTGGGTTTGATGAGGAATCTGAATGATTCCTTGGAGTAATTGACGTGCCGTCACCGTGAACCATCGTAAGACTTCTTTGAGACTAGCTTCTAAGACACGGGCTCGTGTTTGTGGATCTTTTTCTCGACTGATGCCATACAAGGCACGAATCAATTTGACGGGAAGATGAGACTGAAGGGACGTCATGTTCACACTGTGTGAGACAGACGAAAAAGGGTCTGAGGTTTTTATAGATTTTTTTCATGGGAGTGAAATGAAGTCGAGGACGGAGACGTGTACAGGACAGGCCCTCCGTCTTGGCACCAGTGGTGAAACAAGTGGGTACGAAATCGCAAATCCTCGGGGGTCGTAGGTTTCAAATCGACGAGTAAATAGGCGTGTGGAGTTTGAGTGGCATCGTCGTACGCCTGAGTCAGCCAAGGCGTTCCTAACTGTTTGGCTAAGACTTGCACTTGCGATTTATCTCGAGGGCTTTTAAACAAGACCACGTAATGCGCATTGAGACTGATGGTGCGATGGGCTTTACTTTGTTGAAACAAATTTTGGGTGATGTAAATGACACTGGCATTACGGTGATGCCCTTTGCGCGTGAACCACAATTTAATTTCTTCTTCGTCTTCTCCTAACATGTCGTCGAAAATGACCAAATGGGTTTGACGGGAGTCAGAGACGATGCCGTCGTCTTCTTTAGGAATGCCTTCCACAAACACGATGGAATCGCCTTGACTTTCTCGCAAGAGGCTGTACGCCGATTGCCACTCTTTGTAACACCACACGATCCGTTGAGGTGGCCGATCGATCAAATGATGTTTATGTTCGATCAAACGTTTGACGAATTCGGTTTTGCCCGAACCGCTAGGTCCAGCAATGAGCATGTTAAAGGGATGGCGAAGATACAAAGCCTCCCAACTGGCACGATCTAAGTGTTCGTCGATGACTTTGACAGTAGAGGAAGAGGGAGCAGAGACAGCAGAGGTAGCCATGTTGTGAGAAATGTCACTTGTGACACGAAAACAAACAAGACAAGAGTTTATATACTTTTTCAGAACATGTTTATTGAATGTTTTTTTTCAAACATGAATACGAAAGACAAAAATAAATACAACCCAAATAGTGATGTACAGGAATATAAAACACAGCAAAGCAATCAAAGTGAAATATAAACAAGTGTCTGTACAACATGTTTTGGTTAACCAAGATGTCCTAGGGACAGTGTGTAATGTTCTTACAGTCTCTACATGAGGTATTGTCACACAAGTGTCCTCCCGGAATGACCTTTCAGGCATGTCCATGACAGTCCTGTCCTGAAGCGAGTGGTTGTTCTCGGTGACGGGTTCTTCTGGCACCGTCACTAACACAGGTTGAAAAGTAACTTTTTTCCTTGAACAACTCTTGTGCATACTGGGCCACTTCTTGGGTCCAAGCCTCAAAACCCCCCTTTTTCCAATCACGAACATCTGTCCAATGAGGGTGTAAGTCACAAGCTACACACACATCGTCATACACGTCTTGGGTCGCTAAAAGTTGACGAATCTTTTTTTCCTGTTGAGGTCGAGAAGTATCCAGATGAAAACGCAAGGCTTTGAACAAAAGGAGTTTTTCGTGACCATTTAAGGCCATGGAGGTGGTAAGTACTGATCGTAAAGAGTCCACAAAGAATCGGCTGGTAAACGAAATCCCAGAAAACAAGTCACTAAGACACACACCACTTGTCGTCCAAAATTGAATGGATACAGTTCTTGTAATAATCGATGGTAATGATCCACGGTTTGAATATGGTCATTGAGTTCCTTCCACGGAATCTGTTGGATGACATGTGACATAAACCGTGGCATGGCAGCCTCTTTTTATATTCTCTTTTTTTCGGATGCAATAGACGTACTTTCTAGCCAGAGATCTTCGTTCTCCAGTAGGGAATCTAAATCTTGCATACTGTAACCGAAACGTCAGAGTTCGTTTAGGTGTTTCCTCTTCCTCTAAGTAGATTCCACGTAAAATATGTTGGTAATCCTTTAACTTGTCTTCCTCAATGTATTGCTGTAGGTGAATCTCGAAGTAACCATAATCATGAACATGTCGATCATTAGCGACCTCAAAGTGTTGAACAATGTCTGACCATTGAAAGAATTTCTGACGAATCAGTTCTTTTATACCATTCAAGTACCAGTGGTTAAAGATCTGGTGACGTATCGGATGCAATTGTTCTTTACGTTTCACTTGTATTTTCACCAGCTCTCGGTAAATGCGTTCTCTCAACTCCACAGGCAAAGCACGAATGTTCTCTTGTAAAGTATCCATGAATAGGTCATACTAAATCCTCTTTGGTCTGACACAAGAAATGTACTCTTTGCACAAACATGGTTTCACTTCAGTGTCGAATTTAAATCGTTGAGTCACTAATCTACACATGACAATTCGTTCAGAAGTTTCCTCTTTCACCAAGTTGACATTGTGTGAAAGATGTTGGTAATTCGTTAACTCTTCCTCTGGAATTCGATGCAATACGTTTACAATGTAGTAAATAGAATCGTCAATACCAAACCATTCCTTTTTATAACCAGGAGGTCGTTGATCAATGTCTGTCCAATGGAACACTTTCAATTGAATCAGTCCTTGTATAGCCTTCAGGTACCAGTGGTTCAAACACCGGTGACGTATCGGATGCAATTGTTCTTTACGTTTCACTTGTATTTTGACCAGCTCTCGGTAAATGCGTTCTTTCAACTCCACAGGCAAAGCACGAATGTTCTCTTGTAAAGTATCCATGAACAGATGATGATGGTAAAAAGTTACTTCAATGTCTCGGTCCCACTAAGGGTAAGTAATGACAATTCGGTGACCATCGAGCATGTTCAACGAAGGCCGAATCTTGCGGTTCCCAGTGGTGAAGTGACACACCGCAACTGAAGCACTTGACTTTATCTCCTTCGCCCAAGTAGAAAAATCCGGCTCTGGCTAATTCTTCGGGGGTCGGTCCTCCCAGATACTTTGGCCATTTTCCTTTGAACGATTGAAGACGATTTTCAAAGTCGCAGTATTCCAACGAACGCACAGGAAACGAATATTCGTCTTTCACAGGTTCGTTTCGATGAGGGTTGAGTGACATGGGTAGGAGTTTGCTCAGGGCTGGATGACATCCGTAAGGGGGTAGACGTGAAGGTGGACATTCCCCTTTAAAACGAAACCCAGTAAAATGTCCAAGAGGACGAGCAGCATCACTTTCGCATCCCACAGGTCTGACACGCACAGCATCACTTTCCATGATAGGGGTAGGGGTACTAAAGTTCCCATGATGCTTTACGGCATCGCTCAGGTCACAAGGTACAGCATCGGTCCCATCGCAAGGCTCACAATCGCACTCGTCTGCAAACTCCGTTACGCAATTACAATGGTAACCACATGGACAATCGCAGTTTCCTTCCGGACATTTTCCGTCGCAATGCCTAGGTCTTATCCATCCAGTATTAGTCACACTAGAGGAAGATACAACTTTTTTACAATCCCCAAACTGAAACGATGTCTTTTTCAAAGTATTCATCTTGTTCGCTCGGTCTTGGTAGTCACAATGAACTATCGATCTTGACCATAGCCCCTTTTTTATACTAGTCTCAATGCAGTCTCCAACTTGTACATCTTTCCTTTTTTACGTTTTTTATGTCCTGTTCTGGAAGGTACCGTCTCTAAGGTACCGTCAACATTGTACCGTAGTGTGATGGGTGGAAAGGCCATAGAAAGGTAAGGGCAATTCGGAGACCATCGAGTATGCTCCAGAATAGCTGAATCTTTATAGATACATAGATCCATTCGTAACTTCAGTCCGCAAGCGAAACACTGTACCTCGTATCCCAATCCTGACTCAGGTCCCAAGTAGACAAATCCTGTTCTAGCTAAAACATGCGAAGAAGGTAATCCTTCCCTATCCGTAGGCCATTTCTGAAACGTGTCCAATCGACGGGCACAATCACAATAGTCAGGTAAGAAGACTGGAAAATGGTAGGGTTTGAACTTGGAGTTCTCATCGGGTTTCTCACTCGATTCTTGCTGTGGCGAAGTCATCTTTCTGGTGGGGTAACTATCCTCTTACAACCAATGTTTTATACCAACGTGTCCATACGGTAAGGTGAAATGATTGGGAAGTCGAACTCGCTTCTGGTACACGATTTGATAGACTTTTTCCAAGGGCCGACTGACGATGTGGTGAGTGGGTAAACGTACAATCTTGTTCGGTTGATAGGTGGTCACTTTAAAGTTTCCATCCTCTCCCGATTGCAAGGCTTCTTTCAATACCCCAAAATTGACCACTCGACTGGTACGATAATTCAGAGTCAGTCCTTTCACTTTGCACGTCGTGTGCACTTCTCCTTGTTTGTCACGGTATTGGTAGCCGTAATTTTTGGGACCGCCACTGACAAAACTTAGAATCTTGTCGTCGGGATGCTCGTCTGTCCAGGCTCCTAAACGGTCTCCTTCGATGCTAGGGTGATGTTGAATCGGGTGATGGATGTAAATGCAACTGTCCGTGTCAAAGTACAGGACGCGTTCTTCTAACAGTTCTAAAGCTTCGTACAATTTTAAGCGAGCATGGGCTGTCACGTAAGCCGCAATGATGACATTTCCAAAAGGGTCGTCTTGTACAAAGTCCAGATCTTCTTCGTAATTGACCAAGATTAAATTCTCTCGAACGATGTCCACGTGTTTCATGTATTTGGTTTTGTCGTGAATCATCTGGAAGTAGCGGGAAGGTTCTGTCAAATATTCCGTCTTGGGTAAACACGGTCGTTGTGCCATTTTACCCCACAAGCAATTTAACATCACTTTGGCAAACGATCGCCTGCCTTCGTTTTTCTCGATGTGGTCTAAAGTGATACCTTCTTGTTCGTAATATTTCTCTTTGAATTTTATTTGGTCTTCGGGAGTGTGACACCAGGAAGGATAGCCGCTAGCTTCTTGCTTCAGTTTCAAAAAGGCATCCACGTAGTCTGCGAAAATGCCTTTCTGCGTGGGGTCACCCTTGCGGTACTGTTGTGTCTTGGGAAAGTGGCAAATTTCGTACACTTCTAACAGTTGGTATCCCATGTCCAGAGCTTTGAACAATTCCACGCTGACCCAGGTTCCCGTCAAGGTCCGTTCTTCCTGGCTGTGCTGACAAGGCTGGTCTTGGTTGCACGTTTCGGCACAAGTACGGCACAAGGGAAACATCAATTTGCCTTGACAATGGTGAGGTAAGACGGGATGGTAGAGGTTCGTGGGAGGCAAAACTTTGCACTTGATCAAGCCTTCGTATTGTCGAATGTTGACCAGGTCGATGTGTTCCGTCAGCAATTGCGGGTGCCCTACAGGAAAGCGACAATATTTGCACACGTAGGGATAGAGCGAACACACGTCCAAGTATTTGATTTCTTCTCCTTTCTCTTCGTCGGCTTGGTACAGCAAACAGGTGGCATTGGTCCTTCCTCCGTACAAACTATCCCTCGGGTTCAGCGGGTCCATGAACTGGTAACTTTCCACGAGGCGTTTAAACTCGGGATCGGTTTTCATACGGTGATCGTACTCGTGTTCCCACATTTCCACCACTTGGTATCCTTCCTGTTCTAACTTTAGGCGTCGCTGACAAGTGTCCTGGTACAAGTCTTCCATGGTTCGTTGCAAAAACTGATTTTTAGTACCACGGTCAGGGTAACAGACGGGACATCCGTGAAATAAGCAACCGTTAAACTCGTACACGATCTTGGGGTTTTCTAAGTCCCAGCCATCGACCGAATATGTTCCGATGGTCTTTTCGCCCCCTCCGTTGCGGGCATGCTGAATCCACTTGTCTTCCTTGTCGCACAAGTAATGTAACCAACGTAGGGCTTTGACCGAGTATTGACGTTTGACAAAGTGGGTCGTTTGAGGACTGATGACAGCCACGGTCTTTTCAGGCATGAATCGTTGTCGATACACTAAGGAACACGCTTTGGCAATGGTGCAAGCTTCTTTCAAAGGATCGACCCCTCCGTGTTCCATGAACAGTTCTCGAAATTTTCCACAGCAACGCCGTAAAATGTTCACGTCGGAACGACAATACTTTAGCATTTCTTCCTGAAAGTCGAAAGGGTCCGAGGCGTGAGCCTGGTACCAAGCGTAGAAAGCTTCTCGTTGTTCGGTACGCATGTTGTCGGGGTCGTAATAGTGAGCCTCGGGTAAATGGGGTAGAACGGCATGTTGATTGGCTTCCGTATTGAAAAAGTGTGGAAAGTACCCTTTAGCCATTTCTGTCATTCCAAACGTTTTAGGCATTCGACTCAAAGGCATGGCCAAGTAACTCATCGAATCTTTAAACTGTACTTGTCCCACTTGCATGAAAATGATTTTGGCTCCGTTCAAAGTCACTTTAGGACGTTCGGTGCCTTGTTCCGTATAGTACCTCAAAAGAAACTGTCCATCGTATCCGGAGAAATTGTGAGCCATCACCGTGGCATGACGATGACAATCTCCGTAACGTTCGATGTCCTCTTGGCTCCACGTCTTGTCGATGGGGTCTAAGACCCATTGTGCAAAATCGGCTAACGTGTTGGGTCCCCGAAAGATTTTTTCACGTCCTCCAGGAATCTTGCTGCAGTGAGGGCAATGACTGAAGATAGGTTCTTGAATGCACTTCTCGCACGCTCGATGAGCCACGCAGAAATTAGGAATGTGAATGCCGGTTTCTTGCATGCATTCGAAATCGAAAAAGATGAAATTGCCTTTCTTCTTGTGACCGTCCTCTTTCTCAGGTGGAGGATGGTATTTTTGCACGTAACATTGGTGTTCCAAGTCCACGATGTGGTGACAAATGTGACATTTTTTCTTTCCTCGACATACGTGTGCCTTGACACTATTGGTACGTATGCCTTGTCCACACGCGGGGCACAATCTTAGCAGTTGACAAGCGCATTTCTTCTGTGAACCTTGCGTTTTCAGATGTTGTTGGTAACAGGTAGGGCTGACAAACGTGCGCAGACAAGTGGAACAAGGCACTGGTTCTTCGCTCAGACAGGGTGAAGAGGCCAAACATCCTGTGCATTTCGATCCACAATGCTTGTGTTGCTCTCGATTGTTATAACCACGGTCACATTTCTCACAGTAATAACCGTATTTCAGGAATCCGGTGATACTGGTAATGGTATCGAAATGTTCATCGTGATGATAAAGATGAATGTATTTTCCGTCCTTAAAGTCTTGGCCTCGAAACAACAGAGGTCCGCGTACTTCTTGAGGGTGCACTTTCAAGGTGTAGCGTGGAGCTAGGGTATCTTGCAATTTTTGCATCTCAGGAATGCCACAGAGTGTGTCTTTGGACAGTCCGGCTTGTTGTAACAGGAGTTCTGCTTCGTTTCGTTGTTTGGCTAGATGGGAACGTTGAATAGTGTCCCAGGTTCTTTTCCATTCTACCGTGTCGTTCTTGTCGGCATAGGTTCGTCCCACCACGATGGCACGGGCTAAACACATCTGGTCATGAGGGTTGTTAATTCGGACGAGACTCTTTTTGGTGTTGCGAAGGTCGTCCACCAATAACATCTTTTTGCGTCCTGTCCCTTGAGGAGGAGAGACGTGGGTCATGTCCAGTGTGGCTTTACCATCGGTGATGTCAAACTGATCATTAGATTGTTGTACGTGTTGAATCTTGTCCATGACTTTGGAAGCAGTCAATTCTGCAGGGGTGCTAAACTCGATCCAAACAGGGGATTTCAAACCGTCGTGTTGTATGGAAAGTCTCAAACGATCGTCTTCTTTGGGTTGACATTGTCGCTTGAGTGCGGTGAGCAAAGAATCCCACACCTCGGTGATGAACACTTCTGCTTTCTCTAACGGCACTTCGGACTTGAAATCTTTAAACTTCACCGTGTATTTGTAAGCCGTGGTTCTAAATTTTCTAGAGGAGCGCTTTTCCGTCTCTCGAATGGAATAGTACTTTTCAGGGTTGACAAAGGGTGGTGAACTTGGTTTAGAGGGTTCGGATTCTGGTTCACTCATGTCCTCTTCAAAATCACTGGCATGAATTTGTGCCAAGATTTCAGCCCTGGTACGAGGCGATAGATCACGTTTCTGCCTCTTACTTTCTTCTTTCTTCTCGAATGAATGGGATCGTTTCATCTTGAAAGCAAAAAGTCAAATGACTCAAGTTCAAACACCATAAACTACTTTATAGTCCTGGCAGACCAGCGTATATAAAAGGGTGTGTGTCTTGTCCTTTCACTATTCATTTCACTCTCAAGCCGAGCACAACGATGGAAGAGACTGACCAGATGGAACGTTTCGTCAGAGCTTTGCGAGGGGTCATTAGAAAATTCTCTTCAGACCAGCCTACGGACTACTCTCCTTCCTTTAGAGATAAAAGTCAAGATACTTGCTATATCTGTCAGAAGAAAGGGCATTGGTCTTCAGAGTGTCCAGACCGTCAAAAAAGAAAAAAAACAGGGACTAAAAGAGACAAAAGTGAAGATACCTGTTATTATTGTCAAGAAAAAGGACATTGGTCTCCAGATTGCCCAAAAAAGAAACAAGAGGAGTCAGAAGAAAAGAGGAATTCTTCAGAAGAAGAGAGGGATTCTTCAGAGGAAGAGAGGGATTCTTCTGAGGAAGAAAGAAGACAGGTGAAGAAAAAGAAACAGGAGAAAAAAAGAAGAAGGGAAGAAAGCGAGGAGGAAGAAGAAGAAGAGGAAAAGAGTGTGACGGTGAAGAAATTGAAAAAACAGAGAGACTAAACAAGGAGAAAAGAAGAAATTAATGAACTTTTCCTTATTAAAGTGTTGTGTTATAAATTGTGAATTGGATTGTAAAAAAATGGAGAAAAGAATAAATGAATGATATAAGGTAAGTGTCTTTGAGTTGTGATTTTAAAATAAGAAGCTACACTCACGCACTCATACACAGACACGTACTATAAGGGTAACATGGGTGAGTTTTTTAGATATTGGCAAATTGAAATTGTATTTCTTTTCGAGATATGTGAGTGGCCCTGAAAAGGGCCTTTTTTCTTCATGGTGTAGGGGTGAGTTTAAGCAATCAATTTTAACTGCCTTAAGCCTTTGCCACGGCCAAGGCCTACTTCTGGACTGCGTAATGTTGATGATGATGATAATGATTGGGTTGAAATCACTAAGGGTGGTACGGTAGGCTTAGTCACAGGGTTGACGTGTTTAGCTCGGGAAGGTCGTATTCTCTTCGGTCGTGATAAAGAAGTCTGATACATTTGTTTCAGACTTCTTAACTCCGCTAAAATGTCCAACAGTACCGTGACCGTTTGATTTTCACCCTCTTGTTTCTTTGCTGCTACTTCTTCTTGCTGTTGTTTTTTTCTTACCTCTTCTTCTTCTTGTTGCTGTTGCTGTAGGAGAAAAGCCTGTTCCGCTTCCTTTTGTCGTTGTATAAATTTCTCCAATTCTTCTTTCTGTCTCTGTCTAAAATTCTCCACTTGCGGTAATGAAGAAAGTAACGAAGGTTCCGGAACAAATTCTTGCGAGGAGAGAAAATCCACAAAATCCCAATTCACCTCTTCTGAAAGTAAGTCCGGGTTCCCTTGGGCAGTCTCCCCTGCTGGTGCACCCCACTGGATCGTTTTCTGAGTTTCCGTCATGTTGAATCACTGTCGCATAGATTGACTGCACACAAGCGCTAGCGAATCTATATTGACTACGTGACGTCACAGACGGCTCTCTTCGGATTGGATGCGGGCTGACTGAATTCTGTAACGCGTGTTCGGATTGGTGAATGAACTCAATCCGTTTCAATCCTTCCTCCGCCTATAAATAAGCGCCGTTCAATGCATTGATTCACCTGTTCTCGTCGCTTCAAGATGTGGACTACAGTTGAGTCATCCACCCTTGTGTCTTCCATGATGTTTCGGACAGACTTGCTCATGTATGTCCGATCGAAGTGGACCGTTGTCCACAGGACAAACACCAGCCTGTGGATACGTAGGATCTACGTCGAAAGACAAGGATGCCTGAAAAGAGTGCTGATGTACGGACCAACAGTAAGACGCAGCCTAAGGACAAGAAGAAGACCAATGCGGTGCCATTTATGTTAATGAATACATTAACATAAAACCCAAAGGCCCTTTTCAGGGCCAGCCATATTTCTCGAAAAGAGATAGTCTTTTGAATTGCCTACCCCTTTTTTAAATTTAAATTTAAATTTAAATTTTAAAAAAACTTTTTTTTAAAAAAAAAAAATCCCATGTTAAATTTCCCTTGTCCGTATAGTATCCCACAATTTATTCCCATGTTAAATTCCCCTTGTCCGTAAAGTGTCCCACGATTTATTCCCATGTTAATTCCCCTTGTCCGTAAAGTGTCCCACGATTTTTCTCCATGTTAAATTTCCATTATCCGTAAAGTGTCCCAAGGGTGTTTTTAATGCTAATTCCCATTATCCGTAAAGTGTCCCCATTCACTACTGCTGATTTCGGAAAATAAATATATACACAATTTGAATCTTTACAATGTAAAATCAAAAATAGAAATGAAAATATCATTCCTTTTGTTCTTGAACATAATCCAAGTAAAGCAAGTGTTAGTGTTGTTTATTTTTTAATTTATCAAGAAAACCTGGACAACACCATGACATCAACATATGATCCACGGATTAGGAATAGAAAGACTTATTTGAAAACGACAACGGAAAAATTAGCGGAGAAACAGATGAAAAATGGATTACACGCACGCTTTCTTGAAAATTATCTGGAAGACAATCTTGTGCCAAAGGGATTACGTTTAAAACTAAAAGTTCATATTGGGAATGATACACCATCAAAGAAGTTTTAAGAATTTATTTATTCGCTATTGGAAAAAGTATCGTTGGAAATATGTGAGAGACTAAAAGAAGAACATCAGAGGAGAGTGATCAAGATAGGCAAAGAACTAGAAAAACAATAGAGATGAACTAAAAACTTTGATAGAAGGAAATACTGGCATTTTTGATGAATACCTTTTTAAAAAAACGGAATCTAAAAAAGACGAACTATTATCAAGTCAGCTAGAAAAGTTACAGAATTTACAGAGAGAGAAAAACAATTATTCAGGACAACGAGAAATATCAGCATGGAAAATTACTTAGGAGAAATCAAAGAGATATAATCAACAACCAAATAAATCAGCAAAGGAAATTAACTTCATCAATGTAAAAAATAAACGTGCAGTAACTAAGAATCACACACGGAATAAACTACAACTAAGAAATTAAAATGAAATGGAACAAGCATCTCCAAAAGCAACAATTACCTATCAACCAAATCAGACAGAAAAAATATTAGACCTATTCAAAACAATTGCAAAAATGATCAAGCAAAAAACTTAACAGCCCCGGACACACAAAAGGAAACCTATGTAGATGTAGCAAAAAGTGAGGTGAAGAAAATTACACAGGAATACAACATAACCGTTATAGCAACAATACAAAGACTAACGGAAACCCTCAATGATCTGTTGCAAACAATACAAACAGCAGAAAGAATAGGAGATTTATAAGAATACAAAACAATGACAGATGGAGGAAAGAAGAAAAAAAAGAAAATAAAAAAGAAAATCGAAAGAGGAAAATAAACTGTGTTAAACATTTCTAAGAGAAATTTTAACTAATAGTGATTACAGTCCTCTAGGTAATGAGTTATCATATTGTCCGAGCACCAAAGGGCATGATAATATTAATTTAGCAGAAGCATTTTTCAAATACACAAGATCGTAAAAATTTAAATAATTTTTCTCACAATCACGTACATATTCACAATATGAAAGTAGTTTTCATCTGAAAAATAAGCCCATTTTTCAACAAAAATAGAATCAAGATTTACACCTTCTAGTGGACGAAATAGTTATCTAGATTTTTATATTGAAGCAACTAAACAAGAAATTTTAAATAGCAGTCCTAAAAGAAAACACCTTACAAACATATCTAAAGAAGAACTAAATTCTTTACGTACCTTGTCACAAGACGAAAGTATTATTATTAAAAACGCTGATAAGCCTAGCGCCATAGTACTAATGAATAAGAAGGATTATATCAAAGAAGTAGAAAGACAATTAAATGATAAAGAATGTTATTCAAAACTATCCTATAATAATTCTGAAGAATTTAAAGAAAAAATAAGTAAATGTATTAATCGAATCTATATACACGATTGGTCCATATATGATGAACTAGATATCTTCCCAAATGAAATACGCACACCTCAGTTCTATACTTTACCAAAAATACATAAAACGGTTGATAAGTCACTACCTTTAGGATATCCAGGTAGACCCATTATTTCTACATATATCTCAATTAAAAATCATATATCGCAATATATTGATCACATTTTACAACCTCTTATAAAATTAATACCTTCATATGTCAAAGATACTTTTTATTTCATTACCAAATTAAAATCTTTACCGAAACAAAACTGAAAATTCATTCCTAGTTACACTTGATGTGGGTTCACTCTACACGATTATACCATACAATGATGGTATCGAAGCGTGTAAATATTTATTTTGAAGAAAATGAATATACATATAAACTATCAAAAGAACATGTTTGTGATTTGATAAAACTTGTGCTCGAAAATAACTTTTTTTTCAATTTGGTAATATAAACTATCTCCAAAAAATGGGAACAGCAATGGGTAGTCCTACGGCAACTGTTTATGCATCTTTATTTATGGGAAAATTAGAAAATGATTTTCTAAATAAATGCCTCTTAAAACCAGATTTATGGTAAAGATTTTTAGACGATATCTTTATGATCTGGAGTTATTCATTAGAAGACACGTGTTGGTTTTGTTTATTTAATAATAATGATATATATATATATATATATATATATATATATATATATATATATATATATATATATATATATATATATATATATATATATATATATATATATATATATATATATATATAATGTTGATAATAATGGTTTATTTTTAAATAAATAATTAGGTAATTAAGTTTGTCTAAGAATTAATTTGAAATTATCTGAATGGTAATCCTGTTACAAATACATATGTCTGCATCGCTGGAAAATGTAATGTACATTTTCCTGCAACGGTTCTTTGAAATAGAGCAGCGCTAAAATGTAGACCTTTGACATCTCTAGCAGCAATATCTAGTGAAATATATAGCTCATATAGTCTTGCCAAAAACAGTGGAATATTACAACATAAGGATGCATTATTCTGTTCCAAGTCTTCACGGAGGTAGTTATAAGCAGAAAAGTATGCTACCATTATTGAAACCAGACACTGTTTCTTCTGAAGGTTACATCCCCCAAAACAAAACAAACAACTGACAGCATTGTAGAGACAAGATATAATTCTCTGAGGAAACCTCACGCTTTTCCCTAATTGTACAATCGTCAACCTCCGTGCTAGGATCGGCGTCTTTACTCAATACGCCTTCACATTTTCATGCAATCATCAAAAGTTTTACAGCATCCTTCACTGCATTATGGACTTCCTTAAAGAAATTTACGTCATCCAGGTTATACTCAGTTTTGAATTTCTGAGACAAGTTTTGGTCAGGGTGTTCAGAATATATTGATATCAATCTTTCCTCCTTTCCTCTGCAATGCATATCTGGAACCAATTATTTAATTCATCGTGTGAATAGATCCCAGCTCTAATGGCACGTGCTTGTACTTCTCACTCCGTGTTTCAGGTAGGCTATTTTAAGTTATTCTGGCGATGTGCTAACCTCCTCCAAATCCTCACTGTCAATTATTATTAAAGCTGATTTAGAGTGCCACGTGTTGCAGACGACTTTTCGGTTGTTTTACAGCAGAAAATGGAGGCGACTGAACATCACTGTTACAAGTTTTACCCGAGATACCTAAACATCTTCCTGAGTATTAGTTACATTATACCAAAAATGAGACAAAAGTATTTAAAGTCGCCAACAGCTAAATCCACACTACCGTCCGTTTTCACAGTCGCAAAGTTTAACTTGGGAAGACGTTGGTGCAAGAGACTGCGTCACTACACGAGGAACTGTGATATTGTACGCTAGTACCCAAAGACTTGAGTTATTTTCGTTTCAATCATTTAATATGTTGCATACAATTTCATTTAAAGTAACATGCAATTTTTTTATTAAAATGTTTTATTGTTTTTAAATTGACAATATAATTAAATTGGATATATGATTTAATTAAATAAGATCATAAAGATATCGCCATGCTTCAGAAAAGCTTTCCGCTCCACACCTTTCTTTCTCTTGAAGAACTTTTCCATGATTATCTAGCTATTACGAAAGACGTGATTACGGTCAAAGTCATCATTATCATGTATGTTTTAGCTGCACGGATACTAAACTCCTTAGACATATCTGTGAACCCCTGTGAGAATTTCTTTGACTTTGCATGCGGGACGTGGAGGAAAAGGAATGTCATACCAGAGGATAAGTCCAGAATGAATGTCTTCAATTCTCTTCGAGAGGAGGTTCAAACCATTCTAAAATGTGAGTAGTAAATGTACAAGAGAGGTGTGTGTGTGTGTGGGGGGGGGGGGGGCGAAGTAAGTCAAGGATATGTAGTTGCAGTGAAGAATATGTAGCTGCTATGAAGTATATGTAGTTCACATGAAGGATATGTAGTTGCTATGAAGGATATGTAGTTGCAATGAAGAATATGTAGTTGCTATGAAGTATATGTAGTTCCTATGAAGGATATGTAGTTGCAATGAAGGATATGTAGTTGCTATGAAGGATATGCAGTTGCAATGAAGGATATATAGTTGCTATGAAGGATATGTATTTGCTATGAATTATATGTAGTTGCAATGAAGGATATGTAGTTGCTATGAAGGATATGTTGTTACTATGAAGGGTATGTAGTTGCAATGAAGGATATGAAGTTGCTATGAAGGATATGTAGTTGCTATGAAGGATATGTAGTTGCTATGAAGAATATGCGTTTGCCGTATGTTTCTTTATGATTTTTTTCGCTTTTTATGTATGCTATACTGTCATACGTTGATATGTGATCAGTTTGTGTACGTTTCTCTCTGTCTGTCACTCCCTCTGTCTCTCTCCAGGTTACCTTTATCTGGAAGGGGTTATCTTTCTGATGATTTTTAAGATATTAGCAATTCTTCACCCTCAGCATTATTATAACAGATTGTTTAATGGGCACTACCTAGCCAGGATTGCGATGATTAACCGTTAAACACTATCAATCCATCCGCCCACCAGTCCGTTACTAAGTCTCTCCTTCCATGCATGCATATTGCAACATGACGGGGGTCTTAAGAAGACTGTATTAATTTACCCCAAGACCGAGTGCAAACACTAATGTCTAACACACTACGTGAGCATGGCTTAAGGTTGTTGCGCCCCCTGTTTTCATGGAGCTCAGACAAGTTTCCTATATTCGAACTAAGAACAACACATAGTCGAATTAATGGTTTCTGATGAGCTAAAGGTTAGATAAATTCTCGGATATGTCGAAAATGAAAATTCTAAATCGTTGCAGGTATAGTTAATTTCACTGACAACCCGGGCATATGATTTTATGCATAATAGACAATTTACAATTCAGCAGTGAAGCTTTCAAAATCCGCTTACGAACTTGTTTTGTTATGTATATCTGTATTATGTGTGTTAATTGGTACGACTATGGATCGTAAGTGTCATTTCGTATGAACTATATTAATTGGTTGATTGCGTCCATTGTAGGTTTGTACTATAAGATAGGGTCATTTTGTTTAGTAAACATGTTATTGTGGCCTTTTGACCTTGGAAGGTGTAGAAGAAATCTTGTTGGCGAATTTGATGGGATTTTAGTTCAGGTCATTGGTTTCCCCCTAGGAGAACCAGGTCACCTGATTTCTGATCGGCTGGTTGTTAAAGGACCTGACCGCGTTGAAAAAGAATGATTTGGAAATGAATATTTGGCCATATCCTTATCCCGAAATTGTGTCTTAGTTGTTTATGCAAGAGATGTTTACCATATAATTAAGTATTCCTATCTTAGACATCATTCTTAATGTAATCATTTAGTGGAGTTCAATTATTTTTTGAGAGGATTTATTTAATTCAATTATTCATTGAAATTACAAGGTGCTCATCAACTTTAAGGCTCAGTAACTATTTTGGAATTAATGAGAATTTCTTTAAAGACAGTTTTGATTATATCATTGTGATTTATTAGGACTATTAGCACATGAAACTATTCTAGACCTTTGTCAGATCAACACAATAAACTGGACTAAACAAACCACCGGAACTCATTGAAATACTCGATATATTTGAAATTGTGATATAAGTTATAGGAATAATATGATTTCCGTCACCATACCGTAAGTTATTTTTAATTTTTCACTTTGGATTCTAGAGAAGTTGTAATTATTTGTTGAATTTTAGAAACTTATTGGTTTTACTCTTTTCCGTTACTTTAATTTGAAACCATCGAGTCGTATCAGTTGTAAGAAGTTGTCAATGAAACTCTCTCTCTCTCTCTCACACACACATTACATCGAGGCGTGATTGATTTGAAAACCGAGTTGTGGTTAGTGATGCCCTTTGAAGGAAGGGAAAATAACGTCATTAAGCAAAACTCTGCAATATCCTCAACATTGCTTTATTTACCCCACTATTTGTTTTGATCGGAACTAACTAGTTGCTATTAGCCTCACCACCACCACCACCACCACCGGCATGTACCATTATTATGTATTTTGGACGCCATTTAGTTGTAAAAAGTACTACTCGCCCAGATAGAAGCAATAGAAGTCAAGGCTTTTGTTTTAAACTTTGTTAAAGGTTTTCAAAATAACGCGACACAAGTTTAGGCTAAGAAAAATACGATTGTTTTTTACGGTTGCTTTGAGGATAACAATACTTTTATGAAAATATATCTACGTTAGTTTAGTTGCAGTTCTTAACAGCAGATGTAGGTGAACTTGACGATGCATATTTTGGCGTTAGGTGGTCTTTAAAGAAGATAAGATTCAAGAACCACGGATTTGTCTTTGCATGTGTCGGACTAGATCAGATCAGGTGAAACAGACGTTTAAATCAAATCTTTTGCCATTATGTTATCCATGCGCATATTAATGTATCATCGAAAAAAGCATTACCGTAGGGACATGCATGATCTATTAGGACTATGATGAAAAACTGTGATGACGTCACGTCGTTACCGCGATGAATGACTAATATTTGAACGCTGTGAAGGATGGTAATGAATTGAGCTAACAAGTAAATAAAAGCTACTGAAAGTGTTCATACTCCCTGTTTATTTTTGTCAGAATGGATGGTTGCAGCAAACTTAAGTCCATTCGAGAGAATTGGAAAACTTCTTAGGTTTTGGTCAATTAAAGCAAATATTTTTCTTACGCATGCAGACTCTGCCATTCTTCTGTTTAGCTAATGATCCGAATGACAGGTCGAGAGAAATACTACATCTTACATGAAAGAACTAATATTAATCTCAATGTACCTGACCCATCCCTACAATTATAGACTGGTTCTTTGCGGCTGCCAGTATGTTTCAAGTAAATGTTAATACAAATCAAGTATAGAATCACTGATACCGATTCCGTTTCTGTCTTGATAGTAAGGCATAATAAGAAGAGGACGCGCCGTCAAGTTGTAAACAGAGTAAATTTTGTAAGCTGCGTACACTATTTAGATACTGTATACTATGTCGATGTGTGGTTTTATCTTGTTTTCTCCAAACCAGTTTTGATTATAGTCTCTTGCGTCGGACTCCAAAAAGTAAGTCCATGTTTCATCATCTGTGGCATTATCATTCAAATGAATCGATTCATTCTTTGCATATTTGGCGAGGAGCTATTTGTCGATTGCATGACATTTGTTGCTTAAGAAGACTGAACACGGTGACAAGACATGTCACTGAGACCTACTTTCACATTTTAGTCTCTTGCTAAGAACATAATGCTCTACACGTTTTCGAGATAGATAGATAGATAGATAGATAGATATATAGATAGACAGACAGACATATAGATAGATAGATAGATAGATAGACAGACAGACAGACAGATAGATAGATAGATAGATAGACAGATAGATAGATAGATAGATAGATATATAGACAGACAGACAGATAGATAGATAGATAGATATATAGACAGACAGACAGATAGCGAGATAGCTAGCTAGCTAGATAGATAGAAAGGTAGATAGACGTTTAATTCGTGTTATTCTCTGATTTCTTGCAGACCTGTTAGAAGTAGAAAATCGTGCATCGGATTTATCTGCATTCAAGACTGCTAGAGACTTGTACGCGTCCTGTGTCAATGAAGGTAAATTCAAAATAGCAATTATATATAAATTTTAGAGTTAAATCAAATCAAATCTACGTGGAAAAAAATTGTGGACCTCTGTGATATGTACAGATGAGCGCAGTTACTATGCAAATTTCAATGTCTGTCTAACGTATTTGCCGACAAAATTTTAATTCCTCATTTACTCTCATTAATATACGAAGAAAATTCTTTCTCGCTATAAAAAGTGCCTTGAAAAAGTTAGCTGGATAATTGCATCTTAGAAATCAAAAGAACCGCAAATACATTTACATTTGAAAAAGGTTGCACGAGCAACGACAGATGCACGGAATGAAATGGACGCGGAATATTTCTTGATATAGAGATGCGAAGAAATTATGTACAGCAATTAATAGTAGGTTTATAGTTTTTTTGATCGACGGCAAAACGTCGTAATATTCTTAATGTTTACGAGTTTTTCTCTGAGCTAAAGTGAATCTATCATCACCAGCTGGGACCTTTTGACTGACGTTGTTTAAATAATATTGATTCATCATTGATCCCAAAATATAATGATTTAGACAAGCTTATTAACAAACTTCATCAAGCTCAGTAATCAAACGACTCAAATTTACAATTACACTCCTTCCGCTGGACCATTTAATAAGCCTATTACATCACTTTATTAGCTGCGTGAGATAGATTTCCACCTGTCCTTGTATTTCTATTCATCCGTTGTATCCTTTCTCACATATTTCTCCCAATTCCTTCTTCTCTTCCTCCCCGACCTTTCTCCGAATTCCTTCTCCTCCTCCTCCTCGACTTTCTTTAGATTCCTTCTCCTCCTCAGCTACTTTCTCCTTCACGACTAAACTCCTGTCGACTTCGACTGTCTCGGCTAGTCTCAATTTCGTCTACAACTCTTGAAGACTTGCCACCCAATGGAACCGGAAGTTCTATGTTCCCTTAAAATCTTCCTTTCTCGCAGTAAACCCCATTGATCTGCAATCCTTCCATTCGAATACTGAATTGCTCGTACGATTTCGGAAGAAATCATTCGGGACTGAATTGTAATCACACCCTCTATCTCAATTTTGATTATATTTCTCTGTGGACCGATCCATTTAAAATTTATTGGACAATGTCACTCTCGCTATCTGGCAACGTGGAGACGGATAGGAACACGCCCCGTTCATCCCGTGGTCTTTCCTTTTGATCCTCGAAATAACCTTCATTATATAGTTGTAATAACGGTAAGCCTTTGTTAAGTGACGCGACCGGTCGCCATTGCCGACAAAACTTTCCGGTCTCTGGATGGTCATGGTAACCTTGCGTAAGAGTTCAACACTAACACCGCCGCAATCTTTGGAGATCAAACATAAGGCCGCGGTAATATTCCAAAGACAGGTACATTATAGCGATTTTGTAGCTGGGGCTTAGCAAACGTGACACACAGTAAAAGCCACAAACAAGGCATATATTATATTAACCATAGCAAGTCATGATACCAAAACTCAGTAAAGGAGCCAAGTGTTTAGAACTCCTTTGTTCGTCTCATAACATAAATATGTCCATCAAACCGGTCACCGTATGCGCATAGATAATATATAAAATTGGATATTGAATTACCAGATAGCGGAAGCCCTTACTTTAGTTGCTCATAGGCCTAACATAATTCCTTTAAAGGTTACGAAGGCTTTCTGTGGAAAAAGAAACTTGGGGAAAATTTTTTGTAAATAGGACAAATAAATAGCAGTTCATCATGTATTCAAATGCTTTAGGACAATTAATTGTAAATTAATTTAAAATATCACTTTGAGAACACAGAGGAGCTCGAAATAAATGTTTACAAAGGACAAATTAAAGTAAAATAAACTTTAATAGTTGCTGTGAAATACCTAGCAGCGACTATCATATTGGATTTTTTCTCCATAACTTTCCAACTTAGTTGAAATATTTCTCAATTTTGGACTGAAGTGTTTTTTCCCCACAGAAGATGAAGAATACATAAGAAAATAATATTTATGAACATAAAGATCTGTTCATGATAACTCATGGAGTTTTAGTCTACAGTACTACTGCACTAAATACTAAACGGAAACTGAATACATTTATAATTGATGTCAATTCCGCGATGCGCTTTATTTCTTCATTTTCTATTCTCATGTCAGATCTAATAGAAACAAGGAATATATCCGTTGCTATTCCTTTGCTGGAAGAGCTAGGAGGATGGCCAGTCCTCGGAAATCAACCTGGGGGTAACTGGAAAGAAGCCGAATTTGACCTCATACAGCTTCTGGTTGGTCTGAAGAAATACTATCACGAACCGCTCATCAACATATACGTCTTTTCCGATCTCAAGGAGAGTAACAAAAGGATAATCTATGTAAGAATAAGGCCCGGTAGAAGCAACGACGTGATTCCCACATAAAGTCTCTCTCTCTCTCTCTCTCTCTCTCTCTCTGCAAGCCTCGTTTCCTTTTAATGAAATATTTATACTACCATTTGTATATCATCGATACATCGTACATACTATACCTATATTTTAATTATATCACATACAAATACACATATTTGCCCTTTAAATGGAGTTGAGATTGACTACAGGTAATTGTATATGGACCGAGTGAATGAACTCCTCACATCCCTGCCGAGTGTGTCCACGACAAAATGAAGTTATGTGCCTTTTGTGCCTATTGACAATCACATTTGCAAATTGAAAAGTTGATTGTTTTCATTTGTGAGTTTCTATTTCTATTCACATTGATTATATCAATATAAGGCACACTTTTGATTTAAACACGAAAGATAGTTTAAATGAAGAAAGTAGAGTACTACAAACACATGGTTACGTTTTTGATCACTGAACGCTCAGCTATTTACCGGCTCTGTCTGTCTGTCTGTCTGTCTGTCTCTCTCTCTCTCTCTCTCTCTATATATATATATATATATATATATTTGCAAAAATATGACAGCGCAAACTTGTTTTTTCTTGGGGGGTGAGCAACTAGCCTGAATACATTTTACTCTCATGTAGTCTTCTTTAAAGCAAACGTGCTAACGAACAAGACAAAAAATGAACACCCCATCCACCCCTACAAAAACATTGAATTGACAAACGCCTATACAGTTAGGGAGCTAAAACTCTGATATAGGACTTTATTAGTTTGATGTCCATCGATATCATGGCAATGTTGTTGGTATTAACCTATAAAAGGAGGAGCAAAAGCGCAGCTATATTTTAATAGAAAGCGATGCAGCCGTAGATTACATCCAGGAAAATTCATTGTCTCTTTATTTACAATAATTACAACAGTAGCAATACTGCCAACAGGAAATACGAAAATTAGTTATCATTGGTATTGGAATATAAAGAAAACGAAATTAAGCAATTATTGAATCGAAAAGTTTGGGTTCATTTCATTTATTTTTTTTTTTGCTTGTGTGTGGCCGTTTGGGGTCTTCTTCATTTAAGCCTCTTGAATTCAGTGTTCTCAGGCGGCACATAATATTCTTTTGTCTTCAGATGCGTAGCTACCATCCAAACAATTGCGCAACTGTTTAGAGGGAGTGGGACAGCTGGTGCCCCAATATTCACATCAAACAACTTACGCTATTGGGAGGGGTTTCCAGAAAGAAGTTTAAAAAAGGGTGCATAATTGTTTGCTAAGCCACTGCTTTTCATTCGTGCTTTCAGAGTTTCGGAACTTCAGTGGCGGTTGTGAGCAATTACAGTTAGCATGACGTCATTGAAATTACGGCCAAGTGTTAATATTGTTGTTTTGGTAAATGCTGATCAAAAATTTTAAAAAAAAGAAGAAAAAAAAGTTGTTTATGTGTACATATTTGACATATTTGACCCAGTGTGAACATCTTCAGCCGTCTACTCCCTGACAGTATGTAATTTTCATGGTTTTCCCTAGAAATATTGAAGCAATATAACCAGATTGGAAAATTAATCTTCCAGCGTCCCAAACTGAGATTGAAATACCATTTTAATTGTTGAACGTATTATATTCATTTGTAATCCAAATGCTGGGGAAGTTGTCTCTTGTCTGTTCACTTGAAGCAATCGATATTGTCATATAGCTGATACAATTAAAACAATGTGTACAAAGCAGGAAATGGACTAACTACGCAATATCAGTCATGCTAGTGATGGAGAACTACTGGGTAGCAAATGAATGGCTTTACAAGCTGTAACGGGGTCCATTAACAACGTGTAGCGGTGCAATGAAGCTGTATCTGAGATCATTAAGAAAATATGAGGGTTCGCAAGCTCTATCGGCATGTATTGAGTTGAGATACAGCAGGCATGTGCATCCTACGGGTTGCGATCTGGTTTGATCTAGTTACATTTACATCATATGGGTACCTTTAAAATTTCGCTATCAGACCAGTGACCTTTATGTAACTGCGCATGCCTGACACAAAGCTATAGAAGCAAAAACACTGCCAGCTAGGGAGAACAATGAATATCGAGTATGACTTGTACGAGTAATTTATACCACCGACAGACGGAGTGTTAAATGAACAATTTATAACCGAGAAGACATTCTTTATTTAGTTATTATCTGTCTTTCTGTCCTTTTGTCTAAGCGTTTATATATTCGTCCATTTGACAATTTATATATTTCCCTGTCGTTTGTTTTACTGACTGTTTTCTTTTATGTATTTGCTTTTTTTACCACAGCTCGACCAGCCCAAGTTTGGACTTCCTAGTAGATCATATCTTGTGGAACCTCAGTACGAAGACAGAAGACAAGCTTACAAGAAACTGGCAGTCTGGATCGCAGTGTATTTCGGGGCCAATCCATCTGTGGCGGAAACCGATATGCAACGTGTTCTTGAGTTTGAAATCGATATCGCTAATGTAAGGAATTAGGTTCTATTACACAAAACATCTCATGTATGAGTTTCCTTCCTCCGCCCACAAACTGGGATATTGGTGGTTTTGTTTTGCGTCTGGCAGCAATCTTGATTTTGCACTTGCCATGAAACAAGCACAAGAGATTAAAGTTCACATATAACATCTTGCTTTCTTTTGATGAGATTGTTCTTCGTATCTGAGAAAAATTGTAGGGCTTCCAAAATGTTATAAATATGGTCATTATACTTTCTTATTGATGGAAAACGTACACATATTAGAATTTCATTTGTTTTGATCTTCTTGCAGATAACCATGAAACCCGAGGATCGTAGAGATGACGAAGCACTCTATAATAAACTGATGATCTACCAGCTGCCCGACAATATTACAGAACCATCCAAAAACGACACAATTCAGGCACGGCAACAGGGGAACTTTCCATTTCTGTTCTTCTCTTGCTGTTTTTCTAATATTCGCTGCTGTGACTTTTGCGTTAATCACAACCTTGAAATCATTGCTGTTAAAGCTTGTTGATTATGTGGCACAGCTGATTATTTCGGAGTTATCTTCGCATTGTTATTCTTTCTATGGCAACCAGATTTAGTTGCTTCTTTTGAAAAGATTATACGCATTCTTTATTCATAATTTTGACAGAAAAATCAAGACTGGATTAAAGACAATGCCTATATGTACCTTTTCCTCAGCTCATGACAAATAAAACTACACATATAGCTGCTGCTTTGGGAATTGCACATATTTATGGTAGTCTATAATAATAAAAGTGTTTCTTTATTTTTGTATTCACAAAATTGGGGACATTCTATTTAGTTCATTGAATCAGATAGGTATCAAGAAAAATATGGCATTTTTTAAATGTGGTAAATCAGTTCTGTGCACAAATGTATACATAACTCATGCAAGTTACTCTTTTCTCAATCGAAAATCTTGGAGATGTCGGCAACTGAGTGGAAATTTTTTTAGAAATAAATAAGTTCATTTATAAATGAGGAATAAACATATACTATGCTTTGTATATTTGACTTGGGTATTTAGGTAATATGTAGGTCTATGGGGAAAGATGTTCAATCGCATTTCACAAAACGCGGTCAGTAGTTTGATCAAGGATACAACGTATCGTCTGACCGCTCAGACTTGTCTCGTCATGTATGTTTGGCACCACGTGACATGCTTTATTTCTGAGTGATAATAAATTAGATGATATTTGTTAGTATGGTTACTCATCATTTACATCATATTTATTATTTCCTAGAACCGTAAAATCACGTATGTGATAATTTACGACGTAAAATACAGCGAGCGTACTTACTGGTATTTGCGATAATAGTATAAAGAAGTCTACTCTTCCACTGTATCTCTTTCTCCAAGTTAAATAGATTGTCAAAGTGCTAGTTTCAGAACAAAACTACGGACCTCTCAACGAATAAGTGGTGAAAAGCATAACTGAGACAATGCTGACATGTGCAACTGAGTTCTTTTTAGAAGCAAGGGTTTAAAAAAGCGAAACTGTGCTATACACAAGAAAAAGAATCGAAATGTTTCTCTAACGCTCGATCTTTCTTTCTCTTCTTTCTTTCAATCTTCCGAGTGGCCGAGTGGTCTAAAGCACCTACTGTTACAGATCATTGCCATCTCACCTCTGTCTGCGTGGGTTCGAGTCTCGGCTCGGCCAGCGAGGCAACGTTAGAAAGCTTGCCAGTACCTTCTCGATGTTCTTCCCGGGGTTTTCACGGGTTCTTCCTCCACCTATTATTCTGGCAGCCATGTATATAGCCTGTCATGTGCTGCAAAATGACGCTATAACCCATAAAAACAATAACAACATAACTTTTAATCTTCACATATGAATACAGTTTTCCTATCAGTACTTTTGGATCCTTCTTTTGTCCAAGCATCGATCAACATTATAGATTGAACCACCGTATGCGTTGAGAGTGATAATAAGAATAAATACCCAAACATTAAAAACATTGTTGTTTTGGAACATATTTTCTCCAATGAATTTACGTGTAATTCTGTAATTACAGTTCAGCTGGCTGCGTTACATAAAAAGCGTGATGAGCCTCCCGAACGTCTCCATTACCATCAACACCAGTGAACCTGTTGTGGTACAAGCGCCTCCATATTTTCAGAAATTATTTGCTGTATTCCAAAAGTATGACAAAAGGTAATGTTCGAGGAACCAGTATTGTTACACTTAACTTCATGGGATTTCATCTGCCCGGTCACTTTCAAAACTGTCGAGTTTGAACGAACACTCCATTAATATTGGAAGGGAAATAAAATGCTTGAAAGATAAATAGATAACATTGATTAAATAATCGTTTTGGGGAAATCATTATATGAAAAAATTGTAATGCATTTAGATATGTTAGAGATGTCTCTTTTTTGGTATGCGAAAAGATATTTGAACTGTTCATATCCAGAGTGCAGGCCTGTATTTTGCCATTCAGAATTAGGACCTGCATTTCGCCAAAAGAGTTCTGGCTTATATTTTACCATCAGAACTTCTGGCTTGTATTTTGTCTTCAGAATTTCTGGCCTATTTTCTCCATCAGAATGTTTAGCTTGCATTATTCCAACAAAACCTATGGTCTGTAATTTTACCATCACAGCTTCTGGACTGCATTATACCTTCAGAACTCCAAATTCATGTCAAGACGTATACTTAAACCTAGAATCGAGCAGTCTCATTGGTTGAAATTTAAATCAGACTTAAAATTAACCAACCCTGTGCATAATCCTAGATTTTAATCAAAGACTGATCTAATACTAGTAGTGGATCAAATGGGGCATGGTAGACATTTCTTCTGATACTAGTAGTGGATGAAATGGGGATTCATAGATATTTCTTCTCATTATTAGTGGATCCAATGGGGCTTGTTAGGCATTTCTTCTGATACTAGTAGCGGATCGAATGGGGCTTGGTAGACATTTCTTCTGATACTAGTAGTAGATCGAACGGGGCTTGGTAGACATTTCTTCTGATATTAGTACTGGATCAAATGGGGCTTGGTAGACATTTATTCTGATAATAGTACTGTATCAAATGGGGCTTGGTAGACATTTCTTCTGATACTAGTATCGGATCAAATGGGGCTTGGTAGACATTTCTTTTGATACTAGTATCGGATCAAATGGGACTTGGTAGACATTTCTTCGGATACTAGTAGTGGGTCAAATGGGGCTTGGTAGACATTTCTTCTGATACTAGCAGTGGATCGAATGGGGCTTGGTAGACATTTCTTCTCATACTAGTAGTGGATCCAATGGGGCTTGGTAGACATTTCTTCTGATACTGGCTGCGGATCAAATGGGGCTTGGTAGACATTTCTTTTGATACTGGTTGTGGATCAAATGAGGCTTGGTATACATTTCTTCTGATACTAGTATCGGATCAAATGAGGCTTGGTATACATTTCTTCTGATACTAGTACCGGATCAAATGGGGCTTGGTAGACATTTCTTCTGATACTAGTATCGGATCAAATGGGGCTTGGTAGACATTTCTTTTGATACTAGTAGTGGATCGAATGGGGCTTGGTAGGCATTTCTTCTGATAATAGTATCGGATCAAATGAGGTTTGGTAGACATTTCTTTTGATACTGCTTGTGGATCAAATGGCTTTT
The DNA here is from genome assembly GCA_028554795.2 of Sinohyriopsis cumingii. Taxonomy (NCBI): domain Eukaryota; kingdom Metazoa; phylum Mollusca; class Bivalvia; order Unionida; family Unionidae; genus Sinohyriopsis; species Sinohyriopsis cumingii. Next base: position 73,954,086 of record CM068838.1, on the reverse strand, counting down.
GGTAGACATTTCTTCTGATACTAGTAGTGGATCGAATGGGGCTTGGTAGGCATTTCTTCTGATAATAGTATCGGATCAAATGAGGTTTGGTAGACATTTCTTTTGATACTGCTTGTGGATCAAATGGCTTTTGGTAGACATTTCTTCTGATACTAGTAGTGGATCAAATAAGGCTTGGTAGGCATTTCTTCTGATAATAGTATCGGATCAAATGAGGTTTGGTAGACATTTCTTTTGATACTGCTTGTGGATCAAATGGCTTTTGGTAGACATTTCTTCTGAAACTAGTAGTGGATCAAATGGGGCTTGGTAGACATTTCTTCTGATACTGGTTGTGGATCAAATGGGGCTTGGTAGACATTTCTTCTGCTACTAGTACTGGATCAAATGTGGCTTGGTAGACATTTCTTCAAGCAACGATTGTTTAGCGCTGTATTTGCATAGCAGTTAATGTTGTACTAGGTACCTCTTTCAAAGCTTCGGATTCTTACAAAGAAATTTGCAATAGCGCTACTTCACCTAATATGTCTTGTCCTGTTTTTTAAACAAAAACTGTTATCCAAACTGAATTAGAAAAAATAAAATATATATGCAGTTGTGTCAAAGTAATTTATATAATGTGAATCAAAGGCTGATTGTCAGATAAGAATTTAAGGGCAAATGACATATTTATACCTGAAAACGATTGCTAATTACACATTCAGCACGATAACTAACTACTGTTTGTAACTACGTTTTCAGAACTATTACTAACGACTGAATATGTACCTGTTTCAAAACTTCGGATTCTTACAAAGAAATCTGCAATAGCGCTACTTCACTTAATATGTATTAGACTCCTTTGCGAGAAATACCTTCAGCATCAGCATAATCTATACCACGTCTTTATAGATTTCAAAAAGGCCTTTGATAGGGTATGGCACGCAGCTTTATGGGCAACTATGAAGAAAGTATAACATCAACACAGACCTGGTGCAGGTTCTTGAGCACCTCTATGACAAAGCCACCAGTGTTGTTCTCATGAATGGCAGCAGAGGAGATTGGTTTCGAACACCAGTTAGAGACAGACAGGGATCTATCTGCCACGTACACTCTTCAACATTTTCCTGGAAAGTTCATGGCATGACCACAAGGGCACTGTCAGCATAGGAGGTAGAACAATCAACAACCTTCGCTTCGCAGATGATATTGATGGTTTAACAAGAGATGAAAAAGAACTGGCTGACTTGTTTCAGCTTATCGACACAACCGCCACAGCTTATGGTATGGGGATTAACGCTGAAAAAACCAAACTGGCGACAAACAACACGAACGGCATCAGTACATAAATAAAGGTCAGTGGACAGAAGCGGGAAAGAGTCACAGCCTTCAAGTACTTGTGATCAACTGTCACAGATGAGGGTTCCAAAGCAGAACTACTTTGCAGCATTAATCAGATAACAGCAGCAATAACATGGTTGAGACCAATATGGAAAGATAACAACATTGCTTTTGGTTCCAAAATAAGTCTAATGCGATCGATTGTCATATCCATCTTTCCGTATGCTTGTGAAACATGGACGCTCACATCAGATGTACAAAGAAGGATTCAGACGTTCGAAATGAGATGCTACCGCAAGATCTTGAGCATCTCATACATTGACCATGTAACCAAGGAAGAAGTCCCACACCAGGATTCAAAGATCCATCGGATCCTATGAAGACCTCCTGACCACTGTAAAACAAAGCGTAAACTGAAGTGGCACGGTCATGTCTCAAGATCATCTGGACTGGCAAAAACAATTTAAAAAGGCACAGTGCGCGGGTGCAGAAGAAGAGGCAGACAGAAAAAGATGTGGGAAGACCACATTAAGGAGTGGATAGGCATAGGATTTGTAGATTCCCAGAGGGCAGTAGAGAACAAGGAAAGATGGAAAGAACTGGTTATAAAGTCAATTGTGGTGCCCCAACGACCTCTTGGGTTAAGGGTTTGATGATGATGATGCTGATGATGATGATGAATGCGTAATTACACTTTGAAGACGATAGCTAAAATAATGTATATAATTATACTTTCAGGACGATTCGTAGCTATTGTGTGTAATAATATTTTCAGGAAGGTTGCTAAAAGCTGTATGTGCTCACACATCAGGATCTTTGATAACTACTGTATGTAATTACACTTTAAAGACAAATGATAACTACTGTATGTAATTACACTTTAAAGACAATTGACAACTACTGTATGTAATTACACTTTAAGGACAATTGATAACTCCTGTATATAATTAATGTAATTACACTTTCAGGACGATTGCTAAATATTGCACGCAATTCTACTTTAAGGACGATTGCTAACTACGTTTTATAATTAGACTTTCAGGAAGGTAACGAACTACTGTATATAATAACACTTTCAGAACGAGTATTAACTACTGTATGCAATTATAATTTTAGGACGATCGCTAACTACTTGGTGTGGAGAATAATGCAAACTATGGCTTCTAATTTGCCGAAGCGCTTCAAAGAACTTATAACAGATTTCACAGAGGTATGTACTAATTACTCATTGTAGTAAGCAACATTGTCATACACTTATTGTCCAAACCTATTTTAAACTTAGCTTTTAAAAATTATAGAATGAAATGGAATTTACAAGAAGTTTACCTTTCGTTTTACGATAATGAACTCCAAAATGAGGGTCAAGTTCTATACATAAGATGGTTTCTTTAATCTAGATATCGATAAAAACAATTCTGTATACATAAATGATCATTCTATGTAATTAACTTGAGAAATGCCTATATAACATGTACTAGCAATCTTTGTTCAGTGTATGATTATTAACGTGCAATGAATCTCTCATTCCTCGCATTGTAAACCGATACCATTTTTTATATGGAAAAGATGTATGATTCTAACGTATCATCTTTCATGTCATAAGTGACAATTTGTGTGGAAGTCCACGCTTTTGCCAGGACGTAGTGCGCAGTTATTTTCTTTGCGGGACTACTTCCTCATTTGAGAAGTGAAAGAGAGTGAAAGTCTTCCGCGAACTTGAAAAATCCTAGCCATAAAATGGTTTTGAAAAATCGTTTATTTGAGATCAATTTAGTTTGAAATGTCAGTAACAAGTTGCAAGACTATTTGTTGACATCGTAAACTTTTTTTTTATCACTTTAAGTAAGACCATAGCTTCAGCCTCGTACGGATGAATCTGACGTCATGAATACCCGAATTGATAGAATCTTACCTATCATGGCGCATAATTCAAAGAGTCTCAAGTGAGTCTGGTTAAACGAGACTAATTGATTTTCTCCTGTATATCGCAGGTAATTTATGGGACGACCAATCCTCAGGCAAGATGGAAGGAGTGTGTAAATTATGTCAACGATGAGATGGGCAACTCAGTGGGAAGGCTTTTCATTGATGAAACCTTTGATGAGAGTGCGAAAGGTTCTGTAAGTACCTTACTGAATTTAATTTGTGTAACTTTTGACGTGTTTGTACACGTAAATTACAGGTATAAACAACCATACTTTTCAGATGACGTTCTTATATGAAAATCTAGAGACCACTATCATAAGATCAGACCAAAACATATATTTTCAATATATTATGTCCAGTTTGAATATCTTGTGATCTCCATCTGTTTATGTTCAACATTATTCGCTATAACAAAAGTATATTTCAGTTCAAAATTGTGAGGAACTAAACAACACCAGTCATCTCTTTATCTGTACAAGTATTTATCATGAAAACAATCTGGCAGCACAGGCAATGGAAAATGCAGAACACTATACCGCTTTAAGTGATATTATGTAATTTTATGTGGAGACTTTCATAGTTACACACGCCATCATTTAAACATGTTTAACTTCACCTTATATGCTGTTCGCAATGTTTGGAGTTACTTTTTGACATGTTTGTATGATTTCGAATTATTAAAAGATTGCATTGTTTACTTTTTGTTCTTTAGCACACTATTCGGGATTTGCTAAGATGAGATAAATTTATGTTTCATTTCAACTGGAGACATATTTCCATGTATTGCTCTCAAAGGATAATGATACGTCTATATTGTCTTAAACTATGTAAGAGAAAGAATCAAAACCAACAAATTTAGTAAAATCAACAAAGATCGTATTTCCATGAATACAAATCGTAAATTCAAAAGCCACTTACGGTATTGCGAATAATAATCCCATATAATCCTAGATGTTCTTTCACAAGTTCAAATGTATAGAATGTTCCGAACGAATTCCAATACTCTTGAATATCTTGACGTACCAAGAGTCTTGAACTGCACGTGAACCATATTGATATAGTCCGGAATGTCTTTTGAATATGTGTTCTATAATCCCAAAGTAGTGTTTTAGTTCAAGACGTCAATGAGCACTTTGTAATTCCAATATTTAATTTAAATAAACAATTCCTCTTAAACTAATTGGAAACTCCGAAACTAAGCCGGAATGAATAACAGCTTTCTGGATCCTTTGTATACATGCTTCATTTGACCAATGTAGCACTAGAGAGTTCTGGAAAATTCACTCGTCTTATTGAAACTAACACCAAATTGTAAACAAGTTCGCTTGCAGAACGTTCTAAGCTTGTAAGCAAGGTTAGGCCTTGAACTCAAATTTTGGTAAATATATCTTTTTTTCTTCTTAGTATCATGAACAAAATTCAGGCAAGCAAAACCCTTCAAACATGGACAAAAATAAAGTACACAATATAAATTTTACACAACGCTTAAATTGAAACACCAACGTGTGAAATAGATTACAAATTATCCTAAAGAAGAAAGGAAAGACAGGCACCGTATAAATTTGAATTTTTTTTAGGCCTTGGCCATGATTAGCGACATTCGACAGGCTTTCAGTGAAATCCTAGATGAACTTGACTGGATGGATAATAAAACGAGGAAACTTGCCGAAGAAAAGGTACGTCAGGCTGCACATTTAGCTGGGTAAACACACCCTCCTCCAGTTCAACAGTCATTCAGTCCGTCATCTTTACCTTGCAAGCCAGTTAATACATGTTCGCAGAACCGCTTTATGTGGACAAATTAAATTGATATGAATGTTCGTTTGTTACACACACGTATTTCACACTTTAAAAATCTATACAATGCAGACAATAGTATGTCTTACACTCCAAAAGCCCGTAATTTTACACACATTCAAACAAATGTATTTTAATGTCAAAACTGATATAGTACACACATTTACATAATGTATTTAGCACTTCAACAATCCATACATCACAGATATTCAAACGTGTATTTTGCACTTGCAAGGTTCGTACATCAAACTTATTCAAACTCGTGTATTTTACACCTCAAAAGTTGTATATTAATACTATCAAAAACATTCACTTCACAATTATTCAAACACACGTATTTTACACTTCAAAACCCTATATATCATACACAATGAAACATTTATTTTACACTTCAAAACCCCTTACGTCATACACAGTGAAACACATGTATTTTACATTTTAAAACACCATATATCATACACGGTGAAATACGTGTATTTTGCACTTCAAAAATCCATATATGTCACACACTGAAAAATACTTTTTACACTTCAAAAATCCTTTGATTACACACATTCTTAGACGCATTTTACGCTTTAAAACCAAAATATTGCACACGCTGAACACATGTATTTTACACTTTAAAAATCCGTGCATTACACACATTCTAAGATGCATTATACACTTCAAACCCATACCATTATACACACTGAACACATGTATTATAGACTTCAAAAATACATGCATTACACAAATTCAAGGATGCATTTTACACTTCTAAACCCATACATTACATACATTCTAAGATGCATTTTATACTTCAAACACATAACATTACACACACTGAACACATGTATTTTACACTTAAAAAATCTCTGCATTACAAAAATTCTAAGATGCATTTTACACTTCAAAACCCATACATTGACTCACATTTAAGATGCATTTTATACTTCAAACCCATAATATTACACACACTGAACACATGTATTTTACACTTCAAAATTCCGTGCATTACACAAATTCTAATATGCATTTACATTTCAAAACCCATACAATACATGTGTTCAACACAAAATTTACACTTCAAAAATACGTGCATTTTATTACACATATTCTAAGACATTTATACTTCAAAACGCCATGCATCATACACATTCAATATATGTATTTTACACTTTCAAAATCATACATCACCACTTTCAACAAACGTATTTTGCACTTCAAAACTTTATATCACGCACATTCAAAGGCATGTGTTTTACACTTTCAAAACACGTGCATCACACATGTTAAAACGCATATATCTTATACCTCAAAAATTAATACATCACACACATTCAAAAACTTATATTTCACATCTCAAAAGGAATATTTCACAAACAATCGAACAGAGCTAATTTACAGTTAAAAAAAACCCCATAACTATTTATAGGCGTTTATTTTAAACACATTGAAACAGGCGTGTTTTACACCTTAAAACCCATGCATCGTGTATGTTTGTATATATAATCTATGAATGTCTGTATGTATGTATGTATGTATGTATGTATGTATGTATGTATACCACCGTGTCTGCCTATTCTGCGCGTAGGGTAATTCTGCGCAACGATACGTCATTTCTGCAAACATTGGATTAGGTTTAGTTTTTGGTCGAAAATCTAATTTGTATTAAGAAAGAGTGATCGTTCTTTAATTAAGGAAAGTGTTGTTCATAAAGTGTACAAAAATATCTCACATTTCTATTCTAAATGCATATGAAAATATGATTTCTAAATGTTAAAATGAAGACCCACTCCATCATCTTTTTGAACTTGTAACCCAGAAAATCATATTTACTATGTATCTTTAAGAAACATACAAATAAATATATTATATAAAAGATGGAAATTTATATCTTAAAACAATACTGCATTTTAATCCAAGTTTCCAATTTTGCAAGAAAATGTCCCACACGTACAAAATCGTCTGCTATCCAAAATGTCAACCTGTCGCAAGAACGGGATTCTCAAGAAATTCTCAGGGTATAGTCTGTTTCTAACTTCTTTAGTAATTTTTTCCCATAAACGAGACGTTGTAAACGCATTACATCCTATTCATTGCTGTTTCTCTTCAACACAATTGCTTATTCTTTTTAAATAAAATGTTGAACTTTACTAACTTTTTACAAGATCTGTTTATTTTGTTTAATATCTCTTGCCATTTATTGGCATTGTTACGTTGAATTTTGTAAAACCAGCTATAAACTTGACCTAATTTCTCGACTGAAATGCTGACATAAACAGTCCAAAGTAATGTAGCTCATTTCCATAGCCCATTAGATAAACATTACATCTTTTCAAAGCTATAAGCAGAATAGGCCGACATATCGCGAGTCATGAAAACACGGGGTGGTATCCCGTGTGTCCAAAATTAATATTATTTTGAACAAAATATTCTGGTGAGTGACGATTGTCTTTTTTCAGATGGTAAGCATTGCAGTATTTTATTTTCGTCAATTGGTCCAATTCAGCATACGTTTTGCTTCAATATTGGTGACGGGTATCTTACGTGCGCAGAAATGCCCGACAACATTGTGTGTGTGTGTATATATATATATATATATATATATATATATATATATATATATATATATATATATATATATATATATATTGAAGCTTATATATTTTACACTTCAAAACCCATACATCACACACAGCGAAAACATGTATTTTCAACTTTAAAATGAATACATCACATATTCCAAAGATGTAATTTGCACATCAGAGCAAATACATCTCACTTATTCAAACATGTATGTTTGCACTTCAAAGCCCATATATCATGCACGTTCAAACATGTGTATTGTATACTTCAAAGACCCATAGATCACAGACATTCAAGAACATTCACACACTTCAAAAACCCATATGTCACCCTCATTCCACACATATTCACTGGACAGATAATGTTTGGGAAGTGGACATTCAGTTAAAAAATACTCTACCAGCAGCCGGATTCAACAAGCAAACATCAATGTGTGTTTTGATATATGTGCCTCATACTTCTTGATTTCGGATCTAATTTCTTGTAATTTCCGGAAATGTACATTGTTAGCTCCCACAAGGATTGTCTGTATAGAATATATATATCTGGTTTTATGGATTTTAACCGTACCTTTCAAATGTAGTAGGCGCGCCAGAGGTATCGAATTCTGCAACATTTGCATATTTGTAAAGGAATTGCTACAAAAAGTTTGAACCACACACTCCCTCCCCATATATATACATACATATGCTGCTAACATGATTATACAAAAGCACCTTTATGTGGCCTGATTACACTCAGGTAAAATGAAAATATATATGGATATATTTCATCATACCTTGGAAACACTATTTTTAGGCGATGTCAATAAAGGAATTGATAGGATATCCAGATGAAGTAGTCAACAATACTCGTCTGGAAAGACTGTATGAAAATGTAAGTATGTTTGCATGATTTCTTTCTTCCTTATTACCTTTCTTTCATGTTATCCTTTGTGGCCACTAGGTAACATGGGAGATAAACTCCGAGAAGCCTTTCTCAGTACTCATTTATTATTTGCGTGTTGTATAAGAAGGGATAGTTTTAAGAAATCAAATCGTGTGCGAGTGGGAGAAGCAATTACATCAACGAAAACAATAATATAAAAACACACAAAAGAAAATATGCAGTTGGGTCTCACCAAATATGTAGATGATGACGACTAGCATATTTCGTAGGTGCATAGACATAACACCGTACGGACAGCATATGAATGTAGACATTACACTGTACATGTAACATAATCATAGACATTGCCCTGTACGGATAGCATATGATCATAGACATTACACTGTACATATAACATATTATCACAAACATTACACTGTACGTGTATCATATGAATACAGATGTCACACTGGACTGATAGAATATGATCGTGGACATAACACTGTACAGATATCATATCATCATAGACACTACACTGTACGTGTATCTTATGTTCACTAATACGCTGTACGTGTAACATACAATCATAATACATTGTATGTATAGCAAATAGTTATAGATATTACACTGTACGTATAACATACAATTATAGACAGTACATGGTACGTATAGCATATGCCTATAGATATTAGACTGTAACGTTATCATATGATCATAGATATTACAATGTACAGAAAGCATACGATTACACTTTATGCTCAAAAACAAAACAATTTAGGATCAAAATATCGAAGATTCCATATGTAAGTTTTGAATATTAATGACTTAAAATATTCTATGTGCGATACAGTTATTAGCGTTCGACAATATGAAGTCATGTTTGCTATACTTTACCGCTTTGTTGTTTCATTACTATCATTATTTTCCTTGCTGCCGGTCATTTATGCATTTTGTCATGACTGATTATATTTGTCCACTGCGTCCACAAACCGTGATAATCTGTCTATCATTTAACTTATTTAAATTTAATTTTATATCCAACATTTGATCTCAGTGCTTCTGTGTGTGTGTGTGTGTGGTCTCTTTATCTCTGTTTCTCGCTCTCTCTCTCTTTGTATATATATATATATATATATATATATATATATATATATATATATATCTGAGTGTGTTTGTGTTCTTAAATACTCACGTACAATGATAAGGTTGCTTAAATGTGTATTGAGAACTACTACATTTTATAATGAACAAGACAAATACGAAAATAAATTCATTGACATTTCCTATAAAAAGGGATTTATCCTTTACGTTTAATATATGGTGACATATCTATGTTTCTCAATTTCATATAGTAATTAAATAATCCGATGCGTTACTTGTTAATCCAAAAAATTATTTTACTGTTTACTGCATTAAAACTATATTAACTGGATATTACTAACTGGATTCGAATTTATATTGTAATTCTTGATGAAGGAAAATTAATACAGCTCGCTAAAATCTTTGTTTTTTCTTACACTTCAACTATGAATTATTTTAAACCTAAAGTAAATAGTGGGTGGGTGAGGGATGGAGAGAGAGAGAGAGAGAGAGAGAGAGAGAGAGAGAGAGAGAGGCAGAGAAAGTGATGGTCAAAACGTATAATAAAAGAAAATAAAAGCTTTGAAATAAATTTTGAAGAAACTTTTATGAACATTATTGTTTAAGCAAAATAGTATAGGTGAGTTTATGTTTAAGAAAGTGTATATACAGATGCACAGAACTGCTAACACGTGTATTTTGTTACTTCTGGATCTCTACCTTTTCCGTTTATTGAAATATCGTATTCTCTTGCACTTCCTTAGGTTTATAGCCCCTGACCGATTTTAAATATGAAAAACGTCAAAGATGTAAATAATGTACAGAACTTTATCATTTCATTTATCAATTGAAAATTTCTAACCTGATTGTCTAATCATACTGATTGCATTGCAAACCAAACGGACGCTGTCGTTGTAAATAACCACACGGACTGCCCACTGTCCTTTACCGATTTCTAGACCAGTCCGTTTTCAGCTTAAGCTGTCTTTGCATACAATATTTGCAATGTCTAGCTTTAATATTTCTAAAAAGAATTAAACAAAACTCTTACGCAAATGTGTTTTAAGAGATGTAACTTATTACGAACTTATCGATGACGGCGAACTACATTTGTTGTCTGAAAAGAAAGACGCCGTGTTAGTCATGAAACCCTTGTTTTGTTTGAAACTCGCTGAAGATGAAAATGTTAGGGATCCCCTGCTACTGTTTATTTTAACTTTATTGTAATGCAACTACCCTAAGGTAGTGTTTTGTATAAATTTGGAGAATTTTATTTTTTAAATCCGAAGGAGAATACAAACAAACGGCAGGGTAAGCGAAAACTACAATACCCCCATCGAGCTTTGTATAATCTGTCCACAATCCTTTCGACTGGTATACCCTTCAACACGGATTTGAAACAGACACTCCGGATCCAAAATGTAGAATGGAGAACCTCAGCTGTTAAGGAATGTTGAGTTGCTTCGTGACATATTTCCTTCTAAAATGGAATTTACCTATGCTTTTAACGCTAATTGTGATAGCTACAAACATTTATAATCATTATCAACGGTGCGATATAATTTATCAACAACAATTGCATATTCATTAAGAATTTGAGCTGGCGAATGTGGCAGTTGACGAAAACACGGTTGAATAGACTGCACATAATGAGGTTCCGCAAGGGACGAAAATGTATTGAATAAGGGCTGTTACAAAATATATTGCTGAGTTTGTAAATTACAGGTGGCAGTGGATCGAAATACATATTTTGAGAATGTTTTACAAAATCGAAAAAGGACTGCAGTAGCTGAGCTGAGCAATCTCCGAGAAGCGTATGATAAGAACGAGTAAGTAAGGTGTGTTTCAGTTTGTTTTATTCGACATTCACTTTTATGCTGCGCTACAATTTTTGGGAACATAGTGTAAGCCTTGTTCGTCTCTCTGTATGTTCGGCGAAGTTTACAAGTTAGTTCTGGTTGTCATACCTTTTCCATTAACCCATTTTCGTGTTTTCCATAAGCCAGTTTATTCTTCTTGATTCCAAAGCTTACAAAGAATACAGTCGATTTATATAGTAGTCTAATTATAGGGCTTTTGGAATTTTCAGTCATAGACGTCAAAACATTCTGTACCCTATGTATAATTTACACGAACTCGCAATGGGCCTAGGAGCTAGAGAAGTTATTGTTCTTAGTGACACAGTTAGGGCAATACTAAGCTGTAGTTGCCTATGACTATGATTATTGATCACAGCTCTGCTGCATAAAATATATTAAGCAGAAATTGTTTTCTCTGTGTGGACATATAGCTGGCAGAATATATTATTATTGGTCATGACTATACTATATATTTTACTGAGAATGTTTCCTTTGTGGGAGAATATTGTATATTGATCGTGGCTCTATTTCTAGACAAGTGTTACAGTATCATAGATTTTCGCTTAATTGGATCATACAAATTTGTCAAAGGGGCTAAAAAATGTTTGATTCATCAAATACGTATCCGGGGAATCACGATAAAGTAATCGAGTTAGGAATTAATTTTGAACAGCAACGATGAGAACATGGTCAAGCGTTATGCGTTGGCATCGGTACTCCACTAATCCTTAAACGTGAATTCGGAGTAACAATCAGCTTTGCCTACATGCGGATCTGTCCCAGACTATTATCGTGCACAAGACTCGCCATCTTACCAAATATTGAACCAGTTGTTAGAGAAATACCTGACAATATTAATACAGTGGAGGAAAAAAATCAAAAGTCATTGAAATAATAGCCTAGACTGAAGTTATTGCATTTTCTGGTCCTGGTAAAGAAAAAGTGTTGAAAATATTTATTGATGAAATTGCTAGTATATAAAAGCATGCCCACCGTGATTCGACAAAGGCAACTACCGTGGGAGCGCAGATTGAAAATAACAAATGGTATGCGAAAAGTATAAGCAATACTGCAGATAATTTGATTCGTTAATGACTCACAAACGATTGTACAATAACTTCCACCATAAACCACAGCTGGTTACATCAATTGTAAATTAATTTTTAAAAGCAATCCACGCAAGAACGTGGAATAAGAATACCAAGATGCGCAAGAATTAGGTCTCACAGTGGAATCGCGTCAGACTGTGAGAAAGCTTTGCGTGAAAGAGGCACAATTAAATATCAAGATTCCTTTGCGGGTCAAGCAGATGGAACTTGCGCGCATAGCTGAGGATGAATAAAACCGCTGCCGCATCTCAGCTACTAAAGCCGCTGACCAAGAAAAAGTCATTAATTCAAGCTGTATATGCGCTCTTGCCGTTACCGGGTGATTATCTCAAGCGGATATCAATCAAACAGAGAAGATGTAAAACTTCTATTAAACATGGTTATGGGAATTGTATCAGCTTTACAGCAGGTGGGTGATACGGATTCGAGGTTGACTTTGTTCTCAATTTAGAATTTACCATGCCGGAATATGTAGTCAACGATGGCTTTGCACCATTTATAACATCACAGTCATGGTTTCATAATGGTGCTGATGTAATCTTGAACCATAAAGACACTGACACAGTTAATAATGAAATTAATGAAAGTTATGAAAGGATCCTGGAGAAGGATTAAACTATTCCAGAGTAGGTTCAGGATTTGACGCTTTCCGGGTGCTTGGAGGTTGCGCTTGACATTCCCCTTTGTAGACCGTGAAGTTGGTCGAGTTACATGTCTACACGAAAAGTATATTCCGCGGGGAATGATAAACGTAGAAGCATTTTGAATGGGAAATCTTATACGCGTTGCGTGTCTGGAGCGGTAAAAAGGACCAACCTAGAAAGAAAAAAAAAACACCAGGCCTAAATAATCTTGGTAACATTGACGTTCCTGTAAAAGTTACTGATATTAATAAGTCTGAGTGACTCAGCTTTGGAGAAGTAGACTATCCACAACTATATAGTCCACGCACAAATCTTCGAAAACGAATTTACGTTGATCTTGTTCGGGACAGTGAGAAACACCAACAAAAAGGTGGTTGGTACATTCAAGTATGATTGCTCGGGTATGCTTATCGAGGAATAATTGGGACCTCGACCCAAAATCTACTTAACTGTAGTTGGCTCAAGCAAATATATCAAAAGGGCGAAAGGAATGTCTCGGGTTGTTGTCCCAAAAGATCTCAGATTCACCGTGTATGTGAAATGTATTCATGAGCGACTCGAATTCGAACACAGAAATTCTGATCATGTCAAAGAAACATTTCATGGGTATGCGTAGTTTTACCAAGATGAGCTTGTCCCTGCTTGGTGCCAAGCGATGGATGTTTACTAATGAAATAATCACTTACACATACAGTCAGGTCGCGATTATGAATCAACTTCCGATTTCAGAATAGATATTGGTGGTATTTCCGTATCCCAAGGAAGGACTTGCAATTACTCGCGTACAAATAATCGGCTTCTTGGCTTTGTTGCTTGTTCACCCGTAGGCGCAAAACGGTAACGTCTTGGTTGCTTCCGATTATCAATCCGGTTTGAAACTGTAAATGCATCGATGAACCATACTGGGTCAGTAGCTCGATGATGTCCGCATTCTAACTCCCCTACATACACCAAACTCAATTGTTTCCCAGTGAGGTTAACACGGTTAGTTGCAAAAATGATTTATAGGCAACAGTGACAGTATTATGCCGAATCGCTTCAGCATGTTTTAACCAATCTCGCGATTTAATTATTGAACGCTGCTATGAATGAGCAAAGCTATGTTACCCACTCGCGAGATCCCTCTAAAAGACTAGCACTCCGGATACGATTCATTAAACATTCCTTCCCGTACTTATTTTTAAATAATATTTCCTCAACTGTATGGCTATCAGTCGCCATGCTAAATTCGGAAAACACAACTGTTGTTGAATCTGATCACAGGATGATTATCTTGGTACCTGATTGCGCCGTTGGCGTACGTCTGCGAAGTTATAATTTACGGAAGCTCTTCAGTAGTTCAGGGGTCTTCATCATCTACCATTCATTTATTTCCAACAATCGGCGAAGTATCTGCTACTGACGACTTTGATCTGAATGCAAATGTTCTTGTCGTGTATGATGATGTAATGCTTGAACACCAAGAAAAGCTCGCGATACTTTTCTCCCGAGGTCGACACAGAACATGAACGTGATATATTGTAACACAACGATACACTTTCGCGCCTAAAGTGATCCGAGACTGCCTTATGTTCCTGATATGTCGTGGTATTGAAGAGCAAAATCCAAGCAAACATTAATTGGACCTGGTGTGCCATGGATCGCTCGTAGGATGAGTTTCAGAATATGCTTTTGCGAGTCACTCGGGACCCTTAGAATTTCCTCACTATTGATTTGCCTAGAATCTCATCTCTACCGGGAGAAAATATCGCACGAGTTTGGATGCAAGCGTCTGACAAAGCCCGTTACAAACTATAATAAAGATATAGAACGACGAAATCCGTCTGAGATGCCATAGCAGAGGCTGCTGACCGATATCTCAAAGCAGCGTGTGATCAACAGGAAGTTCTTCCCGACTACATACTTGGATGCTCGCAAACGAATCAAATATATGTTACAATCGCGACAGCTTGCACGGGAAGACCTCACATTGTGCTTAGAACAAGCGTTTGCACTGCTGATTGCACCAAAAAGATTGTAACCAAGACTTCGGGATCCAATGAATAGGTAAAAAAGTCACAGAAACCACCGCAATGATGGGAACAAAAAATAAACCAGGTTAATTTTAGTGATCTGTCATTCCGATTAAATCTGCACCGTATGCGGGTGACTCAAACTATCGTCTATAAGACCAATCCTCGCTTGGCCTCTGAGAGTGATGATTTTCGGGACTGACATTGCCAGGATTACTTCAAAGATTCAAATCAATTTAAGCAGTGACGCTCTCAGTGGCAGTTATGAAAGCGGAGCCTTCACAAGCCAAGCTGCTCAGAGTTACATACTGTTTGTGTTTTACCCAATCGATGGAAGGAAATTATTTGATACTGATTAATCCAATGGCTTTCTTGTATCGTCTTTGCCACAATCGCTGTTGACGAATCTTTGTTTTATCCCTGTGGACCAGGACAAGCACGTGTTGACAGTACTAATGTGAATTAGAAATATACTTACTTCATATTTATTAAGTTACCATCGTTCGTTGACGTGTGATAACTGTGAGTGTTGTTAACGTGCGAAAACCGGTTTACATGACATTTTACGGAAATGGCCTTAATGATATTCAACTGGAGTTGTTCACAGAAGCCCCAAAGTAGTTCGCGGCTTTGCCTTTGCGCGCTGCACAGATCACTAAACAAATTACGATGCATGTTGTTCACTGTATCAACAATGTTGCTGCGGATTGGTCGAAAGTCTTGGATTGCGAATGGCTCAGTCAGTTCAAGGTCAACAACCACAATTTGTGACTTCAGCAAGGAGGGTAGTATCAAAGTCGATTACACTTCCAAGAACTGTAACAAGGCCTGTGCAATTCGCTAAATCACCAATGAAGCTGTTTAGACAATGTCTAAGCGATTTGATAATTCCAGATACGTCAGTGAGAAGCGGATTACGGATGTGAACTAAGCATAAATGCGAGTGGTTAAGCCACCAAAAATGTATTAGACGAAACCAATAACGTATAAATAATGATAAAATTTGAAGAGGTATCCGATCCCTCATTTGTCGTGGAAATTCATTTGAAAATAGATCAAAGTATAAAGGCGTTGCAGTATTCGTACCTGGCTAGAGATATTAGTACAAAAGACCAAACTGAGCGCTAATCGCATGATACGTTTCGGTGTTTTTTTTCGTGTGAGGCCTTCTTAGATGGAAAACGTATACAAAGCGACGATATTAATTAACCCTTGACGATAAAGTTTTATATGTTAACATGGGTAATATGGCGTTGTTCAGCAGCTCACAATATTTTCATTGCTGGGAAGGAAATTGAAGCACGTTTGAGCAACGTTCATATTTCTTGCAAAATTCTCAAACTCGATCGATTGTCACGATTATGCAAATTCCATTCATGACGTTTCTCAAAGGTGGATCCTTCAATGCAGATACGTACAATATAAATCAGAAACGCGGCATGAACTGCTGAAACACTGACTGCTACTGGCACTAATCCTCGCAGAAATATGGATTCCCAAGGCGTTAAGGAGAAGTTAATGGTCTATTATTATTGTTTTCATGTGTGATTCCTCTTAGTCATAAATTTGGGTTTAGCACAGATCTTTGCAAGGCTATGTTCGAAGCAAAACACAGTCACATTCTACCAAAAGGGTCTTCACATCGATGCAATTTGGCATGACGCAGGCGTTCGTCATTGTAGAGTTAATTTGCCAAAATTAATATTGAGAATGCATGTGCTATTCCATTAAATGGCTACATAAACATGTTTGTAATCCTTAATGACTTCCGGAGGTACATCACCACTTTCATTTCAGTCTTACCATAGACTCAGTGAAAGCCAGCGTTCTGCAGGAAATATCTCAGGTGCACGGCGGACAGCTCGCTAATAAAATAAAATTTGACCGGTTAGGAATGTCTTTGGTTTATTTGCTGTTCAATGGTCACCAGTAACCAATTTAAGAAACTGTGTTTTACTTGCTTGTCGTTTATGGGCGGAAACCAAAACATTGACATGGGACTCCAGATTACCTAGAAAGACTTCACTCATTTATACCCGATTGACAACTATTCTTGGAACATCTAGAGTTGTACTAGCAGTCTGTGCTCAACATGCACGTATAAATCGGGTCCCTGCAGACGATATACGATCCTGCACCCACCTTCTAGTCTCTTTTCGGTCACAAATGTTCTGCTGTAATGCTCCCCGTTACAATGTTGTTATTGGAGTTCGCAGGCGGTCAGAATTAAGATTATTGAGATACTTTTATACTGCCTGTAATTGTCTTGAGTCTTGGAATTGAACAGCATAATCTAAAACAAATTCACGTCACGAAGTTTAGATTCACCTTAGCCTCATCAGTTTTCTAAAATAAGTGGCGCAATACAAACCATTTCAGGGTCACATTGAGGTTTATAACGACAGAGCTAACTGGAATTGTCTTATGTAGTTGCCCCAAAAACGACTTGATCAGTCATTTCTAGATTTCACAGCGGCTGTGGCTATTGCAGATGCAAAATCAGCTCCATTAGAAGTCTTCGGAACTGCGTCAAAAGTGACTCTGAAAACGGCGGTCGGTGGAAAAATCCGCAGAGTGTTTGGTAAACAAATAAACAAGTAAAAAGTCTTGAACAACCCGGGACGCCTCGCAGAATACTTTTTGGCAGAGGTCTTCCACTACCAGATACAATTCGCAAATGAACTTGCTGTTAATGGATGCGAAGCTGCTCGCGTGCCCACTGAGCAGTCTTGACTTACTAGCAATGTCAAAGTCAGTTTGTCATTTCCGTGGTACTTTTTAAGTAACGCATTGTCTCAATGATCCCATGCACAAGGAAACAAGAATCAGCCTGGATTCATCATAAGGACCTGGGGAATGAACGAGTTGTAACACCTCGAAATCACGTTTATTTTGACTCGTACTGGATTGAACCGTTACTTGAAAGTTTTCATTATTTAGCTCGAGGTAGTGGACAGCATCCATTGTTTTATTCGACTCTGCCTTTGCAAGCTCGCTTGGTGGAGCAAATATGTGCATATCGTGTTATTAAAGATTTGCGTGCACTCAAACATTCACCAAAATCACGTGGGCTTATTGATACTGATTGTTGACGTTGACCCACGCGAGCTTGTGATTTTGGAAGGCCAAGCTGAAAAAAATTAAACTGTTTAACGCAGACATTTAAGATTTTGTTTTGATGATGTGTGGCTGTGTCCTAAATTATCCTTACAGAAACCAAAGAAGTCGGGCTTATTCAGAGAGTCTCCTTTGCCAGTTGCTTATATCAAAGACTACTCCGTTACTGCTACTACAGAGATGCAACGATCGCAGAGGTGCCTTAGCGATAGCATGGGGACCGATGAATGAAATAGTAGCCACCGACTGAATAATATCCAGTTAATGTACAATAAATGGTCGATTTATTTCGCATATATTCTGGTTTGGACAGTTTAGCTGCTTTTTGTGATAGACCAAAACGTAATATCTCATATATGCTTAAGTCTGGATCGTATTTATTCATTATAAGAGTATTTAATCGTGTTTGGGGTGTAATAATAATAAATATTGATACATGATGCCTTGTTTGATTTACCGTCCTTAACAAATACCGGAGGTGATAATGTTAAAATATCGTTTAGAGAAGCGATAGCAGTAAAATTAGTTGCCTTAGATGTAGTTCTGTTCGAAGGACTAAACATTTGTCCAGACTGGTACTAAGACCCTCTTTGGTGTTTGTGTTTGAAATTAGATTTATCATTGCATATAACTGATGTATCTGACGTAGAATACTGATCAAGCTATTTGCTAATTGATCTACATTCGTGCCTTTTATGTTGAAAAGATAATTGAAGCAAGAAATAGATGTATGTTAGATCACAGTCATAGGTTTCCCAGAACGATTAAACGACTCAGACAAATAAAGAAAACCATGCATTGCAATAACGTATTCTAGCCAATCAAATGGCTGTATTTGTAGATTTTAATTTTAAGTGCGATTTCCAATATTTCTTTAGTAATGTTTTACAACAAAGGAACAAAGTAAGTATTAAAAATAAATAACTCTCAACAGAATTTGCTATAAGGTAGATTTCAGAGGAAAAATATGTGTATTTGGGAGATGATCCACAATCGTATATCTTAGATAAAACACCCATATATTTTTTAGGAAGTGCGTGTGTGTGTGTTTGTGTGTATGTGTGTGTTTGTATTTTTGTGTGTGTTTGTGTGAAGATCATGTTCGAGCCGATTTTGTGGAAGAGAAAAGTGATTGATGAATAGGTAAAGTTCAATGCCAAAAAAAATCCGTTTGTGTTGTCATCACTGTTTATGTTAGTTTTGTAAACGTCTGGTTGTTCTTACGGTTTTAAAAGTTGCAGAATTATATTATCTTGAAATTGCAGTTGATAATAGCTTACTGTGACTCGAAAACTAATTATTTTGGATGAAATTGCTCCATTATAGTTTTCCAGTCGCAGACTTTTTCGGATACCATCAACTTCGCTCCATCTCTTCAGCATTATAGTCCCTGTTATCAATTATTAGAAGGAGTATGTGCACTTCTAAGTTTATACAGGTTTACTAGAGCACGAATGAAAAGGTTTCAATTTCTCAGACAAATATTTACATATAACAAGCCATGCTGTATGGTTAATATTACACAATCAATTAACATATTTTCTTCCCACCCCGAAAAAGAAAAACACAGCATATATGTATACAGCAAAATATACCCATATTTAATAATTTTCAACAATATTATTTCTTTTCAGATGGTTCAGTACACCAGCAATTGTAAATGCTTTCTACAATCCAGTTCAGAATTCGATAAGTAAGCATACATAATTTATGTACGTTTTTCTCCCTCCCGATTGTAGAACGTGTATGGTATTTTTGTTCGTCATTTGTATGAAATGTTAAACCTTGAGTCTTAAGTCGGTTTATTGTTTGGACATTTCCATTGATATATTATTCTCATATTCTCATTAAGTACTCTTGACATACGAGAAATATGTCGTAGGTAGTAAGATGGCTTTGTGTGTGATCGTGTATTCATTTTGGTACGTGTAACACACAGCCCTAAATGTAATAAAAAGTAAACATACTTCAATATATAAAGAATTAATATATTAAACGATGGAAAATGTACATTTAGAGGATTATTATTTAGGGATTTGGCAGACATTCTTTCGTCTTTCTTTCTTTGCCTCCATTTATTTTGGGTTAAAATGTCATATCTTCATGAATATCTTTAAAATGTCCCCGTTATATTTTCAGCGTTTCCCGCCGGAATTATGCAACCGCCATTTTATGCCATGAACCAACCGAAGTAAGATGCAACATTTTATGTTTGGTATCGATTTTGTAAACGAATATAAGCAATACAAATTAGAATAGTGTTATGTATATTTGACTTAATTTATATTTTATTTTATTTAATTGTTTGTAAGTTTAATTTTTTTTAAGTTTCATTATGTGTCAAAATAATGTAATTTTGTTTACTAAGAATTGTATGTTTTCCAGAAATTAGTTTGACGTTAGAATTAATCGTAAACACCAAACTTTGTATCTTATGCTGACCTAGATCCCGACCTTAATTCAGAAATCACTGAGACAAGTAACCAACTTTTTATTTTTATCTTCTTCTTAGAGTGAAAGTATTGGTTTTTGTCAAGGTCATACAAGGACTACGTACTGTTAGACGTAAAAACTTCTCGAAAATTCTGGAGAGTTGACCCTCATCCGGGAATCTGTTTTGCGTTTCAAGTTACTTTATAACCTTTGTTTATAGAGATATCTCTCAGTTGGGGCTTTTCTTTACACTGGAAAGTGTGTCTTTGTGACCAGTTTGGGAATTACATTTTAATTTTTATTCGAATTATTTGGATTCTAAAAGATTAATTCTTTTTCCTGGAAATATTTGACTGCTCATACAGAATTTTTGGACAAAGACAATTATTTAAATTTAATTCGGAAATTCAAGCACCAGAATATTCTTGTTTGATGGATTTAAAAATGACAGTACATATCAGCTCTATACTGACTACCTTTATACGTCATCGCCTTCCACTTTGGACTTTTATTCGGGACTCAAACTTGAATTCATTAGAACATTTCATTCCCAGGACTTCTAAAATTTAATTCGTGAATTATTCTTAGATTATTTTTGGATTTGGTTCTTAAAAGCATAAATTCTTATTTCTTCTATTTTTACAGTGGTTTTATTTCAGGGAAATAAATTATTTGTTTAATTTTTCAAAACCTGTTGTTTTCAAACTCATTATTTTGTTACTGTTTATTACAGTCTATACACGTAACAATAGTAAGAAAAATTCTTTTTTTATTGTCTGTCAAAGACAAACTACCTGTAAGTTGGGCACAATTGTAACAGACAAAAAAGAATAGGTAAACATAATAAAAAAAGAACATTTCTTTCTGTATATTTCAGCGCAGTTGTTTAATTATTAGTAGATTATACATCTGTTAAATGAATTTGTAGTTTAAGTAAGATTATTAATCCGTGTACACGATTTATTTACATGATATCAATGATACGTAGCTTTATATCATTAAAATCACGCACCATGTTACAGGTTCAATACGAAAAAAGAATAACGCAATAAAAAGTGTAAGCATAATGACAGAGGCGAACGAATGCATTTCGATTTGTACAGCAGAAGAAGTTTTTTTTCGGCTGTTTATTAGCCAAAACATTTTAACCATAGGATCAGTATAAGCAAACACTATTTTTTTTCTAGTGTATTATTTATCAGGTCAATATATTAGTTACAGAGGCAAGTGAAAAACAGATATCACTCCAATCGTTTGATAATTTAATTATATAATATGAAAACACAAGATAATCTATTACAAACCATTTTTCTTCTTCCTCATCCCCCCCCCCCGTATTTATATCTCCCACTTAACAGCATATCATGGATCTGTATTTCAGATCCATGAACTACGGAGGTATAGGAGTTGTTATCGCTCATGAAATAACACACGGATTCGATGACATAGGTACATTGTATGGTTTCTTACAATTTAAATGGCAATCCATCAATAATTATGAAATCAGAAGAGTTACGATACCAATATCATTTGGAAATCAACGATCTCGAGCACAACTAAGTGTAAATATACCTAAAATATTTGATAGAGCTTGTTGCATTTATAACTGCATTCATGTAAAATAAATTTAAAATTGTTACTTTGAAAAAGTATAAACATTAAAATTTCTAGATGCTAAGTCTTTAAGAATTAAACCTTCAGGAGACGTGACATTGTACATATACGTGACATTGTACATGTTTCTTGATTACATTGTCTACGAAATTTTACAAAAGGTACGAAATAATTCACAAATTAATGTGTGTGTGTGTGATTTGTGTGATTTGGATGTTTAACGTAGCTTTAACAATTTTTCAGTCATGTTGCTACGATATTTGCAGTGTGGCAGTTTATAGTGATTTCTATCACTGGGGCATCATGTCACAGACATGTTGGATGGTGTCTCACTCAGGCACATTATCCTGACACCAGGCCGACCAGCCTTAACACTAACCTCTTAATTCCGAGCGTCTAGCGAGGCAGCTGTTAGTATCATTTTTATAAGTTTTTGGTATGACCCGGCCGGGGTTCAAACCCACGATCTCCAGCACTCAAAGCGGACGCTATAACCACTAGGCCGCCGGAGCGGTCTACAAATTCATTTCATCATATTTATATATATGGTATCAAGTTTGCAATTCTCTGTCAGGATTATATCTCTTGTGCTGCAGATTATTTTTATCATCTACGTGTATCATCAGTTAGGTATCTTGCAATAAATGGGATTTTTCATGATATTCAGAAATCACTAACAGTTTCATTTTTGATACTTTGAAGAAGGATATATCTTTAATCAATTAGGGATTGTTTAAATTTTCCTTTACATTTAAAACCTTGCTTTTCAAGCTGTCCGTAAACAAAGAACAACTAAAATATCTTCGTATTTTTTCAATACAGGCCGACAATTTAATAAGGACGGTAACCTGCAACAATGGTGGTCAGATGACGTCATCAAAAGATTTACGGCAAAGGCTAAGTGTATAGTAGACCAGTATGGCAGCTACCATCTTCCAGAAGCAAATATGACGGTAACACTTTAGTAGTTTAATTTCTCCTGACAATTCTTACGTTTTGAACTAAAAACAATTATTATGATTCGATAATATTAACAGTAAGTCATGGCTACACGTCTAATACGTAAATTAGGACAAATATTATCTATATTTACATCTGCAACATATTATTATTATTATTATTATTATTCCTGTCGTACATATGCATTTTGTAGAATATTTCAAGCTGCTGGAATTGGGCCACTTTTGTGGGCTAATCATCTCATGAGTCGGATACAGTATTAGTGCTGTAAATAGCAGTGTAGCTTTATTTAATCGTTCTTGCTTTAATGCCGTTCTTGTATTTCTCCTGTATTTATTTTGTTTGTACACTATAACTTTAGGTACTTAAACCAAAATTTCCAAACCTTTCCAAATTCTGTGGCCGTGTCATTGTTTTTCAATTTTTTTAGAAAAAAATCTTTTTCGTGTACCTAGCTATACCTTGACTGGTACTGTAATGCCTAAGATGTCGCGCTGCACTATGTCTGTCCTCTGTGACGCATTCTACGATCGGCCAGGATGTTGAAGTCGCATGATTTTTACCTTTCAGTTCCCAACAACGTTGTCTTTCTTGTAATCACACAACATTTTAGTGCATTTGTATTTATTAAATAGTTGTCAGTGTACTGGTAGGGCTTGTTTGTCATGCCGATTTACTTACGGATTCTGGCTTGTTTGCCATACCCAAATATCAGATGATTGGCAGTCTCAACTTTACTTGCGTTCTACACAACGGCATGGTCATTTGATCCGCTGGTCTGTTACAATGACGTTTAATCTTGTTGACTACTGGTGTCTGAATTGCAGTGGCATTACCAGTACTTCTGGTTTTTTCTTCTTTTATTTACTAATGTATATTGAAGCCGTCTTCAGATTCCATTAGAGCCCTTTAATTATTTCCTTGAGCAACATGAATGTTCTGCCTTGTCCATTTATTATGTTTCACTGTGTGCTTGTTCTATTGGGAAACTTCTTTACTCTTATTTTTCATTGCTTGATTCTTCTCTGAGGTCTATGATCCTGAACAAAGGATAAAAACTCTACATATTTCCATAATATACTCTTTTAGGTTAGTCTTTTCTGCCTTAAGACCTTTTCCACGCTTGGCATGCATGTTCCCCTGATCTATTCACAGCAGCTCTTGGACGTAATGCAGAGAACATGGAC
Organism: Sinohyriopsis cumingii; assembly: GCA_028554795.2. Taxonomy (NCBI): domain Eukaryota; kingdom Metazoa; phylum Mollusca; class Bivalvia; order Unionida; family Unionidae; genus Sinohyriopsis; species Sinohyriopsis cumingii. The sequence goes on along the minus strand of CM068838.1, from coordinate 73,929,593 downwards.
ATTAGCTATTTAGTCTTTCAGTTCATGTCGCCTATTTCTTTTCGGTATGTTTTTTTATTTATTTTTTTGGTTTCTTTTGTATTAAAGATGGCTATCAGAAGCTGGAGACTGTCCGGTTATTGATGGTTGCAATTTCATTACCCCTGTTTGGCGTGAAGACCAGTACTTTCTTCACCATCTAAATAGACTCATTCCTAGCGTTACCTCTAATCTCTTCACTTTTCATGCCTTTTCCTTTCAAAATCATTAGTTATTTGCAGCCTTCGTCCGTCTTAATTATTGTCAGGTTGTCTGGGAACTTCATGCATCTTTAGTTTACTACGTTTGATGCTAGAGCCTTGCACGTCTCGATTCCAAATCAGAGAAATGAATGGAATCACACATGGCTATGTAAGATGCTTATTTCGGAGCTTGAAACTTACCAGTGAGTTAGTTTGATAGGATATCTCGTTAGCTCTGAGTTTAATTACGGTTTAGCGCTGCAGACTAGGTCCAGACCATCCAAGGTCTAATAGTGGGTTATCGTGTCATTGATTGCTTTGTACTCGATCTGCGCTATAGACGTTTTATAACTTATTTCTGCAGAATGGAAGCAAAGCACAATTGTATCGATACCAGCCGGTCTTTTGTCACTATTCTTTCAGGGTTATTATGTTCTGCTTTGAGTAGTATTTTGATGTGTACGATTTCATGTCTACAATTATTCTGCTTGAAACACTATTTACGAGTTCGGCGCAAGTTATAGGCGTATAATTAGCTACAGTTGCAGGGACAGTGCTGGGATTCATGCAGTAAAATGGTTGGCCTGCTAATCTATAACGGATGCTTGTAATCTTTAGCCCAAATCGATTATCCTCCTTATGGGCCAGAAACTTTCTAACTGAGTATTTTCGGTAACGTTTACAGAGGGATTCTTTTCTTGGTATAGAATTTCCTTGATGTTCAATTTCCTCGCACTTATCGTTCACTATATATAAACACTTCATCGCCATTATGTTTAGTTGGTCTTCCAGAAAGGATTCTCTATAAGTGATATTATTACTATTAATATCATAACGGATATCGTTTCAGTTGGATGGTATCAACACGCAGGGTGAAAATATTGCTGATAACGGAGGACTTAAGCAGAGTTTTAGAGTAAGTCTCTGTACGATTACCATTACTCTTATAACAAACGATCCGCTCGTATATCTTAAAAGGAGTGCATAAGCGGCAGAGAATCAAACAAAACCAATAAACAAAAACTAGAAAAAAATGTAAAACGTTAGCTAATTATGCATGCAACATCTAAATTCTTCGGGAAATAGACGGTCATCTGTAAGCTATGGTTAAAAGCACCTTAGGTTTTGTCAGATGCATTCTGGGTTTTTATCAGATGACCCAATCACGCGCATTTTATTAAAGTTTGAATTGTTTTCTACACATAATATCAGTAGTATGATTTGATCATATGATTTTATATTTTGTTTTTACAAAGGCCTATAGAAGGTGGGTAAAAAGGAGGGGCAAAGAAGAACCTAGACTTCCTGGACTAAACTTCAATCACAATCAACTTTTCTTTATTAGTTTTGCTCAGGTAAGCCATGATGCTGTGTTAAGTTTACTCGGTAAGTCATTATATCTTTTATATTATGGACCATGATACTGTTGGGTGCTGTGGTTTCCAGACACACAATTTTAGTATTGTATAATGTCTAATGACAATATTATCAAATCTTGTAATCCAAGAATAAATGTAAATTGAAAAAAGTAAGTAGTAATCATAAAAAATTCTGACAAATTTGATAGTATCCGTGACCATCGTTCTCGTGAAGCGCACGCGCCTTCGAGATTATATCTCCTGAAGAAATTATTTGATTCCAAATCAGACAAAGAAATGACCCAGACAACCTTTGTCCCACACGACCAAACACGTCTTTTTCTTTTCAAAGGCAGAATAACACGATTAAGCAAAAGACAATAACGCAAGGTCCAACTGGCGATATTTCAATTATTTTGACTGGTGATATACATATTTACTACATAATGTTGTAAAAGATGTTCAGTGAAATGTATTTATGCACTGAATATTGGTGGTGTAAAAGATGTTGGTTGTGATGTATATGCACTAAAGCAGAGGTGGGCAAACTTTCCAGTGCAAGTGCCGCATACACAAATTTACACCTTGTCGCGGGCCGCAATGTTCATTAAGTAAAATAATTACTATTTGAAATAGCAAAAACAAAAGGTTTTTCTAAATAACATAATAATTAATTTTCAGTTGTTAATATGTTGTTAATATTTGAAAACTTAAACTTAAACTTCAAAAGAAGCACATTTATTTGATAAACAGTAACATAAACAGAGTCAGTGAGAATGATGACTTGTTCCTAGGCCGCATGAAAACCCTTAGCGGGCCGCATGAAAGCCCTTGGCGGGCCGTAGTTTGCCCACCTCTGCTCTAAAGCATTGCTATAAACGATGTTCTGTGTTATGCATATGTAGCAGCACTTGCCTTCTACTCTTTGGTGAGACGATACAAGTCCAGTATTTTGTTCATTATTGGGTTTATTGTGCATTATTGGGTTGATAGGTGTAGATTGAGACATTTCTCCTGCTTTGTTACATACACCCTTATCATATGGGACAAAGGCCAATGTACATTTTCTTGCAAGCACAAGAATCATCAGGCACTTTAATGCAATGCCATGACCAGCACCCTTTAGAAGCTCTAATGGACTGACCACCACTAATATGCTGTTCATACTCTGTTGTTTATACAGACAAGTAGCAAACTAACCAATCAGAAAATTGTTTACCACTTGTCATACAATAGAACAACCCAGCATGACCAGTAATCAGGGTAGTTGCATTACTCAGAGAACAAGACTCTAACAGGTAATCTTGGTTCAGGGTTACCTAAATGGCTCAAATTTGTGTAAAATGAGAATAACACAATAATTGCAACTGATTGTATTTCACTCAATAATAAACATTAACTACATAAAATAATAACATGCCTACTTCTGCCTAATTAAAACATGAATATAAAATTATAAAACATATGCTCCTGCTACACATATATTTACTAAATATTATTGTAAATGATGTTATGTGTGATGTATTTATGTACTAATAATAGTGTAAAAGATGTTCTGTGTGAGGTATATCTGTACTAAATATTGGCGGTGATGTATATCTGTGCTAAATATTGATTTAAAAGATGTTTCGTGTGATGTGTATATGTACTAAATATTGGTTTAAAATATGTTATTGTGATGTGTATATGTACTAAATATTGGTTTAAAATATGTTATTGTGATGTGTATAATTATGTACTAAATATTGGTTTAAAATATGTTAGTGTGATGTGTATATGTACTAAATATTGGTTTAAAATATGTTATTTTGATGTGTATATGTACTTTATATTGGCTTAAATGATGTTCCGTGCTAGGTATATCTATACTAAATTTTGGTTTAAAAGATGTTCGGTGTGAAATATATGTGTACTAAATATTAGTTTTAAGATGTTCCGTGTTAGGAATATCTGTTATATGTACTGGTTTAAAAGATTTTCTGTGTGATGCATATCTGTAATATTTATTGGTTTAAAAGATTTTCTGTGTGAGTTATATCTGTAATATATATTGGTTTAAAAGATGTTCTGTGTGAGGCATATCTGTAATATATATTGGTTTAAAAGATGTTCTGTGTGAGGTATATGAATACTAAATGTTGGTTTAAAAGATGTTCCGTGTGATGTCTGGATGTACTAAATATTGGTTTAAAATATGTTATGAATGACGTATGTATATATTAAATATTAATGTCAAATAAGTTCCATGTGATATACATCTGTACTAAATTTTGGTTTGTAAATTGGTAAGAAGCAGTCAAAATAATTAGCTTTAAATGAACATTACCTAGATGGTATGCACGTGTCACTTACTTAAAGGCCTTTAAAATATATGAATCGTCGAGTATAGCTTGAGAATTTCAATTCTTAATTACCTAATTAATTAAGCTGATTACTGTTCAGTCTGCTAAATATTCATTATATTGCGTTGACTTGGTCAACGGGGTTCGTACATGCTATATAGAACTGCATCACAAGAATAACAAATACATTGCTGAGAAGGTGTCACAAGCATTCGTTCATAAAACATATTATATTTTATAAATTCTGTAAGAAATCAGTGCAATGGGCCCTGATCTTGCTAATGCCAGATTTGTGGTCACGTAACTGCATTCAGTCCGTTCTGAAAAAAAATCATCTGTTTGGAGTTTTGTCCTGATCGTTTAGTAGAATGTTTCATAGGCTGCGTGATAGCTATGAGGCTGGGTGGGACTGAATCTATCGAAAACATTAAACATATATACAATAATAAGATGTTTATTTATTATACATATGAATGATGAATAAATCTGACACCATATACATGCGCATAACTTCCAACAAAGGACATAACAAATTGATGTTCACAACGTTCAACAATGGATATAAGAAAATGATAAGGTTCCTGCATGGAACAAAGCAAAACATAGAATTTCAACAAATAGTCAGAAACGATCGCATATATGAGCGGATATGATCAACGTATTTACAAATGTGATTAATATAAGTAATTGTAAACATTGCTGACATGTGAATCTATCAACATGATATGATCTTTGTATGACATTTATAAAGAAGCATGATTGATATATGGTTCATAAACAGGTATGACTTCGTGTACAACTTCAATTTAACTTACACAGTGAAATTAAATTTTATTTTCAAACATATAGTAACACTGTATTTGAGTTTCACACATATCGTGATACTGAATCAGACTGATTCCAATGTGGATCGTTTGGTGTTATTTATCTTGTGGCATCCAGTCGATCAACACGAGACATTTCCGATTACACGTCTCCTGTTCAATTGTGAAGGAGCGGCCTAGCGTGGGCCGCTCTTCTCTGGCTCCCAAAGGATCTCTCGAGAGTCTCCATATCCAAAAGACCCTTTTGGTCCAGAACCTGTGGCCCCTCACACTGATCATATGGGACTCGTCCTTCGAACCAACATAAACATCGACCGCATCTTTCGCGTTCCATAAAACATCAGAGTTTGAAGACTCCACTTGAACAGCTCTACAGCTGAATATTGCTTCAATGTCTTATCGTTAATATACAGAGAGAACCGTGGGCTTTAACTACCCTGGAAATGTTCAAATCTACTGCCAGAGAACTCGAGGTACCTGTAGCAGTGGGTAAACTTCACTTACTATTTTTGAATAGCTAATGGTGAAACTGTGCACCCTGGGTAAAGTTGTACGCGGCAACGAAACCATTTAAATTTTTGCTAACACAATATAAAAATGTATTTTAGAACACAAAACTTCATGATACTTTGTGTATTTATATATTTTAAAATTTAAACTCTGGTCTGCGCTGTTAAATGCTAAATATATAGAATATTACTTAAATTTATTACTAAGTAAGTTAAGAATGTATTATTTAGTTTTACATCCCTTTGCTCGTGAAATTGGCCATATAACGATCTTACCGTTCATTCGTGTGTTTGCTCGGTCGCTTTCGTCACAATATTTCAGACCCTATTTTAACCGTACTTATGACAATTGGTATGTGTGGATGCATCTTAGGAAGAGTAACTCCTCTGTCCTAAAACTAATTCACTATGACATACTTTACACATCGAAGTTACTTTAGCATTTTCGTTCTTTGCACGCTAAGTATATATTTATTAACGTTTGCATGCAGATATCTCTCGACAATAGTACCTCAACCATACCAAAACTTTGTCTCTGTTACATAATTTGCACTCTTGAATGACGTTTATATTTACAGTTGATCTTGCCTTATAGTCTCAATATCTTAAACCCTGTTTCATATACAGTTATGGAAACAGGATTGTAAATACATGATCAAATACATACTCACTGAACACTGTACCAATACGATCTAATTTGTACGCTTGAGTGACTTTGTACTTCAATTATTCGTTTGTTACACCCTTGATATTGTGAACCCTACCTCAACAACGCTCATGATAACTGATATGTGTTTAGTTCTCGAAGAAGCAAAAGATAACCATAGTTGTGAGTCCTGTCTTCACATTAGAGTGATCTTTTTAAAATTTTATTCTTTACAACCTAAATATGTCGGTCCCTCTTTCACCCACATTGGCATGTGGACATATCACAATGAAAATGGCTCAGCTATACCAACACTAGGTTAATGTAACAATAAATGTATGCACAACATCTAACATTGCAATGGGGATGCATATCAAGGCCATTAATCCTGCCATATCAAAACAAGGGCATCGTGACGTAATTATGATGCTTGAGTGACTTCAGGTAACAATTAATTACACCCTGAATATGCTGGATCCTATTTTACCTATATTCCTGAACTTGGTATGTCCGTGTATCTCAAAGAGTAACCGAATCATTTGAATGTCGGTCAAAGTCACCTAATTATCAGACTTGAATGACTCTGTTACCTTTTATTTATACCATTCTGTATGTTGTTAACTATTCCAAATGTGCTCGTGTTTGTGAGGAAATTCATGTTGACAAGTAAACACCTTGCTACGTTTTTGCTTACCCTTTATACGCTAATGATGTCATTTTCCACAGCTTTGGTGTGAAAATCTGAGGCAGCAGGCGGGAATCGATAGTATATTGACCGACTCACACAGTCCAGGTAGATTTAGGTCAGTATCCTTTCCTGGCATTATCTATTTAGTTGATTGATGTGTAACGATACATTAGAAGATCTGACATTGGAAGTGAATTGCGTTGCCTAAAGATAAGTATTTTAGGCGTCATTTTATTAAATGTCAAAATTATTATTATTATAATTGTTATAATTATTGTTATTATTATTATTATTATTATTATTATTATTAGCAGTAGTAGTAGTAGTAGTAGTATTTACCTGACTGTTTGAACTTCCAAAACCACCTTTATGTTGCATGTAGTCCTACAGAACGTGTACACGTTTACTAAAATAATGTATATTTCAAAATATAAAAATTAATTGCCAAGGAAATCAAAGATATCAAAATATACTGCAGCGTATTCGATGCTGTGTAGACTTTCGTAAAGAATGAATTCATTTGACAAATAAATTAAGTTTTCAGTTGCTAAAGCGTTAGCTAAAATTGTATAAAATATAAACATTCGTTGTTCGACTTGACCGTTTAAACGCTTGGTGGTAAAGTTGTGGTTACTAAACCGTAACGTCAACAGTCACGTGTTTGATTACATGAGCACTATAATGTGGAAGGTCTGGTTTACTGTACATTTATGGGTGTCATTTGAAAATGTCGTCGAAATTGTTTGGATGCTTGGTAAATTTAGCTGAAGTTTTGGAAACGAATAATAGGGAAATTGTTTTAGCGACAGTGAACTATATACTTTAACCTAGGTTCAATTACAGTTGGTACTCGTATCAGTTAGATTTAATTAGAATGTTTAAATTATAATATGCTAATTTCAAGTGGTATGGATATAAAAACATGTTGTAATTGCCATAAAGGGAACATGCACATTTTATGCAGTTAGAATGTACATCCTTTGCTTTACAGAAGCGCTTACTGGGTTCTAAAATGACTCGTATTGTTTTCTTATTACGGTTATTCCAGGATAATTGGAACACTTCAGAACTCCAGAGACTTCGCAGAGTCTTTTGGCTGCAAGAGAACAGATTACATGAACACGGTCGAGAAATGCAATGTGTGGTGACAAGATACTGAAATTAATTTTTCGAGTTAATTATGTCCATATATGAATTTGTACACTGTTTACAAATGTTGACTTAGTCTCTTTAATTTGAATTTATCGATGATTTTGTATTTATCATGAGAGTGGTTTTTCAATTTGTTTTAGGAATTCTAATGCCCAACCATTATTATTTTGTTACTCATGAATTTAATTATGAGTTAGATAGGTAAGTATAAAATAAATAAATTTGTGAACAAGAATGTTTTTAATCGATATTATATAAATAACTTAATTTCTCATCCTGCTAATTTATTCTCATGTTTTCCCAAAAAATGCGCAAAATGCACTATCAAATTCAAAAAATTGAGCCTTAAACGATCACATTTTGAACTATTAATTTCTAAATTGTAATCATTTGAACCATCGAATTCAACTCAACAATGACGTCAATAGCAGCTAGGAAGAGGTTTACTCCAAGTGATCAAATCGTATATCCAGTCAGTGACATTGTATACCAAAGTCAACTCGAGAGCAGTTTTCCGTGATTAACATTCTTTTTATTTAATTAAATAAGTACTTCTTGTCATGCGGTCCTTGGTAACATACACGTGTCCATTTCAAATTAAATTGACGAAATTTGTCTTAAGGTTTGCAAAAGATATACAATAAAAAAATCATTAAATTCAATGGAAATGTGTCCTCATTTAAGATTTATATTTTCGGTCCTTCTTGCTTAGATCTTCAGCTTTCTTGTTTTTTATTTTTTTATTTTTTTTTTTTTTTTTATAAAGAAAACTTATTGCTGAAATAAACCTAGCATTTCACTAATTGCTAAATCTGTTTATATTACGGTCTGTACTCTAATATTGGTTCTACAATCATTTAAGATATATATATATATATATATATATATATATATATATATATATATATATATATATATATATATATATATATATATATATATATATTACGAAATGCTTAAGCTTTAGGAACACACATACTCTGGAATGTGCAATCCCTAGATTGTATATGGAGATGTGTGATATTATGAAAAGAAATTATATATGCTAAAAAATATTATTATGCCTGTTAGATAATTTATGAATTCATTCTCTATTGAGATTCGAAATCAGGTCTGCCGGTTGCTGCACCCGTAGTCTTTTCTTTCTTCATTATGTAGCCACACCTTTGGGGGAATATACGCTGACCCTAACCTGGATTTCTGGTTTCGGCCCACATCGCCTTGAATGTATTCTCTAGCTCCATATCCTCAGCACTAAGTTCATATCCCTCCCCTCAGCCTGTAAACCCGAGAAAAAGATGAGATTTCATTGTGCGTATAGGAATTCAGTTCATGTGTACAAGACACTTGCATGGCAACCAAACCAAATAATCAATCTCTTATCAAAATGTACAGTTTCTCCCCATTTCTATGGCATGAAGCCATAGTGCTAGACATCACTATAAATTGTCACACTGAAGACATCGTAGCGATATGACTGAAAATTTGTTACAGCTATGTTACGAATCCAAATCACACACACACACACACACACACACACACACACACACACACACCATTCCTCTAACAGAAATCAAAGCATATAAAAGTGGATACAGAAGCTACAAATTGTACTGCAAGACCGAATGGTACGTACTACCTCTTTAGTCTACAGGCATGTGCATTTTATAATGAAGTGAAATTATATATGTAAATAAATTATATTATCATACAGGTTAGGTAAAAAATTTAAACTCGTCTTCCGATGAGATTCGAGGGTTTCAGCACCAGCCGTTTTTAATTATAAATTCAAAAGTAAAACAAGAATTGCTACACACAACCACCGCTTTTATCAAAGTCACAACACAAGACTAAACAAGAAATAAAAAATGGATTTTAAAATAGTGGCGACAAAATAGAAACATTTGTTTTAAATAATGTAATAATTTAGAAAGGAACATAAGCATTTTTGGGTAGAAGCAACAAAAACATACGATTTACTTTAGGCTGACACATATTCCAGTCATACCTATGTTATATGATATGTTGTGTTGAGGAAGGATAACTCCTGATGACAAACTCCAAAAATCAATCAATCAATCCTCTCTGCGCCGTCTGGTGCTTGAGGCGACAGCAAGGGAGTACCATTTTGGTCTGTCGGCTGCTGTTATAGGGGCGGTCTACAGGATGAGGCCTCTGGTCTTGAGTTCTCGCTCCACGGTTCGGCGCCAGGTCTCTTTGGGTCTGCCACTGTTCCTTTTCCACTGTGGAGTCATCTCAGTGCCACCCTTGGTAGTGAGTCAGGTGGCATTCTGCAGACGTAGACGAGCCATCTCCATCGACGAGTTGCAATGGTCTCAGCGATGGTGCTTGCGCCTGCTCTGTGCCGGAGTTCCTCGTTCGAGGTCATGTTTGGCCAGAAGATCCTCATGATCCGTCGCAGGCACTTGGTCTGGAAGACTTCGAGCTTGCGTTCTATGTTAGCAGTGGTCTTCCAACACTCTGACCCGTACAAAAGGACGCTCAGCACGTTGCTCTTGAAGATACGGATCTTCGTGTGGGCGCTGAGGTTTGTTGTCCTCCAGATGGGCTTCAGCATTGCGAAGGCCTGCTTGGCCTTGCTGATTCTTGTGGTGACTTCCCTTGTGCAATCTCCATCCGTGGCGACCTTGCTGCCCAGGTACGTGAATTCGTCTACTTCTTGCAGAGGCTGGTCGTTGATGGTGATTGGGTCGCCCACTCTAGTGTTCTTCCTCAAGACTTGTGTCTTCCCTATGTTGACTCGAAGACCTATGGTGCTTGCTGTCTGTACCAACTGTTGTGTCTTCTGTTGGATATCCTGGTGTCTGCTTGCCAGCAACCCGATGTCGTCGGCATAATCCAGGTCATCCAGCACTGAGGTCAGCTTCCACTGTATTCCTTGCCTCCTGCCCTCTATAGTGCGGCACATGATCCAGTCAATGGCCAGTGAGAAGAGGATCGGCGAGAGAATGCATCCTTGCTTCACTCCGGTTTCCACCTTGAATGATTCAGTGAGTAGGTGGTTGTTGATGACTCTGAACTCAAAGTTCTCGTACAGGGACCTGATGACGTTGACAAGTTTCTGGGGGATGCCGTAGTGTCGTATGATCTTCCACAGAGAGGCTCGGTGCAGGCTGTCGAAGACATTCTCAAAGTCCACAAAGACCACATAAAGGGATCCATTCCACTCATGGGACTGCTCAAGGATCTGTATCAGAGCGAAGATGTGGTCAATGCAGGATTTGCCCTTCCTAAAGCCTGGTGTTCCTGGCGTAGGATGCCGTCCACAGCTGTTGTGATGCGTTGAAGAATGATGCGACTGAAAATGTTACTGGAGATGGATAGTAAGGTGATTCCTCGCCAGTTGTTGCAGTTCCCCAGATCTCCTTTCTTGGGAAGTTTGATGATGATTCCTGGAAAACAAAAATCATTGACATACTCCAATCACACATAAATTTAATTATTTTTTGTACCCTGAATTGACATTTTACAGATGATTTCGGTTATAATGTGACTTTGAAATGACAGAGTACATATGCTTTTCTGTACATCGGATATGTTATTTTTTCTAAACAAACTGAAATATTGTTCTTAGAACAAAATTGACGTGCTTATATAGTCTGCATTTGTTCCGTTTGATCAGTACCAACTTGCATTATTCCGCGTTTGTACAATAGAGGAAGAGTTTTTATTTTCTCTTTAATTACTCTTCAATGATGATTACAAGTATTCAATAGAAAGAAAACCCGTGAGAATCAATACTTATATTAAATAGGATGTTTTCTTAACAAAGAAATGTTTTTATTTTTTTTAGATTAAAAATAGAAAAACTCATGGGGATACCTCATATATTCATGCATAACAAACAGTGTATGCCATGATAAAAAAAATGGTTCATGCAAATATCTAGCAATCAACTTATTTTAATGTATCATTATTTTCTTCTGCACCACACCCCAAAACGAATTTCTATTTATCTTAAGACATGTCACCGGAAAGAATATGATATTCTCTCATACCTTTCAAATGAAATGCCAAACATCATCATCTAAGATACGTCATTTGTATTGTTGCCAACATTAAAATACATTTCAAATGATTAAAGTTTAATATTTGATAGTTTTATTTCACATTAAACATAGCACTTGCACCAATGAGGATACACGATAGATTCAGGCGTAACAAAAAATTTATATCATGTTATAAAAATAGTGCATACAACTATCCAGCAATCAACTTATTTAAATGTATTGTTCTTGTCATTCCCAAACATCCATTTCTATTGCTGTGATGACATCGTTTAATCTCTCATACCTTTAAATGAAATGCAAATCAACATAGCTGTTTAAAGTAACCTCTAGGAAGAAAAGATACTCAAAATTTTTAATAGGTGATATGGTTAGAGTAGCAAAGAGAAAACATACATTTGAAAACAAATTAGAAGTAAAGCTTAAAATAATCAACCTAAGATGTACAAATGCTATTCTTTATGAAATAGAAGATTCAAAAGGTGATATAATTGATAATAAATTCTTTCTTTATAATATTATGTAATTACAAATTATAATGGCATAGGTCAAACAGAAATGTTATGGAGCTCGAATGGCATGCACAAAATGTACCCCAGGATGGAGTGTGAAAGTTGGATCCACGATTATTAAAATTGTAAAAGATATTGAGCAATCCAAATTTTAGATACCGAGATAGATAAAATTGTGACAAAATTGAAATGTGACACATTAAGAAAGGAAATTGATACTTGTGCAAAAATATCTTATACAAAAATTATACACAAAGGTAATCATTCAAAAAGACCACAAAACCAGCACTATAAACAGTCATAGAACAACAGCCAGCAGTTGTACAAAAATTAATAAAGGTATAGATTCTGATATACCCTAAAATAGTTCAGAACCGTTAATTACTAAAAATACCCACAACAAAATCAACAGATTAAGTAAACTCAAAAAGTTAGTCATAAACATAAACAATCAAACGCCGAAAATCAATTCCATAACAAATAAAAGCATCTACAGAGCTAATTTCTGAAATAAAATAAAATTAAAAACAAAATCATGATCCAAACCAAATACAACTATTCAGCTAAATACCATAGAGATATCCATTTACAGCACGAGAACGAAAACGACCCCACCCAACGAATGGGGGCAATAACAAAACTAAATGAAGTGAAAACATATTTAACTATGTTGAATGAGAAATCATACAAGGGAAAACCTGTTCCAAAATTACAAACAATAAAATAGAAGGAACGATAAAAAATAAGCATTCAAAAACCAGTTAAAACGCGTACAAAAACTATCAAAAATATCATTTGTGGCACTATCAATTCCAGCAGATGATGAATAAGTAAGAAAAGATAACGCATCTTCTTAGAAATGAGTGAAAATGTGATTTTAATCAAATATACAACCACAAAGTGAAAATATTTTATAACTAATTTGGTATGAATAAAACGAAAATAAATTTTGTCACAAAAGTTGATTTTAAATAAGAGCCATGCGGATAATTAAGCATCTCATTTTATTGCAAATAAAGCGGTACTAATCCTTAATACAGGTGACATCAACCATAAATTAGTTTTGCACCCTATAAGATCGGAAGAATTTAGCGGTGGTGGCAGAATTTGGATGTTTACTTGTTTAGGATGTGCTAAAATATCGGTTTCAGTTTATAACCCAACGGGTGGTTTATTTTATATTCAGCTGTCTGATAATTGTACAAATAACCAAGCTTGCATTATTATCCAGAATAAAGATAACAAACATTTGGCTTGGTCTGTGTTAACAAGATGCATTATATCCACCAAAATTGGTATCGTTAGTCAAACTATGAGAATTATGTTAACAGGTAACATTTGGAGATTTTCAACACTCCATGTTATTAGATGATACGGATAAATTTGAAAACAAAAGAAGCAAATTCAATATATTTTTTGGTTTTTATCACATATGCTTATTTCCATTAAGAACAACAGATGTAAAAATTAGAACTAATAATATTGATTTATTATCGGTATCAGATGTCGAAATCAATCAATCAATATATATTAATTAAATGAAGAAGTAGGTTAGCATAACATATCAGTGAACATAAATATTAAAATACATATTTGTCGTCGATGTTTATTTAGCATATATTTAGAGATAATCACTATTTTATATAAACATGTTATTTATTGTGAAGAATAAAACATAAATGTCAAAAGCATGTTTTGCGAATAAAAGAAAAATATATTCTTCTTTTAATAAACTACCAAAATCAAATAAAAGTTGCGTTTTGCAATATATGAAGATCTTGATATGAGGAATCAACCAACTGAAGGGAAATACCAAACCAGGAGTTATACAGAAGAATAATAGCCGTACCAATATTCTTATAAAAGTTATATAATGAATAAGTTAAAACTAGATATTAGTTTTAAACAAAAATCTTGTTACAATTAAAATGGCAGATGTAAACGCAATTAAATATGAAAAGACAAATGTTGCTCATATTTGCATCAGAAATATATATTGACAACATAAAAGATCATTGTCATCGTATTTATAAATTTAGAGGTTCTGACATAATCATTTAGTTATAAAGCACACATATCTCCACATGAAACTAAAATCCTTGTCCTTTTTTCATATTTTGGTCTCTTCTGTAGCAAACATATAATAGACAAAATATCTAATTCTGTACTGGTTAATTGAAATCTATTTTTATTTACAAATTTAAATAACAGCTTGGATAAACTAATATCTAATCTAAAATTAGATGATGCTTTTGTTTATTGAAAAAGATTTACTGGTGGCACAATCGGTGTATTTGATAAGTTGGTAATTGTAACTTGATTGTAATAATTCAAAGAAGTGGCTGCGATTTGCCAATACCTGGTTGTAAATGGCTATCAAGCCCAACTGGATTAATATTTCAATTATTTTATATGAAGGTAAAAATGTTATATGTTAGAGGTTGTTTTGAAGTATCCAGAAACAATACATAGCAAGCACAATTTACGCTTTTTGAGGCGTTAGGTGTGGAAACAATTGGTTGAGCCCATATCGAAATAAATACTCAAACGAATTATCTTGTATATTTACTAATTGCAAAAAATTGGTTCCTAATTTCACGAATAAATGAAAATATGTAGTACATTATAGAAATTGAAAATTTGGCATAAAAGTTGTAAATAATGTATAGAGTTTAAACAATGAAACCGTATATTGAGTCAAGCAAAAACCTTTGAGCATAAAATAATAAAGATACAGACTGTTTAAAGCGCATTAACAAAACAGGTTATGGACAATCTATGTACAATTTAAGAAAGTGGATAGATATTGAATTAATATGGACACTACAAAGTTTAAAAATTAGTTGTAGACCCAACATTAGTACCCAATATTTATAACACAAAATTATTTAACACACAGCTTGTTGACGTAAATCGTTTCATATCTAAATTGATGTTTAATTTTTTTAAAACTGGAATATATATATATATATATATATATATATATATATATATATATATATATATATATATATATATATATATATATATATATATATATATATATATATATATATGTATGTATGTATGTATGAGATCTTTGAAATGTGCAACGTTTATTACAATAACTAAACACTGTTCAGTAGTGATAATGTTGAATTATTATATTCTGACACTGAGAGTTTGTTATTACTAACATATGCTTATGTTGATATGAAACAAGATTATTATTGATTTCGGTGAAACAATGATAATGGTGGTTCTGGCTGATCTTTCTTGAAACATATTCTCGTTAACAATACCTGGATGTTTGAAATCGAGGCGAGTAGTACAGATCGTAGCAACGAACTAAGTTATGACTCATATAAATATTCCTTTATTGACACGTAAATAAAAATGTTACCCGCATTCAATGAAATCAAGATTAAGACTTCTAAATGGCTCCTTTGAGCCTTAGAACATTCAACGTCATTCGATATTTTCTTCTAGCATCTTTACCCTTAAAATTTAACTAAATTTATTATGCACTGAGCATCAATAACACCATATATGAAATGGAGAAGCGTTTAACTTCCTCTCGCGAATTCAAGAATTAAGGCCCGACGCAAAACAGAATCAATTGACTAGTGAGAGAATTCTTTAAATGACCCGTGAAATCTTGGATATGCAAAAATTCTCTTGTATTCATATGCATGTATTCTATATATAACTTCTATATAAAAAAAGGTTAAAAATGGAGAAACTTGTCATTTATGATGTATTATGGTCAACACATTACGTACTATCGTTAATACATACCGCAGACACTACATCATGTAATATCGTCAACGGAGACAGTAGACAATGCATCACTTGTTACTGTCTACGGAGATTTTATTAAAAGCTGCCAAATTGATCAGCTTCAAAGTAATGTATGGCAAATGCGTGTAATTTTAAAATCTTGCTAGCTCTGAGTCTGTAACTTGATTTTAAAATCTTATTTTAACAGTTTAGTTTTGAGTAAATTTCTTGATCGGGTTGTTTACAATATTGTATGAACTCCAGACCTGAATATCATAAACAATGAGTTTAAGTTTGAACCGGAATGTTATGTTAACCAGCCAATCAAACTAAACTTTACTTTTGGAATAGTTACTTTTGATTGGCCCAAAGATTTGTGATCGATCTCCAAGCTAAGAATTCGTAATACTTTGCATATAAAGTATCGAAGAAAATTACTCTAACTAAATTGTGATAAATCGTAGTTCGGTTCATGCAAAAATTTTCTAAATCTGCAGGATCATTGTTACAGAACAAAGTTCACCGCGCCGAAAATTTCATGAAATTATTATCAATGGCTATGATTATTTTCGATCTAAACTTTTTTGAGTAAATTGCTCAGATAGTGCCAGTAAATATTTAATGATTACAATGTCATATCTGATCTCTTTCAGTATTCTTTCGTTTTCAAAGAAATTGATTAGAACGATATTTTTTGTTTCATTTTACTTGTTCATGCCGATATTAGAGTGATGGAATAGTGGATTTTGTTCTAAGACGATGGACGTTAAATCGTACGAATTATCGATTTCCGAAGGTTTCGCAACTCCCTTCCATTGGATAATATATTTTTAAGCTTGCAGTTCAAAGACATATCAGTGAAATTTAAAAAAAAGAGTTGATGAATAAATAATCGTCAAACATAGCAGATGTTCATTTATTCTGTCACCCGTATATTAGGACATGATTTTTACAGGATTGGATTAAGGGAAACTATTACGGCCTATTACTGCATATTGTATGAAATTAAGTATAAGGTATGTAATTTGGTACTATTCCTTGTCATTACGTTCGTATGGTAGTGACTATTACAGGGTACAAGACTTATGAACGTAAGTAGGTAATTGACGAATTTGGACTGCCCACTTCTCCGTTACAGCCTAAAATAATCTATCCCCATCTATCACTAGTTTCCTGTCGATATACAAATGAGTTAGTCAATTATTTGTAAAACTACGAGATCAAATGAGTAGCAAGGATCTTGGGCTATAATACCAACTGCCCTGATACAGATTCGACGATGTACAAAATTTTAATACATTTCAGATGAAACATAATACAATAACAAGTATACAATCAAGTTTTGTATGTATTCTAATAATACGTCTAGTACATTTAAGCCAATGCATCCATGCGATTAATTTATGTACATAGCAGATAAATTTGTAAGACACAAATCGTGTCTAAATCTGATGTTTTCCACCTTTAAATTAAGATAGGATATGCTTTTCCGCATTACATTCTCCGAACAAGCGACAAATAAATGATTCGTGAGCTTATTTATAGGTGTAAAATATTTAGCTGTGAATACATCTTGGAGCCTTAATTGTTGAAACAGTTTGTTGTTCGTGCGTTTTCTTTTGGAACTATTTAAATTATCATCATACTAATTAAGTTCAAAACGTTTACCACAATGTATATTGGTTATGAGTTCAGATGCAACACAACCATTTTATTTATCATTGTAATTAACTTTGAGTTCAGATGCAACACAACCATTTTATTTATCATCGTAATTAACTTTGACACAGCATATTCAAAAGACAGCGTATCTGATGATGCATTGTCTGGCAATAACTGTGTTGTAGGAACTCGCCAAAACATGCGTATAATTCTTATTCTACACAAATGTCCAATAGCGGAACCCAAAGAATATGTTATCGTTTGTTTAGACTTTAATTTCCTTTCCAATGAATGCAAGTAGCACTGGTTTTGACTGCTCAACAAATCTTCAAGAAAATGCAGAGCAAATATGACATAATACAAAAGGAACTGACTGGCTTAGATGGAATAGTGATACTTGAAATCAATGACATCCGTACAGTTCTTTTAATCTCAGAAGCTAGGTGCCGTGATTTGCATATCAAACGGGGACTGGTAATTGTGGTGACGTAGATAAGGAGTTCCCTTTTACCAGACTTCAAATTAACCACAATTTTATTTTGACTCTAAGTTACAGAATTGGAAAGATTGCTTGTCGGTCTTGTTAATGTGACATACTAAATAACACATATACTGTTACCGGAGAGTTGTACGTAAATAATATTTGTGTGCAAAACCTTCATAAAACTGTTTAATTATGAAAATATTGGACCCGATGTACTAGAAATCATGCATTTAAGAGTCAGAACAATACTGAATTGTGTGCTTGAAACATGCTGTCTATATTGATCGTTCCCAAGCACCACATATAAATTATAATATGAATGAAAAGTTTGTAAAACGAGACATTACAAGTAAATCGTAAACTTGAGATGCATAAATTAAAAACACACTTTTTAGTATTTTTATCAACAAAATAATGTTTATAAAAATGTTCTTTTTAATATCACTATCTGATGGTACGATTTTTAACAAAATAGATCGGTTTCTGAGTGCTCCAATTTGTAAGACTATTAAAAATTAGGGAGTGAAATCCAAGATAAGAACAAGAGATGCTGAAAAACTGGATTTCTGATTAAAAATGCAAGGTACATAAAATACATTATAATATTAAATGAACGGTTTTATACCAAACAAAGAGGAGATAAGGAGCTTGTCCGTGGATCTTTTAAAATGTGTTAATATGCGATAATCATCTCCAAGATCTATGTTAGAAGATGATTGCAAATAATAAGTTTTCGCGGATATTCCTTGGTGCTAAACACGATGAATTTACATACTTCTGAGCAACGATCATTCTGTTGAGTCAGTATGAAACACGTCCAGAAAGCACATATCTGGTGAACAATGAGCCTTCTGTTTAGTCTTAAAATTCCGTAAATTATATCATGTCATCTCGATTTTTGCATGTCAAAAGCTTTATTAAAAAGGAGGAGATAATAATTTCCAGTCATACGACATCGTAAAATGTCTATTGACTAAACAGAAAGATCAGATTTGACTACCTGCTAAAATCTTTTATTTTCACCGCAAACTGATAACTTAAAAAAACAATGTCCAAGGAATGATATCTAATTCAGTTTGTTTTAGGATGCAACTGGAAGTGAAAGGTCATTGCAACGACAAAGAATTACAAGCATAATTATAAAAATTCTTCAGACATGTTCTTGTTGACAAAATTACATATATAGCAAAAACGTTGTCTGCGCTGTGTATTGGCACAATATGTCAATCTTTTATACAAAAGTATTAGGTTCGTGACATATTTGTAAATTAAGAAAACTATTCCATATTACGTAGTCCTTTGTTATTAAGTAAACAATGACATATCAGAAAACATATCATTTTATTCAAAATATCTTACAATACATATTACGTTATACATATGTGTTCTTGATTATATACGAAATTATATTTACTGTGTTAAACATGTTATATTTGTATGTATATAGTGACATGAAATATATACGAACATTCAGTATATATTGTGCACCATATTAAGTTCCATCACAGAAGATAGCAAAACCTTGCACACATCTGTTTTCAGATTTATGGTCTATTATTAGGTATAGTATACTCTATTACTATATATATATATATATATATATATATATATATATATATATATATATATATATATATATATATATATATATATATATATATATATATATATATATATATATATATATATATATATATATATATATATATATATATATATATTGAACAATCGTCCATGCACGAAAGTCTCGTGCTAAAATGTCACATTTCTCAAACCTCGAGAAAAAGTATATATTGTAAAAAAGAAATACCTGCCAATGAGCATGATCACGAAGCAACTGTGCATAAGAAACCGAGCTAATGTCAATGTTAAGTATACAAGACTAAAGAAGAAGAAACATACAGTATGAACGTTCCGTAATGTTAAAGTAGCCGGCGAAACTTACTAATCGCGTTGAGAATTGAATTGTAGAAAGCATTGACTGTTGCAGGCGGAGTGGTCCATCTGAAATGCGATAAAACTAGTAAACATGATTTCACATCTATATATACAAACAACAGGGCAAAAATAAAGACCATTTAAAAATAAGGATCATTATTACATGATCGTGTCAACTCCAGACGGCCTTACAAATGCCGTTTTATGAGACAAGCTAATCTCAAACAACAAAGCTGGTAAAATTTCAACTGAAATATATTTGTTAGGATTATGGAAAGTGATACGACTCAATTTTCATAAATTAAGTAACAGTTAAAGCGAACCTATCAAGTCTGTAAAACGTAACAAATAATTTAATTATCAAAGTTATAAATCAAAATGTAAAATGAACTGAAGTGAATTGAAATTATTCCTGAAAATATTCTATTAAAGACCAAAAGAATGAAACGTTCTATATAAATTTCAATACCGGAAATTACTGTTCGGCTAAAAAGCGTGGAGTTGTCAATTTGACATCGGCTACAACTCACTTGACTAATTGACAATAGTTCCGGAATGATAATATTGTTCAATGAGCACTTTCAATTTTCACTGAATAATCCCGATAAATATTTTTCCTCTTGACAAATATCTAAATAAAACATTAAAAAGTATGTAGGCTGATGTTACAACAAGAATATGGGAAATATAAGAATGGCAAAAATTGTCCAGCTAAACGTATTTACACACAAAAGGGTGATAACGCACCTTGCTACTACTAGCTACGTGACAAATTGCAAATTCCAAACATTACAGAAGAGCTCAATTAATTTAACCCATCCAATGGAAGTTAACCTAATATTTCTGAGATACCACCTGGCCGACCTGTTCAATAGGAATTATTCTGTTATTAGTAACTGTCAAGACCTACGTAAGCATCTATTTATAGATCCTATGCAATTTTACGTTCTTTGACATCTTAAATAAACCCCACACACATACGCCAATTCCAGCTATACATAATCACTACAATTCACGGTCAGGAATAATAACTACGAAAAGTAGACACCATCATAAGTTGGGAAGACATCATCCACACTCGCTACTACTATAATATACCAGGACCTATACAAATATAGATATTCATAACAGTAAGATGTTGTCAGATGGAATTTGCATGTGTTTTCACTCTGTTACCTTTGTGAAGGAACGAACAACTGGCATGTACAAATAGAAAAATAAATGACTCTGATAATTAAAAAAGGTTGACTTTATATTCCGATAAAACTCATTTTACGTATTCTTCACAATCTACTCCTGGAAAAAAAAATATGGATATTTTCTCTTTGGCAAATGACTTTGGATGGTCACCCAAAGACGCCGCTTCTTTAGACGCTTACCTCAGAAATGGTATAATCAGTAGTGATTTGTTTTAAAAAAAAGACCTTGTTTGTTTCTTTTTCTTATCGTAAAGGAAGTAGATTTAAATAAACTACTCCAACAGTTTGCTTCAATGATGTTAAAAAGCACATTTGGAGGAAAACGTGCCAATGTTCTCACAAGCAGCACGGTTCTTTCACTATCTGTGATACATCTTTTTTTCTTTTTACAATGGAACATGACTTTTCAACTCTCTGAGGTATATTAGAGAGAGTTGTTTCACATGGAACATGGTTATGTCACTACCTGTAGTGCATCGGCGATACTTTGGTCACAATAAACATGTTTTATTTTCACTTTTAGAGATAATCAGCAATATTTATTCACAGGACAATGGTTATTCCAATACACTGAATCTCAAAAGGAACATTGCTATTTCACTACCCACAATATATTCTGACACGTTTCTCGCAAGGAACATGGCTATTTTGCTGCAGGATGTCATCAAGGTATACAAGATTAAGGTCTTATGACTGAATATTAGGAAAATGAAAGATCGAAAATCCACAAATGACGATTGTCCAACCACATTGCCCATCAAACTGACTTGAATTCAAAATTTAACCAACCAGACGAACGGATAGACAAACAAGATTTAGGCCATCGATTAAATTTGCATCCAGGCATAAATATAAATGTTCATTCAGATAAATCGGAGTGCATACTGTTTCTATTTACACGTTCTTATTATATTCTTCTCTGAGGTTATATAGCCCACTTATGGCCGCCCTGTGGAGGTTATTCAAAACATTTTCAAAATATTTACTGCGATCCACTGTCACCTGTAATTTACAAACCCGTTAAATATTATATATATATATATATATATATATATATATATATATATATATATATATATATATATATATATATATATATATATATATATATATATATATATATATATATATATATATATATATATATATATCTATGTGTGTGTATTTGTGTGTGTGTGTGTGAGTAGTGAAGGGGGACACTTTACGTATAATGGGAATTAGCATTAAAAACACCCTTGGGACACTTTACGTATAAGGGAAATTTAACATGGAGAAAAATCGTGGGACACTTTACGTATAAGGGGAATTAACATGGAGAAAATCGTGGGACCCTTTACGTACAAGGGGAATTGAACATGGAGAAAAATCGTGGGACACTTTACGTACAAGGGGAATTGAACATGGGATTTTTTTTTTTTTAAAAAAGTTTTTTTAAAATTTAAATTTAAATTTAAATTTAAAAAAGGGGTAGGCAATTCAAAGACTATCTCTTTTCGAGAAATATGGCTGGCCCTGAAAAGGGCCTTTGGGTTTTATGTTAATGTATTCATTAACATAAATGGCACCGCATTGGTCTTCTTCTTGTCCTTAGGCTGCGTCTTACTGTTGGTCCGTACATCAGCACTCTTTTCAGGCATCCTTGTCTTTCGACGTAGATCCTACGTATCCACAGGCTGGTGTTGGTCCTGTGGACAACGGTCCACTTGGATCGGACATACATGAGCAAGTCTGTCCGAAACATCATGGAAGACACAAGGGTGGATGACTCAACTGTAGTCCACATCTTGAAGCGACGAGAACAGGTGAATCAATGCAGTCAACGGCGCTTATTTATAGGGACAGAAAGGATTGAAACGGATTGAGTTCATTCACCAATCCGAACACGCGTTACAGAATTCAGTCAGCCCGCATCCAATCCGAAGAGAGCAGTCTGTGACGTCACGTAGTCAATATAGATCTGCTAGCGCTTGTGTGCAGTCAATCTATGCGACAGTCATTCAACATGACGGAAACTCAGAAAACGATCCAGTGGGGTGCACCAGCAGGGGAGACCGCCCAAGGGAACCCGGACTTACTTTCAGAAGAGGTGAATTGGGATTTTGTGGATTTTCTCTCCTCGCAAGAATTTGTTCCGGAACCTGCGTTACCTTCTTCATTACCGCAAGTGGAAAATTTTAGACAGAGACAAAAAGAAGAATTGGAGAAATTTATACAACGACAAAAGGAAGCGGAACAGGCTTTTCTCCTACAGCAACAGCAACAAGAAGAAGAGGTAAGAAAAAAACAACAGCAGCAACAACAAGAAGAAGTAGCAGCAAAGAAACAAGAGGGTGAAAATCAAACGGTCACGGTACTGTTGGACATTTTAGCGGAGTTAAGAAGTCTGAAACAAATGTATCAGACTTCTTTATCACGACCGAAGAGAATACGACCTTCCCGAGCCAAACACGTCAACCCTGTGACTAAGCCTACCGTACCACCCTTAGTGATTTCAACCCAATCATTATCATCATTACGCAGTCCAGAAGTAGGCCTTGGCCGTGGCAAAGGCTTAAGGCAGTTAAAATTGATTGCTTAAACTCACCCCTGCACCATGAAGAAAAAAGGCCCTTTTCAGGGCCACCCACATTTCTCGAAAAGAAATACAATTTCAATTTGCCAATAACTCAAAAAAACTCACCCATGTTACCCTTATGGTACGTGTCTGTGTATGAGTGCGTGAGTGTAGCTTCTTATTTTAAAATCACAACTCAAAGACACTTACCTTATATCATTCATTTATTCTTTTCTCCATTTTTTACAATCCAATTCACAACACATCACTTTAATGAAAAGTTCATTGATTTCTTCTTTTCTCCTGGTTTAGTCTCTCTGTTTTTTGAATTTTTTCACCGTCACACTCTTTTCCTCTTCTTCCTCCTCACTTTCTTCCCTTCTTCTTTTCTTCTCCTGTTTCTTTTTCTTCACCTGTCTGCTTTCTTCCTCAGAAGAATCCCTCTCTTCTTTCAAAGAATCCCTTTCTTCTGAAGAATCCCTCTTTTCTTCTGACTCCTCTTGTTTCTTTTTTGGGCAATCTGGAGACCAATGTCCTTTTTCTTTACAATAATAACAGGTATCTTGACTTTTGTCTTTTTTATCCCCTGTTTTTTTTCGTTTTTCACGGTCTGGACACTCTGAAGACCAATGCCCTTTCTTCTGACAGATATAGCAAGTATCTTGACTTTTATCTCTAAAGGAAGGAGAGTAGTCCGTAGGCTGGTCTGAAGAGAATTTTCTAATAACCCCTCGCAAAGCTCTGACGAAACGTTCCATCTGGTTAGTCTCTTCCATCGTTGTGCTCGGCTTGAGAGTGAAATGAATAGTGAAAGGACAAGACACACACTCTTTTATATACGCTGGTCTGCCATGACTATAAAGTAGTTTATGGTGTTTGAACTTGAGTCATTTGACTTTTTGCTTTCAAGATGAAACGATCCCATTCATTCGAGAAGAAAGAAGAAGAAAGAAGTAAGAGGCAGAAACGTGATCTATCGCCTCGTACCAGGGCTGAAATCTTGGCACAAATTCATGCCAGTGATTTTGAAGAGGACATGAGTGAACCAGAATCCGAACCCTCTAAACCAAGTTCACCACCCTTAGTCAACCCTGAAAAGTACTATTCCATTCGAGAGACCGAAAAGCGCTCCTCTAGAAAATTTAGAACCACGGCTTACAAATACACGGTGAAGTTTAAAGATTTCAAGGCTGAAGTGCCGTTAGAGAAAGCAGAAGGGTTCATCACTGAGGTGTGGGATTCTTTGCTCACTGCACTCAAGCGACAATGTCAACCCAAAGAAGACGATCGCTTGAGACTTTCCATACAACACGACGGTTTGAAATCCCCTGTTTGGATCGAGTTTAGCACCCCTGCAGAATTAACTGCTTCCAAAGTCATGGACAAGATTCAACACGTACAACAATCTAATGATCAGTTTGACATCACCGATGGTAAAGCCACACTGGACATGACCCACGTCTCTCCTCCTCAAGGGACAGGACGCAAAAAGATGTTATTGGTGGACGACCTTCGCAACACCAAAAAGAGTCTCGTCCGAATTAACAACTCTCATGACCAGATGTGTTTAGCCCGTGCCATCGTGGTGGGACGAACCTATGCCGACAAGAACGACACGGTAGAATGGAAAAGAACCTGGAACACTATTCAACGTTCCCATCTAGCCAAACAACGAAACGAAGCAGAACTCCTGTTGCAACAAGCTGGCCTGTCCAAAGACACACCCTGTGGCATTCCTGAGATGCAAAAATTGCAAGATACCCTAGCTCCACGCTACACCTTGAAACTGCACCCTCAAGAAGTACGCGGACCTCTGTTGTTTCGAGGCCAAGACTTTAAGGACGGAAAATACATTCATCTTTATCATCACGATGAACATTTCGATACCATTACCAGTATCACCGGATTCCTGAAATACGGTTATTACTGTGAGAAATGTGACCATGGTTATAACAATCGAGAGCAACACAAGCATTGTGGATCGAAATGCACAGGATGTTTGGCCTCTTCACCCTGTCTGAGCGAAGAACCAGTGCCTTGTTCCACTTGTCTGCGCACGTTTGTCAGCCCTACCTGTTACCAACAACATCTGAAAACGCAAGGTTCACAGCAGAAATGCGCTTGTCAACTGCTGAGATTGTGCTCTACGTGTGAACAAGTCATACGTACCAATAATACCAAGGCACACGTATGTTCAGGAAAAAAGAAATGTCACATTTGTCACCACATCGTGGACTTGGAACACCAATGTTACGTGCAAAAATACCAGCCCCCACCAGAGAAAGAGGACGGTCACAAGAAGAAAGGCAATTTCATCTTTTTCGATTTCGAATGCATGCAAGAAACCGGCATTCACATTCCTAATTTCTGCGTGGCTCATCGAGCGTGCGAGAAGTGCATTCAAGAACCTATCTTCAGTCATTGCCCTCACTGCAGCAAGATACCCGGAGGGCGTGAAAAAATCTTTCGGGGACCCAACACGTTAGCCGATTTTGCCCAATGGGTCTTAGACCCCGTCGACAAGACGTGGAGCCAAGAGGACATCGAACGTTACGGAGATTGTCATCGCCATGCCACAGTGATGGCTCACAATTTCTCCGGATACGATGGACAGTTTCTTTTGAGGTACTATACGGAACAAGGCACCGAGCGTCCTAAAGTCACTTTGAACGGAGCCAAAATCATTTTCATGCAAGTGGGACAAGTACAGTTTAAAGATTCGATGAGCTATTTGGCCATGCCTTTGAGTCGAATGCCTAAAACGTTTGGAATGACAGAAATGGCTAAAGGGTACTTTCCACACTTTTTCAATACGGAAGCCAATCAACACACCGTTCTACCCCATTTACCCGAGGCTCACTATTACGACCCCGACAACATGCGTACCGAACAACGAGAAGCTTTCTACGCTTGGTACCAGATTCACGCCTCGGACCCTTTCGACTTTCAGGAAGAAATGCTAAAGTATTGTCGTTCCGACGTGGACATTTTACGGCGTTGCTGTGGAAAATTTCGAGAACTGTTCATGGAACACGGAGGGGTCGATCCTTTGAAAGAAGCTTGCACCATTGCCAAAGCGTGTTCCTTAGTGTACCGCCAACGATTCATGCCTGAAAACACCGTGGCTGTCATCAGTCCTCAAACGACCCACTATGTCAAGCGTCAATACTCGGTCAAAGCCCTACGTTGGTTACATTACTTGTGCGACAAGGAAGACAAGTGGATTCAGCATGCCCGCAACGGAGGGGGCGAAAAGACCATCGGAACGTATTCGGTCGATGGCTGGGACTTAGAAAACCCCAAGATCGTGTACGAGTTTAACGGTTGCTTATTTCACGGATGTCCCGTCTGTTACCCTGACCGTGGCACTAAAAATCAGTTTTTGCAACGAACCATGGAAGACTTGTACCAGGACACTTGTCAGCGACGCCTAAAGTTAGAACAGCAAGGATACCAAGTGGTGGAAATGTGGGAACACGAATACGATCACCGCTTGAAAACCGATCCCGAGTTTAAACGCCTCGTGGAAAGTTACCAGTTCATGGACCCGCTGAACCCGAGGGATAGTTTGTACGGAGGAAGGACCAATGCCACCTGTTTGCTGTACCAAGCCGACGAAGAGATAGGAGAAGAAATCAAATACTTGGACGTGTGTTCGCTGTATCCCTACGTGTGCAAATATTGTCGCTTTCCTGTAGGGCACCCGCGATTGCTGACGGAACACATCGACCTGGTCAACATTCGACAATACGAAGGCTTGATCAAGTGTAAAGTTTTGCCTCCCACGAACCTATACCATCCCGTCTTACCTCATCATTGTCAAGGCAAACTGATGTTTCCCTTGTGCCGTACTTGTGCCGAAACGTGCAACCAAGACCAACCTTGCCATCACAGCCAGGAAGAACGGGCCTTGACGGGAACTTGGGTCAGCGTAGAATTGTTCAAAGCTCTGGACATGGGATACCAACTGTTAGAAGTGTACGAAATTTGCCACTTTCCCAAGACACAACAGTACCGCAAGGGTGACCCCACGCAGAAAGGCATTTTCGCAGACTACGTGGATGCCTTTTTGAAACTGAAGCAAGAAGCCAGCGGCTATCCTTCCTGGTGTCACACTCCCGAAGACCAAATACAATTCAAAGAGAAATACTACGAACAAGAAGGCATCACTTTAGACCACATCGAGAAAAACGAAGGCAGGCGATCGTTTGCCAAAGTGATGTTAAATTGCTTGTGGGGTAAAATGGCACAACGACCGTGTTTACCCAAGACGGAATATTTGACAGAACCTTCCCGCTACTTCCAGATGATTCACGACAAAACCAAATACATGAAACACGTGGACGTCGTTCGAGAGAATTTGATCTTGGTCAATTACGAAGAAGATCTGGACTTTGTACAAGACGACCCTTTTGGAAATGTCATCATTGCGGCTTACGTGACAGCCCATGCTCGCTTAAAATTGTACGAAGCTTTAGAACTGTTAGGGGAACGCGTCCTGTACTTTGACACGGACAGTTGCATTTACATCCATCACCCGATTCAACATCACCCTAACATCGAAGGAGACCGTTTAGGAGCCTGGACAGACGAGCATCCCGACGACAAGATTCTAAGTTTCGTCAGTGGCGGTCCCAAAAATTACGGTTACGAATACCGTGACAAACAAGGAGAAGTGCAAACGACGTGCAAAGTGAAAGGACTGACTCTGAATTATCGTACCAGTCGAGTGGTCAACTTTGGGGTATTGAAAGAAGCCTTGCAATCGGGAGAGGATGGAAACTTTAAAGTGACCACCTACCAACCGAACAAAATTGTACGTTTACCCACTCACCACATCGTCAGTCGACCCTTGGAAAAAGTCTATCAAATTGTATACCAGAAGCGAGTTCGACTTCCCAATCATTTCACCTTACCGTATGGACATGTTGGTATAAAACATTGGTTGTAAGAGGATAGCCACCCACCAGAAAGATGACTTCGCCACAACAAGAATCGAGTGAGAAACCCGATGAGAACTCTAAGTTCAAACCCTACCATTTTCCAGTTTTCTTACATGACTATTGTGATTGTGCCCGTCGATTGGACACGTTTCAGAAATGGTCTACGGATAGGGAAGGATTACCTTCTTCGCATGTTTTAGCTAGAACAGGATTTGTCTACTTGGGACCTGAGTCAGGATTGGGATACGAGGTACAGTGTTTCGCTTGTGGACTGAAGTTACGAATGGATCTATGTATCTATAAAGATTCAGCTATTCTGGAACATACTCGATGGTCTCCGCACTGCCCTTACCTTTCTATGGCCTTTCCACCCATTACACTACGGTACAATGTTGACGGTACCTTAGAGACGGTACCTTCCGAAACAAGACATAAAAAACGTAAAAAAGGAAAGATGTACAAGCTGGAGACTGCATTGCGACTAGTATAAAAAGGGGGCTATGGTCAAGATCGATAGTTCATTGTGACTACCAAGACCGAGCGAACAAGATGAATACTTTGAAAAAGACATCGTTCCAGTTTGGGGATTGTAAAAAAGTTGTATCTTCCTCTAGTGTGACTAATATTGGATGGATAAGACCCATGCATTGCGACGGAAAATGTCCGGAAGGAAACTGCGATTGTCCATATGGTTACCATTGTAATTGCGTAACGGAGTTTGCAGACGAGTGCGATTGTGAGCCTTGCGATGGAACCGATGCTGTACCTTGTGACCTGAGCGATGCCGTAAAGCATCATGGGGACTTTAGTGCCCCTATCCCTATCATGGAAAGTGATGCTGTGCGTGTCAAACCTGTGGGATGCGAAAGCGATGCTGCTCGTCCTCTTGGACATTTTACTGGGTTTCGTTTTAAAGGGGAATGTCCACCTTCACGTTTACCTCCCTACGGATGTCATCCAGCCCTGAGCAAACTCCTGCCCATTTCACTCAACCCTCATCGAAACGAACCTGTGAAAAACGAATATTCGTTTCCTGTGCGTTTGTCGGAATACTGCGACTTTGAAAATCGTCTTCAATCGTTCAAAGGAAAATGGCCAAAGTATCTGGGAGGACCGACCCCCGAAGAATTAGCCAGAGCCGGATTTTTCTACTTGGGCGAAGGAGATAATGTCAAGTGCTTCAGTTGCGGTGTGTCACTTCACCACTGGGAACCGCAAGATTCGGCCTACGTAGAACATGCTCGATGGTCACCGAATTGTCATTACTTACCTTTAGTGGGACCGAGACATTGAAGTAACTTTTTACCATAATCATCTGTTCATGGATACTTTACAAGAGAACATTCGTGCTTTGCCTGTGGAGTTGAGAGAACGC
Organism: Sinohyriopsis cumingii; assembly: GCA_028554795.2. Taxonomy (NCBI): domain Eukaryota; kingdom Metazoa; phylum Mollusca; class Bivalvia; order Unionida; family Unionidae; genus Sinohyriopsis; species Sinohyriopsis cumingii. The sequence goes on along the minus strand of CM068838.1, from coordinate 73,899,399 downwards.
ATTTATCGAGAACTGGTCAAAATACAAGTGAAACGTAAAGAACAATTGCATCCGATACGTCACCGGTGTTTGAACCACTGGTACCTGAAGGCTATACAAGGACTGATTCAATTGAAAGTGTTCCATTGGACAGACATTGATCAACGACCTCCTGGTTATAAAAAGGAATGGTTTGGTATTGACGATTCTATCTACTACATTGTAAACGTACTGCATCGAATTCCAGAGGAAGAGTTAACGAATTACCAACATCTTTCACACAATGTCAACTTGGTGAAAGAGGAATCTTCTGAACGAATTGTAATGTGTAGATTAGTGACTCAACGATTTAAATTCGACACTGAAGTGAAACCATGTTTGTGCAAAGAGTACATTTCTTGTGTCAGACCAAAGAGGATTTAGTATGACCTATTCATGGATACTTTACAAGAGAACATTCGTGCTTTGCCTGTGGAGTTGAGAGAACGCATTTACCGAGAGCTGGTCAAAATACAAGTGAAACGTAAAGAACAATTGCATCCGATACGTCACCAGATCTTTAACCACTGGTACTTGAATGGTATAAGAGAACTGATTCGTCAGAAATTCTTTCAATGGTCAGACATTGTTCAAAACTTTGAGGTCGCTAATGATCGACATGTTCATGATTATGGTTACTTCGAAATTCACCTACAGCAATACATTGAGGAAGACAAGTTAAAGGATTACCAACATATTTTACGTGGAATCTACTTAGAGGAAGAGGAAACACCTAAACGAACTCTGACGTTTCGGTTACAGTATGCAAGATTTAGATTCCCTACTGGAGAACGAAGATCTCTGGCTAGAAAGTACGTCTATTGCATCCGAAAAAAAGAGAATATAAAAACAGGCTGCCATGCCACGGTTTATGTCACATGTCATCCAACAGATTCCGTGGAAGGAACTCAATGACCATATTCAAACTGTGGATCATTACCATCAATTATTACAAGAACTGTATCCATTCAATTTGGGACGACAAGTGGTGTGTATCTTAGTGACTTGTTTTTTGGGATTTCGTTTACCAGCCGATTCTTTGTGGACTCTTTACGATCAGTACTTACCACCTCCATGGCCTTAAATGGTCACGAAAAACTCCTTTTGCTCAAAGCCTTGCGTTTTCATCTGGATACTTCTCGACCTCTACGGGAAAAAAAGATTCGTCAACTTTTAGCTACCCAAGACGTGTATGACGATGTGTGTGTAGCTTGTGACTTACATCCCCATTGGACAGATGTCCGTGCCTGGAAAGAATGGGATTTTGAGGCTTGGACCCAAGAAGTGGCCCAGTATGCACGAGAGTTGTTCAAGGAAAAAAGTTACTTTTCAACCCGTGTTAGTGACGGTGCCAGAAGAACCCGTCACCCAGGACAGGACTGTCGTGGACAGACCTGAAAGACCCTTTCGGGAGGACACTTGTGTGACCTTACCCCCTGTTGAATTGGTTAGAACATTACCCAAAACATGTGGTTGTTGTACAGACACTTGTGTTTATTCCACATTCATCGTTATCATGTGCCTTTTATCCTTGTACTTAAGCCTTTGGCTTTTATGTATTTTTGTCTTTCGTATTCATGTTTGAAAAAAAAACATTCAATAAACGTGTTCTGAAAAGTATATAAACTCTTGTCTTGTTTGTTTTTCGTGTCACAAGTGACATTTCTCATACCATGGCTACCTCTGCTGTCTCTGCTTCCTCTTCCTCCACTGTCAAAGTCATCGACGAACACTTAGATCGTGCCAGTTGGGAGGCTTTGTATCTTCGCCATCCCTTTAACATGCTCATTGCTGGACCTAGCGGTTCAGGCAAAACCGAATTCGTCAAACGTTTGATCGAACATAAACATCATTTGATCGATCGACCCCCTCAACGGATCGTGTTGTGTTACAAAGAGTGGCAATCGGCGTACAGCCTCTTGCGAGAAAGTCAAGGCGATTCCATCGTGTTTGTGGAAGGCATTCCTAAAGAAGACGACGGCATCGTCTCTGACTCTCGTCTAACCCATTTGGTCATTTTCGACGACATGTTAGGAGAAGACGAAGAAGAAATTAAATTGTGGTTCACGCGCAAAGGGCATCACCGTAATGCCAGTGTCGTTTACATCACCCAAAATTTGTTTCAACAAAGTAAAGCCCATCACACCATCAGTCTCAATGCGCATTACGTGGTCTTGTTTAAAAGTCCTCGAGATAAATCGCAAGTGCAAGTCTTAGCCAAACAGTTAGGAACGCCTTGGCTGACTCAGGCGTACGACGATGCCACTCAAACGCCACACGCCTATTTACTCGTCGATTTGAAACCTACGACCCCCGAGGATTTGCGATTTCGTACCCACTTGTTTCATCACTGGTGCCAAGACGGAGGGCCTGTCCTGTACACGTCTCCGTCCTCGACTTCATTTCACTTCCATGAAAAAAATCTATAAAAACCTCAGACCCTTTTTCGTCTGTCTCACACAGTGTGAACATGACGTCCCTTCAGTCGCATCTTCCCGTCAAATTGATTCGTGCCTTGTATGGCATCAGCCGAGAAAAAGATCCACAAACACGAGCCCGTGTCTTAGAAGCTAGTCTCAAAGAAGTCTTACGATGGTTCACGGTGACGGCACGTCAATTACTCCAAGGAATCATTCAGATTCCTCATCAAACCCAACGCTTTTTCGATCGAAACAAAGTCGCTTTGGTCCAACTGGCCGATCCCCGCATCGACACTCAAACCAAAAAACAAATCATTTTGAAACCTGGAGGGAGCGGTACTCTAGGAGGGGTCATCATTCGCTCACTCTTAAGATGGGATCCTAATGCCCCCAAAGTTATCCCCAAGACAAAAGTTCAACGAAGCCCCAAGAAGAAAAAGAAAAAGACCAAGTCCCCAAGAAGAATAACTTCTCCAGTGGCGGGACCCTCCTCTTACCAGACACCACCACCATCACCCCGGAAAAAGAAAAGAAGCCCCCAGAAAAAGAAACAGAGAAAAAGTCCTCAAAAAAAGAAAAGTCCACAGAAGAAGAAAACTAGTCGCAAGAGAGGCACTTCGGCCAGGACGCAACCTTACACTCGCAAGCCACGACCTGCCACAACGTCTCCGGCAGCCTCACGTTTGTCCACTTCTCCGTTGATGTCACCAGGAACTGAAGAGTACTTGGAGACGTTGATTACACCAAGAACTTCTCCGTTGATGACCCCCAAAAGAACTTCCCCAGTGGCAGGACCTTCCAATTTAGCGGCAGTGGCTGCTGCTCACAAAGTACCTTCTCCCAAAATCAAAGTTCAAGAAAGATCGGGCATGTTACAAAGTTTACTGGATTTGTCCAAGCAAGAACTGGCTCGATTTAGTCCGTTACGTACCCCTGCACGACGTGTCATGCCTGTCCTCAAACTGATAAAACGTAAAGACAATCAGTGGCGACGCGTTCCAGTATAAAAAAGGCCTGTGACCGAGTAGGGTATCAGTGTTTTTAGGTGCTCCTAAAGACTCAAAGATGTCACCCTCCAGAAAACCACAAGGAAAGAAAAGAAAAGGACTACCACCACGTTTAGCCAAACATGGGGACCTGTTATCTGTCCTGTCCAAAGCTTCTCCACCCCTACGAAAAAAACTCATTCAAACGGCCTCCAAAGAGGTCATCGATACCGTGTGCGAATGTTGTTTGAACGTTTTGAAAGGCACGATCCCTTTGTCCAAACACCAGAAACAATGCTTAGGCAAACATCGTCACGTTCTTCGGAAAATGGTTCGAAAGAAAATTCCCATTCGTCAGAAAAAGAAGATGTTGGTCCAACGTGGAGGCATTTTACCTCTCTTGTTAGGCCCCATACTGAAAGGAGTCTTGGGAACCATGTTGGGAGGACTGATGGGAGCAAGATAAAAAGGCCTTCGGAAGTCCCAAGATCTCAGAATTCACCCCTGACAACCCCATGGAAGGACGAAAACTAGCTTTAGTGCCTTACAAACGATGGATGGAATACCATCGGTGGCAAGAACAACGCACCCCGCATTTACCTCCCAATCCCAATTTGAGCGAGATGTCCCAGTTACAACACGAATTGCAATCCTTGATGGATCGCCAAGATTTGTCCGAAACAGAAAAATCGCAAAAGTACGGTCAACTCTTGCAACGACTGCAACTCTTTCACCAGAAAGCTTTAGACGAAACAGCTCTACCCACTCTGAAAGATTTTAAGACCTTGATGAAAAGTCCAGCACCAGTACCAGTACCAGTACCACCAGTACCCGTGACCAAGACAGAAAAAGGAAAAGAAGAAGAAGAAGGGTTTCAAACTCCACCAGAAAAAGTACGCAAGTTAACAACACCACCTACCTCCAGAATTGGATGGATTAAAAAGATGATGGCCACCCCTTCTTCCTCACAAGAGAAAAAGAAAGTGAAGACAGAAGTGAAGACAGAAGTGAAACAAGAACCAATATCCTCCGCTCAGACATCCTCCTCCTCTTCAACACCTATTGCTGGCCGCACACGCAAAGCATTGCAATCCAAGAAAATACCCCAAGAGAAAAAGAGTAGCCTCTTCCAAGAGTGGGTGCCTTATTAAGACACCAATCCACACAAAAAATGGAAAAAGTCTTAGCCAGCATTTACTACGATCCCTCGCATCCTGCAGGTTACGCAGGAGTTCAAAAATTGTATCGTGCTGCCAAAACGCAACTGAAAAGTCTCCGTTTACCTCAAGTGCAACGATGGTTACAAGAACAAGCTACCTACACTTTGCACAAACCCATTCGACGCAAGTTTGCCAGAAGTCGCACCCGAGTGGAAGGCATCGATCATCAATGGCAAGCCGATTTAGCCGATGTCTCTCATTTGGCCAGCTACAATCGTGGCTACAAATATTTGTTTTGTGTCATCGACGTCTTTTGCAAATTTGCCTGGGTCGTGCCTTTGACTTCCAAATCGAGCAGCGAGTTAGTGCGAGCCCTGCAACGGGTGTTGAAACAAAGCGGCCGTCGCCCTCTTCGATGGCAAACGGACAAAGGCACCGAATTTCTGAACCAAGCTTTCCAAAAAGAATTAAAGAAACGTGACATTCATTTTTTTACCACCGAAAATCCCGAAACCAAAGCCAGCATCGTGGAACGTTTTCAACGCACTTTGAAAGAACGCATGTGGAAATATTTTACGCATCACCACACTCTGAAGTACATCGACATCTTACCGCACCTGGTGCAAGCGTACAACCAATCTTACCATCGAAGCATCGGACGTGCCCCGCAAGACGTGACCCCCGAGAACGAAGTGTTGGTGTTTGAGCGCCTGTTCGGTACGTCCCCGACGAGGGCTGTCCCCAAGAAAAGTGGAGAGTTGGCCGTAGGAGATTGGGTGCGCATTGGTAAAACCAAACGCACTTTCGACAAAGGTTACTTACCTAACTGGACGACCGAATTGTTTCGCGTCACTGGACGAGTGCATGGCCGTCATCCTACCGTCTATAAATTGGAAGACATGAACGGAGAAGTACTCAAAGGAACGTTTTATTTGCCCGAGTTACAACGTGTCACCAAAAAAGAAGACGACGTGTACGACATCGAAAGCATTCTCGAACGCAGAACCCGTAAAGTGGGCAAACGACGTGTCAAAGAAGTCAAAGTACGTTGGAAAGGATATCCACCCAGTTTCGATTCTTGGATCGACGCTTCGCAAGTCATCGACTATAAAAAGAAGAAGTGACCATCATGCCCTTTCAAACATCAGACGCAGCTACGTCGACCACTCCTTCTTCCCCTAGTTCTTCTGTGCAAGATTTACAAAAACAACCCTTGTGGGTGTGGTGTGGAGAACGTGTGCCTAAAACGCAAATCGTCTTTTTCTGCCAAATCTTCGTGGTGTATTGTGTCATCGGGGCAGCCATCGCCAATTTGAGTTTGCAACAAGGAGACAAACAATTGTGGACCATTTTGTTGAGCAGTTGCATCGGTTACCTGCTTCCCAACCCCTCCCTGAAATTCTCCTCGAACGGGAACGTTGTGTCCAGTGCCAGTGCCAGTTACCACTCCAACAACAACCACAACCAGAACCCCATTTTGGGCGGAGACACACCTCTGACGTCCAGTAATATCCCCTCGGACAGCCACAGAACTCTAGAATTATGAGTCACCAAAACCAATTTTACTTAACCTTACCCAGTGACAGTTCCATGGAGGTGTTTCCCAACAACACGTTGTGCTGTTACACGGCCAAATTACCTCAAGCCATCCCCTTAGATCACGAAGCCCATTGGGAAGTGGCTTTAGTGGAAATGATTCACCCGACCCAAGTCCTCAATGTCCTTCCCAATCAAAATACTTTTACGGTGGAAGTTTATGACGAGCCATTGCAACAATGGATGGATACCAATAGCAAATATAAGCATAAAATCCCTAACACAAAAAATCCAAAGTGGACCGACTATCACTTGTTCATTCCCCCAGGTTATTATTTTAGTGGCCAACATTTGGTCAACACCATAGCCACCAGGTTTAATGGTGTGTTTGGGAAAGCTTTTGACATTGTCAAGAACAAAAGTGTCACCCTAGAATACCACAAAACAGCTCGTCGCTTCCTGATGAAATTTCCTGAGGGGGATAAAATCATGGGTTTCTATTTCTGTGATGAATTGTTTGACATGTTGGGCGGTAACATGAAGATGAGGAAGAAAATAGAACAAGAAAAAAAGGAATTATCAGTCATTTACAACAACGAGTCTTTTGGCCAGTATTTTCATACCCCGGTAGAACTGAACCAAGGACTGAATTTGATGTTTGTGTATTCCGATGTGGTGGAATACAACGTGGTGGGACACACCTCCGTGCCGTTACTGCGTGTCATTCCTTTCAAAGTGGATTCTGCCGCAAACGCTGACGAGGAAGGTGGAAACACTTACCACGTCCACCGCGAATTTGTCCATCCTCACTATTTACCTGTCAGCAAGTCGTATTTGGACACGGTCAACATTACTATAAAAGGAGATTTGGGACAAAATATTCCATTCACCAAAGGAAAAGTCACGGTGAAACTCCATTTTCGAAAACGGTTCTCTCACGATTCGTAAGTAAGTCATGTATCCAGTGTACCGAGGGGTGGCTCGACAGCGAGGACACGGTTTAGGAGACATGCTGAAATCGGCCTTTCGTTCGGTGGCTCCGGTGTTGAAACCGATGGTGACACGCGGATTGCACGCCTTGAAAGATGCGGCACTGACGCAAGGCAAAGAATTTCTCCAAAATGTCATCATCTACAAACAAAACCCTAAAGAAGCCTTCATGAGGGCAGGCAAAAATGTCTTGCTGCAAACGGGTAAAGACATTTTGGGCCGACGAGACACACCTATAAATGCCCTGCACGCTACCGAATCAGGCATTCAGCAAGGACAAGGCAGAAAGAGACGACGAAGAAAACACCCTTTCACCAGACTTCAAGCGAGAAAGGCCAAGAAAAGAAAAACCGTTCGAGACTTAGACGTTTTCGATTATTGAGGAAGAACAAAAAATGATGCACCGAGAGTCTTGTGCTTGTTCCAAGACGGAACTGGATATGTTTGCCATGCCCCCCACCATGATGACGATGCAAGAATCCCAGTGGGTGGAATTTCATCCCGTCTCCTCATTGACGGAATCAGCTCCCATCGAGTTTGAAATCAAAGGACAGCCCGAAGATTACATCGATCTGAATAGCAGTTACCTGTATTTGAAAGTGAAAGTGATCAAAGCGGCGGACAACAGCAATCCCGGAGCCAATGATAGGGTAGCGCCCGTCAACAATTTCATGCATTCCTTGTTCAGCGAAGTGGACTTGTACTTGAATAACAAACTGGTCAGTAGCAGCATGGATACTTACCCGTATCGCGCCTACCTGGAAAATCTCTTGACGTACGGAAAAGAAGCCAAGAACACTCATCTGGATGCTTGCGTGGTATGGAAACCTGACACGGCCGGTGCAAACACGTTTACCGACACAGCCCTGACAGAAGATGGCAATCTTCACAATGTGGGGTTTAACACACGTAGAACTAAAATTCTGCAAGGGCGAAGTTTAGAACTGATGGATCGTTTGCATTTGGACATGTGGTTACAAGAAAAGTATTTGCTGAACGGGGTGGATGTCCGCCTGAGACTGAATCGTAGCAGTGCCGCTTTCCATTTGATGGCCCATAACAATAAATACAAAACTGTTATCCAAGAAGCCAAGCTCTACGTGCGTCGCGTAGAAGTGTTACCTAAAGTGGGAAACGATATCAGTCAAACGTTAAGCAGAACAACCGCCAAGTATCCCATACGACGCGTAGAAGTAAAAACCTTCACCATTCCTGCTGGACAGCGATCCATGATCGAAGATCATCTGTTCCAAGGACAGTTACCCAAGCGTTTGATTGTTGGTATCGTCAAGAATACAGCCTTCAACGGAGTCCACAACGAAAATCCTTTTGAGTTTAAGCATTACAATGTGTCCAAGATCGAAGTCAGTCGCGATGGCAAGACCTTGTGTACCCGACCTTTCGAGCCTAACTTTGCCCAGAAGAATTACTTGAGATCGTACTTGTCCCTGTACGAAGCCACCGGCCAGTTAGGAACCAACACCAGTCACGGCATTGAGTACGACGATTATGACGGAGGCTATGCTTTGTGGGCTTTCGATTTCACTCCAGACCAAGGCAGCGACGAGGGACATTTCCACCCTATAAAATCTGGCCAGATTCGTGTGGAAATTCAGTTTGCGAGTCCACTGGATGCAGGGAACACAGTGAACGTCATCCTGTACGCCGAATTCGATAATACGATAGAAATCAACAGTTTAAGAGAAGTCATCCTAGATTACTAGAAGCCATGGAAGACTGTTATCCCTCTTTAGCTAGTGGAGAAACTTTGGAGATGGAATGTAAGGAGACCGTGGAAAAAGAAGAAGAAGTGATCATGATGAAATCGAGATGGCCAGAACAAGAAGCCCATTTAGTCTCCTGTTTTGCCAAACATTTGGTCGACAAAATGACGGAATTGATCAAGAAAAATTGTTATGGATGTCAAAACGATCATCCCAGTCAAATTCAACACGATAAATGCCTGATGTTAAGTCAAGAAGAAAAATTGGACGAGTATCTGGACGAAGCTTGGAGTCTCATCTCGAACAAAGACGTGTTGCACCAGTGGTATAAAGACTTGCGTGAACATTCTTGTCCACCATTAACCACTCAAGAGATCCATCGTATCGAAGCTCTCCTGAATCAGAGTGAGGAAACAGAACGAATAACCGTTTATTCGTCAGACATTTTCAAGCAAAAAGTCAGGATCGAATTGACGACTTATTATTACCTGTGAAGAAGAAAAAAACACACAAAACAATGGATACCTGGGAACTTTATTACCTTTTGAACCACAGTTCGTATACAGCTTCTTGGAATCCCGTCGTCTGTGCTAAAGATGAACTCCCTCATCGTAAACCTAAAGACCATCAAGCTTACGTGATCAACACGGACGACAGTCATCTCCCAGGAACCCACTGGGTAGCCGTCTACTTTCCTCAAGAAGGATGTGTGGAATACTTTGATTCGTATGGATTGCCCCCTTTGGAAGACGATATCATCGACTTTATGAGAAGAAATGCTCAGACCACCCGATTCAATAATGTGAAATTACAAGGCACAGATTCCTTGGTGTGTGGACAATATTGTGTGTATTTTCTGCATCATCGCAGCCTGGGCTATTCCTTAGAACATTTAGTGACTCATTTCGATCCTCGTTCTTCTGCTAGAAATGATGTGAAAGTAGATCGATGGTTCTGTGACCATTATGCTTATCTTTTGTCTCAAGCTAGGAAACGTAGTGTCCATCAATGGCCTAATGATTTCCAACAGTGGAAATCACAATTTCATTCACAACGTTGTCAGCCTTGTTTAAAGTAGATTGTATTTGAAGAAAAAAATTGTTTGTGATTTGAAGAAAAAAAATTGTTTGATGTTATAATGTTGGATTATTGTTAAAAATGTTGATGTTTAGTGTTAAGTGATTTTTTGAATAAAAAATGTTGTGTTTAGAAAAAAATGACTTTGTTTATTTTGTTTAGGTATAAGAATGTTGGATTGATGCTCTTTCATTTCTTACTATCCCTCTCATGAACGTTGCGGCTCGAAAACCGTGTGGGGGATGTTTTCCTTCACGTCCGCGCTTTCACTTTAAGAACCGGGTTGTTCCCAGTCTAGCCATCCATTGTCGACTCATCCTCCTAAGAAGATGTGCTCCAAACTAGCTAAGCTCAACGAAGCCTACGTGAATCTGCATAGGGTCAGACACAGTCTGATACCGAAACCAGAAGAAATAGAGAATGTGAGAATGTTAAAAATCACTGAAGACCTGATAGAAGAGCTCTTCAGAGAAGAAATGAACAGGGAGAAAGAAGAATGGACAGAGAAGTACAGACTTCAGAGACAGCAGCAACATCAGCAACAGCAGCAGCAACAACAGCAACAGCAGCAGCAACCTGAAGCTGACAGAGGCTTTGTCGATTGTCGTATCGACACCAAAGAATTCTTCTTCTCTTTCCGAAGAAGCAGACCTATCGCCAGAAAGTCTATCCTCAGAGGACATCGCATTCTTAGAAACTAAAAAAGAATGCCATAGCAAAACAAAAAACAGCCCTTTTCAGGGCTACCCAATACTCTAGAAAAGAAATAACTATTAATTTGCCAATGTGTGTAGGTAGAGTAGTGTGAAAATAAACACTAACTCTTTCTTTAAAAAATGTGAGGGTATGAGTTAGTGTGATTGTGTTAGTAAGTGATAAAGTAGGTTGGTGTGGATAGTAGATTAAAATGATGTTTGTTTTTTGGGCTGTTTGAGGTGTATATTTTGGGTTAGATTGGATTGCTTTGCGTATGTGGATAGTCTATTGAAGTGATGGGTAGCATAAAAAAGTGAGCGAGTGTTTCTTTTAGGTCCGCGCGTTGTTGTTGTTGTTTTTAGGTCATGATCTAGGTAAGATGAATTTTATGTTTTTAGGGGATGTTTTCCTTCACGTCCGCGCTTTCAGTATAAATTGAAACTCGTTCGGTAGTCCAGCTACCCTTGTTGATTGATCAACAGTAAAAAATGAGCAGAAGACTGACTAAATTGATGGAACTTCAGATGCATCTGGAGTATGCCAGATACCTACTGAACGAGCTGACTGCGGAGGCCCTTGTGGAAGAAGTGAGAATAGAACAGGAGGAGAAGGAGAGAAAAATGAAAGAAGAGAATGAAAGAAAGAGAGCTGAACCACAATCACAACAAAGACAAAGAAGACAGAGGGAAGAAGAAGTGTTCACTATTCCGCAAACGGAGGAGTGGGATAGTGAAGCCACTCACCCGCCGTCTGCTCTTCAAACAAGTCATGTGAATTGGACTAATGATTGGAGTAAACGTTGTGTCTGTGGTGCCAGACCCGGAAGGTGCCACCATTAACCAGGGTCTCTGAAGTTTTTTTAAAAAAACAGCCCTTTTCAGGGCTACCCAATACTCCAGAAAAGAAATAACTATTAATTTGCCAATGTGTGTAGGTAGAGTAGTGTGAAAATAAACACTAACTCTTTATTAATAGTGGAAGTGTATGTGATTGTGTGTTTGTGTTTGTGTTTGTGTTTGTAAGTGATAAGGTAAGTTTGTGTGAATAGTAGATTATGGGTTTCTTTATTGTTTCTTAGCGTATGTGGAGAGTATAGTTTGGGTTTGATTATATGAAATGAGAAAGTAGGGGATGTTTTCCTTCACGTCCGCGCGATGTTTGGTCATGATCTAGGTAAGATCCATTTTATGTTTTAGGGGGATGTTTTCCTTCACGTCCGCGCTTTTCGTATAAGAACCCACAGTATTAGTTGTTCAAACCATTCTGCAAAGAATAAAAAGAAGATGGCATCAAACCACCTTAACAAAATGGAAAAATTGCAAAACGTCATGGACAATTTAGGAATGTTTGAGCAAATGTTGGTTAACCTAAACGAGGATCACTACTCATATAGTCCCCATAGAGTGAAGATGGAGATAAACAATTTACGAAAAATGAAGGTAATCATTAGTGATCTGTTGAAAGAAATAAAGGAGGAAAAGGAGGATGAAGAGGAAAGGATAAGGATGAGAACATGGAATGAAAAAATTGAAAAAGAAGAAGAAAATGAAAAGAGGAAGAAAGAAGAGGAGGAAGAGAAGAAGAAAGAAGAGGAGAAGAAAAAAAAGAAAGAGAAGAAGAGTGTAGGAGATAAAATAAGAACTTGGTGGAGGAAAAGAAGAAATTAGAAGAAGAAGAAGAAGAAAACCCAAAGGCCCTTTTCAGGGCCAGCCATATTTCTCGAAAAGAGATAGTCTTTGAATTGCCTACCCCTTTTTTAAATTTAAATTTAAATTTAAATTTTAAAAAAACTTTTTTAAAAAAAAAAAAAATCCCATGTTCAATTCCCCTTGTACGTAAAGTGTCCCACGATTTTTCTCCATGTTCAATTCCCCTTGTACGTAAAGGGTCCCACGATTTTCTCCATGTTAATTCCCCTTATACGTAAAGTGTCCCACGATTTTTCTCCATGTTAAATTTCCCTTATACGTAAAGTGTCCCAAGGGTGTTTTTAATGCTAATTCCCATTATACGTAAAGTGTCCCCCTTCACTACTTGTGTGTGTGTGTCTGTGTGTGTGATTTGGAATTTTAATGTAGCTTTAAAATCATATCATATATATATATATATATATATATATATATATATATATATATATATATATATATATATATATATATATATATATATATATATCGGGAAATATCTTTCTTTGTTTCGGTTTCATTTCTTTTGTCGACTATATCAAGAAACATTCCATCACCAATTTATAGACGTTTACTGTGGTCGGTAAGAAAATTCGTCATCACACAAATATGAGGTATATTTACTGTGTCATTTGTGTTTAATTATGTAACTATCCAGCCCAAGGAAACGAGTGGTTTAAAAGAAAACGTGTTTAGCAAGTATTACACTAAATTAATTAATTATTAGAAACCTCATTGTAATCCGTTATAAGATCTTTGAAGCGCTTTGGCAAGTTAGAATCTCTGCTTTGCATTATTCTCCACACCAGGTAGTTAGCAATCGTCCTGAAAGTGAATTGTATACATTAGTTAGAAATTGTTCTAAATATGTAATTACATAAAGTAGTTAGTCGTCTTAATGACAGTTTACCCCCTCATTCCACCAGACGTCTGGCTCTGTATGCAAATTTATGAATTAATATCTCTCTTCCCTTGCATTTATCGCCATACATGTTAGTGTCTTAAATTATTTATTTGACCGTGAAAACTGTCATGACTACTCCTAGAATCATATCCTAAAGCTATTTTTTGTGGATATAAGTACACTAGATAAACTAGATTTTAATCATTTTATAAATTGAAACACGCGATAACATTCCGAAGCATCTCTGGATGTTTTAGCAGGGAAAATGGTTTCAGCATCCAAGTCAGTAGAGCTTGGTACCACGAAAACTTTTGTTCTGCGGTAAACAGCTGCATTTAAGAACGTACTGCAATACAAACCACGTTATTAGTGGCAGAAATATTGCCACCGGAGAAGCCATAATTGGGCATTAACACAGTTTTTGGTCAAATTATCCTGTTATTAAGTTGGCGTAAACAAATGTATATTAAACTTTCACTTTACATAAATTGGCTTATTTCTCGCCCTAAGACTGTGGATTTATGATTATGTTAACATATTTGAAAGAACACGTCGGTTTATTTAAGTTAATAAGTGTCAAATGGTTGGCAGAAATCTGTCACCATAAACGGAATTGTTCTAGCACTCTTCATACGCTGTGGAAACACCGCTCGGCATTTTCTGTCAAGTCGATAAATTTCCTCGAATACACTTGTAGGAATGGGTTTGGTAATTCATCCCCGGCGGAGTGCACCCCATTATTCTGACAGAAAATGGTCGACGTTGTTGAGATTGTAGCTTTGTCTCTTTTCGCTGCCATGTTGTACCATATAAATGAAAGTAGTTCCAAATATAGTACTCCCTGATGGCTAATTACATTCAATATGTATTTCTCGACGGAAAAGACAGAGGATCTTCCTTTTGTGTCAAACCTGACAATGTTGTGATATTATGACTGCGCCAGACATTGTTTGTTCGCGGTAAATAGTCGTATTTTTAAAAGGGTCATGGGAATGCACTGTTGGATAAAATCCTGCGTCCTCTGCCAAAAATGGCAGAAAGAGGAACACAATACAACATTATTTATTTCTTTATATGTACGTTTGTCACTAATTGTAGGTCGAGAGCTTAAGTTATGATCATTCAATCAAATGATTTAAAAAATATATATTTCACTCCAGTCTAAATACATATAACAATCAGACCTAGAAATTTCATTCACCATCTTGTTATTTATTTGGTCTAGTGGTAATATGACCACCTGTACTCACATCGCCATTTTATTTCCCATTGTCCCTATATTTTGTTTATCAGTATTGAACCTTTTAGAGCGTACACATCAAAGGTGAATCTAAGGTGAGTCTAAAGTATTTTCAAAGATGAACTCATGGTGAAGTTCTTGTCATAGGTTATCGGGACAATTTTAGTGTGGCATTATTATAAACAAATCAACGTACCATTGGGCAACGATTTCACTTTCGGGCACGCATCAGTGCCTCATTACTCACTGTGTCGGCAACACACACACACACACACACACACACACACACACACTATGCCATTTTCCTAAAGAAAAAAAACAAATTCATTTAGACCAATACCAAGAATACCCAAATCTTACACGAGTATGACCACCAAAAACGAGAAGGAGAGAGAGGAAAAATGTTTTACAAAGAGATCGGAGCTACAGGTCGTTGAGTACTGACCTGAGTCCATCTGTCACGCATGAGAGCCTAGTTAAAATCATATATCAAGTTGATTTTTTTGGGGGGATGATGTGTGCCTTGAATTAGAAAATAGAATTATGTGACCACTGCATCCGTGTAAATATACACAAAACACTGTAGAACATAAGCCCTAAACAGCCGATATTATTGAGTGCGAAACCAGAAGAAATCAGCTACTTCAATCTGTTATACAACAGAAACTAAAAAGAAAATTTGCTTGTTCTGAGCGAATAATGGATATATTTTAATGCGTGGGTGAAAACCTGAGGTATTTTTAATCAATAGATGAGATATATCCGTTTATTCAAGAACATATCATCTATACAACTGGAAGGGTTTTAATCTTTCAGCCGTCGGATGTTATTGTATGTCTATTGATTTCCTTAGGCACGAAAAGAGTAACGGAAACTGCTTTAGTAGTAAATAGGCCATCATTCTCCACATAATCATCATTTAACTTGGTGTAGGGGCAATTTGTTACACCCTTTTGTCACCCTGTTTTGTCTCCGATTCCGTAGATAAGAACTTATAATACTAGTCACATGATTGTCACGTGATATACAGTGTATATATAAAGCTCAATGGCAAATGATTTGGTTGTATTTGGGTCGGTCGTTTGAATTCGGCCCAGTACTAATCTCGTTAAAGTTAACGTTAATTTTCACGTATAATTGACATGAGTTCCAAATTTCAGGAAAGTCAGTTGGAAATAGCTGGTTCCTCGATCAGGTAGGACATTTCATAATTCTATGTTTAAAAAGTTATTTAATAATTATTGAATCAATATTGACATTGTAATACTTGGAATGGCTTTAACTCCTTTTTGTACTGTGATATGCATGTGGTTTTTTTTGTTGTTTTTTTTTTTTTTTTAAACCATAAATACTGTTAGGGTCAAGCCGGCGTGTAATGTTTTCTGTGGTGCATCTCCGGTTTTCCAAGTACATCTGAAGTCAAATATTGTTCTTTTCATTATGAAATCAATGCACTTTCAAAAAAAGATAATGAACATTTTAAAGATTAAAATGACAGCATTTTTACCTCGTGGCTGCAATTGGTGAAATTGAAAAAGGAACGACAATAAAAGCATCGCATCCACCATTACGGATTACCTATTGCTACTTCAATAAAAATACAGCTACCACCACTTTACATACTACTGTTGTTGCTACTGTGGCATCACCACTGCACTTTGTACGATGAGATGATGATGATGATCACCAGCACCACTAATATGATAGTCACCGTTATCATCATCATCATCATCATCATCATCATTCATACGTAAATAAACTGTTTCATCTATCACTAGTTTCGCGAGTAGATCGGTACTCTATATATGCAATTCCAGTTAAATTTAAACTTTTAAGACATGGTGATAACGTTCCGTTAGAAAAAATGGCAGGATTCTTTTCCAAAAATAATATATTTTATTTTTCGTATGAACCTTCCATTCGCAGTCTCTGTCTGTCTGTTTGTCTCTCTCTCTGAGGTTACAGGCTGTTTGTGAGTAGCATACTAACTCGGGAGATTTGGGTAGGGTGATTAGCATGCCCAGCATCACTTTATGTTTTGAACATGTTAGTATATTTATGTATAGAGTTGACTGGTTTCAGACTTTTTTTTACTAACTTATATGCATACTAACCATGATCAAGAACCGATCCGGTGGCCTAGTGGTTAGAGCGCCCGCCTCGGATGCAGGAGGTCGTGGGATCGATGCCCAGTCGAGTCATACCAAAGACTTACCAAAATGGTACTAACAGCTTGGCGCTGATCATTAAGAGGTTAGTGTTAGGACTGGTCGGCCTGGCGTCAAGATAATGTGACTGGGTGGGACATCATGTTACATGACTGCGGCATGATGACCCAGTGCTAGACATCACTATAAACTGTCACACTGCAGACATCGTAGTGATATGACTGAAAAATTGTTAAAGCTACGTTAAAAAATCAAAATCAGAGAGAGAGAGAGAGAGAGAGAGAGAGAGAGAGAGAGGATAAATAGTTTACTTGTGAGGTCACTTCTCCTACATAACCTCAAAAGTAAAAAATCTCCATTAATCAATGGAAGTATACATCTGACCCATGCTTAACCTTTTAATTTGACATGGTTTTCTGCTTGCATTGTGCTTTAACTGCTATAGAGCTATGTCTTTATTTAGCCACAAATCACCAACGGTCTAATGGGGTTCATACATGTTATGATATACAAGGTGACCGGTGAAGGAACCGGTGAAGTTGAACGGACAATAACGTGTAAATAAGAGCAGTGTCACTACAAGTTGATTTATCTTAACGGGTATGTGTACTTTTTTGGTTGATCCTATTTTTGTGACCTAATTGGAAAATAAAATTCTACATATTTACGGCATGTTGTCCAGGTGCTAGACATCACTGTGTTTTAACTGACACACTGCAGGCATCATTGCGATATGACTTAAAATTGTTAAAGCTACGTTCAGAATCCTAAACACACACACACACACACACACACACACACACACATACACACACACACACACACACACACACACGCTTCAAAGCACAGAGTTATATACAAATTACAGCATCATGAAAAGTAGTTCCAAAAGTTTCAGACTATAGCGATCGTCGTCTACCGATGCAAAATATTGGTATGTCGTCCACAAATGGCCTTATATTGGGCTTTGGCTAGTCATATTTTAGCGATAAGGTAATAAATATTTGGACGGATTTATTTTTGTCATTTCATTCAAAAATTGCTAAATCGCTACAGTTTCATCACCACTAAAACCACCCTTTACATGGTATGATCCTCCCAGTTTCGAATAATGCAAACCTAACATGATACTGCATAGCTCCGTCCACTTGTTACTACCAATTACTCGCAATGAACATATCAGTTCAGCTAAATCAGTCCACAGTAAAAAAAAATATACAAAGTAAAAATTATCCGTTATAAGCACTACGAGCAAAGATCCTCTCGAATGGGTCGCACATCTTCCATTAATCGTTGGAACAATCAACAATGAAATTACACGCACGACTGGATTAAAACCAGCTGTTGTGATTCGAGGAAAGACTCACATTTACTCAGAAAATGATCGCACAGCCGGTACCGTTACAACCACTCCGAGACAAGTTTGTTTTGTATCTGCAAGGAACAAGCCAGGAGGGGTAGAAGGTGGACAACGTTACGCTACTAACCCAGTGTGGTCCGTCGATGTACTTACCATCCGGAACAGATACTATTGCCAATCATCCACGAGTATGTGGTTTGATTGACACATCATGGGGGATAGAGGTTGCAGCGACTAGTAAGAACCCAAAATGGACAAAAACGGCATAATGATACTACTTGTTCCGTGTATTAGATGACTCCATATACACCAATCAAATTAATATCATTATCTTAGGATGAAACAAATGTTCCAGTGCTACATCTTGAATCACGCCTGACAAGTAGAAACATCTGCCTAATTTTGTTGACTTGAGTCCCACAACTTCTTCACAAGATTCGTCAGTCAGCTTGTAGGGGAATTCCAAAAACAGAAGCCCTACTTATGCTGGCATGCCCGTCAGCCCACCCATTGATCTTACTTGTAAACACAAGCGCTCTGCGACCCTTACACATAACTGACCCGTCCCGAAAAATGAAGGTCATAATGAGCGACACTTTAAAAGATTTTATATGCTGATCTTTGATCATACTTGAGCAAGTATGTGTTTCATAGATTAAGAATTATCTTGTATAATTTTCTCCTTAACTCTTGAACAGAGTTATAACCCTTCATGGTAACCAGAAATCGTGTATGTGGGATATTGCCTGTGTTCGTGCGTTCGTGAACGAGTTGGATTTCAAACATCCAACATGCTCATTTGGAGGAGTTACGGCCTCTGAACGCTCATTTTCTCCCGACTTTGGTTTCCCATTATACGATCCTCTGTTTTAGACTTTCTTTTCGTGAGGTCATTTGCTATGCGCCCGTCTCAAATGGTTTTAATTTTGGTAATTTGCAAATTGTTTGAAACTTCTTTTAGAAAATCGGACAGCAAAACATTCCACAGTTTAATATTGATTTCAATTTCATTGAATTATCAGGATAATATGTAAACCAGTTTTTCAAATGAGGTAATCGAGATTTATTGTTATTTAATATCAGTTATGCTATAATTAATGAAATTATGGCATATCATCTTTATTTAAGCTTTTCTAAAGGAGGAAAATGGTCGGGCCGTACCACCTTGGAAAGAACCTTGTTAGTTCTTGGGGTAATTCTGCTTCTGGGACTTACCGCTCTCGCAATAGCACTAGGTCTGATTGTGGCAAACAAAAAAGACACTGAAGGTATTTTGCTAATTTCGTATTAAATGTATTCTATATGTATGAATGCAGATAAAAGGACAAGAAGTATATAGGATAATAAGACCGCAACAAATAAACGTTCGCAATCGTATTTATTTATCTGATAATTAAAGATACCCGTGATAATAGGCTGCAATTTGTTGATATAATTTTTAGATTTTCTTTGTTAAACAATGTCCGAGATGTGTTTGAATATTTACTTCTGTAACATAAATATTTTTGTCAGACATTTGAATAACTACTTCTGCAAATCTATCCCATATCATAATCTTTATTATAAATAATATGTAATAAAGATTGGGTTGTACGTATATATTGTGTAATATAGACTCAAATCTACTAAGATCATATATAATGGAAAATATCGTACATATTACAATGAAGTAAGAATTGTTAACCCGCTCCCCGCTCCAAGGAGCACAGAGGGAAGTCTCATATATTGATGTTTTTCAAATGCACACCGTTGTGAATAGTTGACCCTTTCTTTTTCCAGGAAAGAAATTCTTAGGAACAAATGTCAGAACCCCATTAATGTGTATTTTGAAATTTGAAAAATTATGGTTATTCATAGTGTCTCTGGTATAGCATTACATCCTGCCATTGTTGCTAGAATTACTACATATCTGTATTATGTGTACCATACGTTGCACGTTTGCATTACTGTACAGGAAATGGTTACTACTTTGGCTTCATGTGATTATTTGCATGTATTAAGGATACCTTTCATGAAACAGTTTGAAAATATGTTAATATGTTTTCTACATCTGATTGCAACGTTGTCCGTACCTGATTCACTGTAAAGACATCAATGTGATCTACCCTAGTAGTTCCTGTCGCTATTCTTACGGCTTGAACGTTAATTGTTTCACATTCTTATGAATCATTAATTGTGCAATTATTCAATACTGTATTTCAATACAATTACTAATTAATAATTATTCGATAAATAGAAAAGTAAAGAGTCTGTAATAATGAGCGAAACAGAAAAAAATTAGCAGTAGTTACGAAAATATAGCGCTTTTGAGATAATATTAGATAGATCTGCATGGCCTGAGTTGTCTTCAGGAAAGCTGTCTTCAAGAAAATAATCAGCATACGTTGATATCTCCCTATGTGTCTACGTAAGCTAAATGCTGCTAAATATGGCAAAAGCCTCCCCACCTGCTTGGATTATCCAGATTAGTGCTTAAAATTATGAAGGGCAGTGTATATTTGGTCCTAAACTCTAGTTAATTTTCAGTGGTTTTACTCTTGTGTGGAGATACCTTGCTCAACCTATGCCATCCAGTGTAACCCATACACACAGCTTCGTTGATCTTAGCAGACTAGAACCCCATAGCATGGCATTACGAATTTCCGGTGAAAGAAATAACCATTTCAGCAATGCTTCAGCCAGCTCCCGTTCCTATAATTGCAAGACGTTACAAAGATGTCAGCGAATCCATGCTGATTTTACAATATACCACCACTACAAAAAGGAATAAAGCATTTACAAAGAAAATTGAGACAACTAAGAGACAGTTGAATGAAAATGCAAAATCTAACCGAACTCATTGGTGTTAATATTGTCAGCAGTTAAATATGAGAAATCAAGGCTACCTAAAACTCATATTCTGCACGGCTGTAATTTGCCATCGTGTTGTGACCCATGTCTGACAAAGCACATAGCATTTACATTTATGCAAAGTTTGAAGTGCTTCATAGATATTCATATTTGCTTCATTAAATGAAAACCTAGGGTAGTTTGGAAGAGCATCTCTCTCTCTCTCTCTCTCTCTCTCTCTCTCTCTCCTCTGCTTCTTCTTATTCTTCTTACTATTCTGTCGAAAAACATTAGATATTTGCTGGCTGGGTTACAGAAGCTCTCAGCCACATTTTTATAATCTCTGTGTGTGTGTGTGTGTGCATGATCTCGTGTTCCAGGAATTAAATGTTTGTATAACAGAAACGCATGGAACCTTTGCAAAGAGGGAACTATGTTCTGGTCATTATATCTGTAATGTCCTAGCTGTATTGTCTTGATTTATACTTGCTGAATATTTTAAGAATTCGCTGTATTTTAATCACTCGATTTGACAAACCGGCTCCCCCTTTTCTTGTGTTCTATGTCTTCGTGAGCAAACATAAAAATGGCTTTAACTTTCCGTCCATAGTTTTATTAGTTTTATTTTGCCTGGATTGTGACCCACATACATCCAAATATGCTTGCACAAGACGTAAACCGTCTTTTTGTATAAAATATATATTTTTTCTCTCGCATTGAATAAGTACTTTTCTTTTCTTGTTACAGTTATGGAAATTTGCAATTCGCAAGAGTGTACAAGTGCAGGTAAGCACGTAGTTCAATTTTCTATTTATTTTTAATCAGATTAAGTGTGCAACAAAACAGTTCAAATGTCTCTTAATATATAAATAATTGATAGCTTTTTTATAGTTATTATTTAGTAGAAACAGGTTATTATATCTGGCAAAGCATTTCTCAGAGACAGAGAATTAATATCTGTTCAATTGACACAACATAACGACTTTTGTTCGTGAAAATTCATGAATTACTGACATGAAAGGTCTTTGATTCTCTCTTTGGGTAGTTAAAAATATGACGAGTAGACAATGTAAACGTTTTTAGTTCCATTCCATCTTTATTACTAAATCACCCTCTGAGAATATCATTGTATCACATAGTCGGTACTCTTTGCCTACATGGTCTGCAGTTTCATATTTTTGATATTATAACATGGGAACATATCACTTTATGTGATTCTGATTGGTCCAAATAAGGACATGAAATCATTGTGCAGTTTTATTTTTACTGATTCATCGGAAAACTTTTTTAACCCCGCCTTCTGGAATGTTTCGTTTTCAATGAACAATTTGTCGGCAATTTTTCAACTGGAGTCGCGAAAAGAAATTGAGGAAAAATTATCTCGGCTGTCTGAATATGGAAATTTACCCCCACATGAGATTGCTATGTCATGTATAACAATATCATCATAAGAAAAATGTCGTTAAACTCCAAGACTGGAACAACAAGAAGAAGTAAAACAAAGCGTATTGCTCATTTCATAGTGGGTGTGAAAGGGGAGGTTGAGGTGGGGAGTAAACCTGTTGCCTGGAATCCACCCTATACACAACCGTGATTTAAATGTTAACTTACAGAAGTAAATAAACTCACATCTGTTCACAGAAGAACTGGGCCATAAACTGGTCTCCAAACTTAAAGAAGTTTATCCATCCACTGCATATTTACGCGTTAAATATGTAATGCAATACCAACTCAAAATGAAATTTGTTTACATAGACTGTAGTCTGCTGTTCCATTTCAAGCAGTGCAAACATCTTGTCACAAATACATTGCATTAAAATGAGACTTTCTGCATCCAGTGAACCTTCCTTCACAGGAATATTGCAACAATGCAATGTTTAGTTGTGAAAGTGACATGTTTGGTCAGGTAAATAGGGATCTTTTACTGCATTCTAACGGGGTACTGCATCAAACAAAGCGACATCACGCGCATTGGACATTCTGTGTTGAAAATTGATTTTGTCTGTGTACAATGTTCAGTTTATTAGGAAGGACGCTTGTTCTTTGACTTATAGATTGTAAGAAAAGTATAATTTATTTTTAAACGTTAATATTAGTTCAACTTTGTTTGGGAATTTTCTTTACTCGCAACAAATGAAAAGTGCATCGCATGTCAGAATGAACGAAATATCTTTCGTTCTTCTTTCTATCTAAATAATTTCCACTGAAATACAAACTGTGTGATAAAAGGAATCTCAAATGGGTATTTAATTATTATTAAAGTTTTGAAACTCGGTACATAATGTCCAACCTTTGCTCGCCAAGGCTGGCAAAAGCTGGACATTATTCAACTAGTTTCATAAATTTAATATTAAATCATTGCATGTACCTTAGGTATTATTGTCGTGATATTTAATAAAATTTCTAATAAATGCTGAAACATTTGGGTCTGATTTGTCTTTAGATGGATTCAGTGCAGTCTTAAAATTATCAGACCATTACAGATTTGATACCATTTTGGGAATTTCAAGTGAGGTTCTCTGATATATCGAATTTAGAAGATGCAAAAAATAGTTTGCCTTATGATAAACATTCTCAAAGTTATTATAGAGAGCTTTGATCCAACGTTCCTGTTTTATTTCTGCAGGTTTTTTTTGGTTACACTTTCTTCTGAGTTCTAAAATGTTTGACAATTTCTTTTTATAACTGTTATCCTAAACCGCCACAAGTGAGTGTGTTTTTCAAATCCAATCGTTCTAAATGGTACAATATCTTCTCGCTTTTATGTAATGTATAACTGCAAACAGCGCTGAGTCAGATTTACCATCGCATAATGCGTCGGCAGATCAAGGCCTATGTTGTTTGTTTTACTTAGTAGTCGTTACAATCTGCATATACTTTGATATGATGGCGCGTTGTGCGACGGCAGACCTTAATCCATGAATTTTACAATTTTTATTTAACTTATAGGAGCGTATACACGGTATTCATTTTATTTGTTCTCAGCACATAACATCATAAAGTTACGTTTAAAATATGACAATATAATTTTGTATATGTGCAGTTCTATATATTAGGATAAAAGAGACGAGTAAGAGAGATTTATGGACATTAAAACAATCTTGCAAATAATAAATGATTGCATATCTAAACAATTTGTATACGACTATACAATTTAAAAGGAAAAGCAGAAACAAACGCGTATATACTAAGTAAATACAGATGATTTTTTTTTCAAGGATGAGAGCACATCTCATTACAGTTTGACAAAAGTCTTGGCTGAAAATATACTTACAGACGGTGTGATATAAAGAAGAACTATGGAATAAAAATTGTTCTTAGTTTGGGACGTCCAGTAAATAATTCATCTCTAGAATCAGAGTATAAAGGTCAACAAAATAAAGAATGAAATTCATCCTTAACCTGGTGTGTATAAGAATGGGCCCAATCTATTACATTCTGGTATTGATTTATATTGGTCAGTTTCAATTATGACAGGAATAATACCAAATCTCAAGGAACGATCTAAAAATTCAGCGACCAGTTAAAGGGAGATAAACGATTTCGGTGAAAGGTTTGAAAGGGAGATAAACGATTTCGGCGAAACAATTACTTGTATTTGTAATAAGGGCTAAATAATATAAATCTACTTTTTGTAATGTTATTTAGTTTCATGGAGTAAGCAAGATACAATATCAGAAAATATTAATAACTACATAAATTACGGAGAAGGTTGGAACCTTAATCTATTTATTTATCCTGTAGCTGCCAGAATAAGACAAAAACAGAACGAGGACGGTAAAATACCTCCCCACAAAAGAAACCCCGGATAATTCAGTTCAGTAGTTTATTATCACACGCATTTATATTACTATATACCACAAATATTACCTTTAAAAGCATTTCAGTCCTCTTTCTTTTTCCTCCGTTTATAATAAAATACGTTTACAATAAGCGATTTTCAGATAAATGTCTGTGTAATTGAGATGCAATAATTGTTATTTATATTATTCACACAAATAGAAGTTTAAATTTAGCCTTTCTTTTAGAGATTACGTAATTTTTGTAAATATTTTATCTGTTCTATGACATTAAAAGTCGTGCATATTATTGGAATTAGCCAACATTATCTCCCTTGAAATTTTATAAATTCAGTATCTAGAAAAGGTTTATTTCTAAACGTCAACGTCCCTTTACGACATAATGTAACTGAATAAGACAAACAGAGAGTAAGACAAAATAAGACATATTTAGACCAGCTAAGGCAAATTAAAACACAGATTAGACAAGACAAAATAAGTACTAACAGCTGCCTCGCCAGGCGCTCAGCATCAAGAGGTTAATGTTAGGAATGGTCATCCTGATGTCAGGATAATGTGATTGGGTGGGACATCATGCTACATGTCTGCTACATGATCCCAAGTGCTAGACATCACTATAAACTGTCACACGGCAGACATCGTAGCGATATGACTCAAAAATTGTTAAATTTACGTTAAAAGTATAAATCACACACACACACACACACACACACACACACACACTAATACACATATAGAGTAAACAAGATATAATATGACACATTTAGATCAGACAAGACACTAAAATAGCTCAAGTGAACTGCGTGGGTTTAATGTCTAAAATTAGGTTAAAATACGACGTGTTCATATATATTAAATCCTTCTTTGTTTTCGGTATTACCAAAATATTTTTGGCAACGTATCTTGTTTAGTTCTGCTGGTGCCCATACAAAACGTTTGAGCTGGCAAGAGCTGATTTCTGAAAATCAGTATATACACAACTCGAATCTTTATAATGTAAAATCAAAAATAGAAATGAAAATATCATTCCTTTTGTTCTTGAGCATAATCAAAGTAAAGCAAGTGTTGGTGTTGTTTATTTTATAATTTATCAAGAAAAAAGAAAACCTGGACAACAGCATGACATCAACATATGATCCACGTACTAGCAATAGAAAGACTTATTTGAAAACGACAATGGAAAAATTAGCGGAGAAACAGATGAAAAATGGATTACACGCACGCTTTCTTGAAAATTATCTGGAAGACAATCTTGTGCCAAAGGGATTGCATTTGAAACTAAACGTTCATATTGGGAATGATACACCATCAAAGAAGTTTCAATAATCTATTGACTCCCTATTGGAAAAAGTATCGTTGGAAATATTTGAAAGACTAAATGAAGAACATCAGACGAGTGTAATCAAGATAGGCAAAGAACTAGAAGAACATAGAGATGAACTAAAAACGTTGATAAAAGTAAATACTGGCATTTATGATGAATAACTTTTTTTAAAAAAAAAACAGAATCTAAAAAAGACGAACTATTATCAAGTCAACTAGAAATATTACAGAATTTACAGAGAACGAAAAACAGTTTTTCAGGACAACGAGAAATATCAGCATCAAAAGCTACTGTAGAGAAATCAAAGAGATATAATCAGCAACCAAATAAATCAGTAAAGGAAATTAACTTCATCAATGTAAAAAACAAACGTGCAGTAACTAAGAATCACACACGGAATAAACAGCAACTAAGAAATTAAAATGAATTGGAACAAGCATCGACAACAGCAACAATTACCTATCAACCAAATCACACAGAAAAAAATAATAGACCTATTCAAAACAATTGCAAGAATGATCAAGCAATAAAACTTAACAGCCCCAGGCACACAAAAGGCAACCTATGCAGATGCAGAAAAAAAAATGGGGCGAAGAAAACTACACAGGAATACAACATAACCGTTATAGCAACAATACATAGACTAATGGAAACCCTCAAGGATCTGTTGCAAACAACACAAACAGCAGAAAGAATATGACATTTATTAGAATACAAAACAATGACAGATGGAGGAAGAAAGAAAAATGAAAAAAGAAAAGAACAACCCCCCCCCCCAAAAAAAAAAATGAAATCGAAAGAGCAAAAGAAACTTTGTTAAACATTTCTAAGCGAATTCTAACTAATAGTAATTACATTCCTCTAGGTAAGGGGTTATCGTATTGTCCAAAAACCAATTGGCATGATAATATTAATTTAATTTTCAAATACACAAGATCGTTGCCAATAAAATAGTTTTTTCACAATCATGTACAGATTCACAATATGAAAGTAGTTTTCATCTGAAAAAATAAGCCCTTTTTCAATAACAAAAAAAGAATTATGATTTACACCTTCTAGGGGACAAGATAGTTATCTCGATTGCTATACTGAAGCAAATAAACAAGAAATTTTAAATATCAGTCCTAAACGAAAACACCTTACAAACATATCTAAAGAAGAACTAAATTCTTTACGTACCTTATCACAAGACGAAAGTATTATTATTAAAAACGCTGATAAGTCTAGCACCATAGTAATAACGAATATGGAGGATTATATCAAAGAAGTAGAAAGACAATTAAATGATAAAGAATGTTATTCAAAACATTCCTATAATAATTCTGAAGAATTTAAAGAAAAAATAAGCAAATGAATTAATCAAATCTATATACACAACTTGTCCATATATGATGAACTAGATACCTTCCCAAATGAAATACGCACACCGCAGCTTTATATTTTACCAAAAATACATAAAACGGTTGATAAGTCACTACCTTTAGGATATCCAGGTAGACCCATTAGTTCTACATACAACTCAATTAAAAATCATATATCGCAATATATTGATCACATTTTACAACCACTGACGAAATCACTACCTTCATTTGTCAAAGATAATTCTGATTTCATTACCAAATTAAAATCTTTACCGAAACTAACTGAAAATTCCTTCCTAGTTACACTTGATGTGGTTCCACTCTAAACGATTATTCCACACAATGATGGTATCGAAGCGTGTAAATATTATCTTGAAGGGAACGAATATACATATAAACTATCAAAATAATATGTTTGTGATTTGATAAAACTTCTGCTCGAAAATAACTTTTTTCAATTTGGTAATACAAACTATCTCCAAAAAATGGGAACAGCAATGGATAGTCCTATGGCACCTGCTTATGCATCTTTATTTATGGGAAAATTAGAAAATGATTTTCAAAATAAATGCCTCTTAAAATCAGATGTATGGTTAAGATTTGTAGACGATATCCTTATGATGCTTGATTTATTTTTGTTTTAGTCAAGTAATATGTTGCATACAATTTCTTCAAAAGTTTAAGCCAAAAAATTAATTAAAATGTTTTCTTGTTTTTAAATTGACAATATAATTAAATTGGATATATGATTTAAGTAAGTAAGATCATGAATATTTCGCCATGCTCAAGAAAAGCCTTCCGCTCCACACCTTTCTTTCTCTTGAATAACTTTTCTACGATTATCTAGCTATTACGAAATAAATAATTACGATTAAATACATCATTATCATGTATGTTTTAGCTGCACGGATACTAAACTCCTTAGACATGTCTGTGAACCCCTGTGACAATTTCTTCGACTTTGCATGCGGGACGTGGAGAAAAATGAATGTTATACCAGAGGATAAGCACAGCACGAATGTCGTCTTTTCTCTTCGAGAGCAGGTTCAATCCATTCTAAAATGTGAGTAGCAATGTACAACAGAGGGGAGGGGGCGAAGTATCATTGCTATGAAGGATATGTAGTTGCAATGAAGGATATGTAGTTGCTATGAAGAATATGTAGTTGCTATGAATGACATGTAGTTACTATGAAGAATATGTAGTTACTATGTAGGATATGTAGTTGCAATGAAGGATATGTAGTTGCAATGAAGGATTTATAGTTGCTATGAAGGATTTGTAGTTGCTATGAAGGATATGTAGTTGCAATGAAGGATTTATTGTTGCTATGAAGGATTTGTAGTTGCAATGAAGGATTTGTAGTTGCTATGAAGGATATGTAGTTGCAATGAAGGATATGTAGTTGCTATGAAGGACATGTAGTTGACATGAAGGATATGTAGTTGCAATAAAGGATATGTAGTTGCTATGAAGAATATGTAGTTGCAATGACGGATTTGTAGTTGCTATGAAGAATGAGCGTTCGCCGTATGCTTCTTTATACTTTTCTTCGCTTACTATGAAAGCTGTCATACGTTAACATGTGTTCAGTTTGTGTCCGTTTCTCTCTCTCCCTCACTTCCTCTGTCTCTCCAATTTACTTTTATCTGGAAGGGGTTATCTTTCTCAAGATTTTTCAGATATTAGCAATTCTTCACCCTCAACATTATTAGAACATATTGCTTAATCAGAATTACGTAGCCAGGAGTGTGCTGATTAGCCGTTAAGCACTATCAATCCATCCGCTCACCAGTCCATTAATAAGTTTTTCCTACCGTACATACATATTGCAACATGACAGGAGTCATAAAGAAGATAGTATTAATTCACCCCAAGACCGAGTGCAAACACCAATGTCTATCACACTGTGTGAGCTAGGCTTAAGGTTGTTATGCCCTCTGTTTTCATGGAGCTCAAACAAGTTTCCTATATTCGAACTAAGAACAACACACAGTCCAATGAATGGTTCTGATGAGCTAAAAGTTAGATACATTATCGGATATGTCGACAAATACAAATTCTAAATCGTTGCAGGAATAGCTAATTGCACAGACAAATGTGGCATTTAATTTTATGCAAAATAGACAATTTAACGATCAATATAATTCAGCAGTGAAGCTTTCAAAATCCGATTATGAACTTATTTTGTTATATATATATATATATATATATATATATATATATATATATATATATATATATATATATATATATATATATATAATGTGTGTTAATTTGTACGATTATAGATTGTAAGTTTCATCTAGTATGAATTTATGAATTATATTAAACGGTTGATTGCGTCCATCGTGGGTTTTTACTATAAGATAAGGTAATTTTGTTTAGTAAACATGTTATTGTGGCCTTTTAACCTTGTAAGGTGTAGATTAGATCTTGTTTACGAATTTGATGGGATTTGAGTTCAGGTAATTGGTTTCCCCCTAGGAAAACCATGTCACCTGATTCCTGATTGGCTGGCTGTTAAAGGATTTGACCGTGTTGACAAAGAATGATTTGGAAATTAATATTTGACCCTATCCTTGTCCTGAAATTGTGTCTTATTTGTTTATTTACAATTGATGTTTACCTTATAATTAATTATTCCTATCTTAAACAGCATTCTTAATGTAATCCTTTAGTGGTGTTTATTTATTTGTTAGAGAAGATTTATTTAATTCAATTATTCATTGAAATTACAAATTACTCATCAACTTTAAGACTTAGTAACTATTTTGGAATTACTGAGAATTCCTTTAAAGTCATATTTGATTATATCATTGTGATTTGCACATGGAACTATTCCAGACATTGGCAGATCAACACATCGAAATAAGTATTACCGTAGGGACATGTATGATATATTAGGACTTTGATGAAAAACTGTGATGACGTCACGTCACGTCGCTAGATAGATAGATAGATAGATAGATAGATAGATAGATAGATAGATACATAGATGGATGGATGGATGGATGGATGGATGGATATATAGATAGATAGATAGATAGATAGATAGATAGATAGATAGATAGATAGATAGATAGATAGATAGACGTTTAATTCGTGTTATTCTCTGATGTCTTGCAGACCTGTTAGAAGTAAAAAATCGTGCATCGGATTTATCTGCATTCAAGACTGCCAGAGACTTGTACGCGTCCTGTGTTAATGAAGGTAAATTCAAAGTAGCATTGAAATATAAATTTTAGAGTCAAATCAAATCAAATCTACGTGGAACAATTGTGGACATATGTGATATTCATAGATGAGCGCAATTACTATGCACATTTCAATGTCTGCCTAACGTATTTGCTGACAAATGTTTAATTCCTCATTTACTCTCATTTATATACGAAGATGCTTATTTCCTGCCATAAAATGTGCCTTGGAAAAAGTTAGTTGGATAATTGCATCTTAGAAATCAAAAGAACCGCAAATACATTTACATTTGATAAAGGCTGCACGAGCAACCAGAGATGCACGGAATTAAATGGGTGCGGAATATTTCTTGATATGGAGATGGGGGAAAATAATGTACAATAGATAATAGTAGGTTTATAGCTTTTTTGATCGACGGCAAAACATCGTAACATCCTTGATGTTTATGAGTTTTTATCTAAGCTAAAGTGAATCTATCATCACCAGCTGAGACCTTTTGACTGACGTTGTTTAAAGAATATTGATTCATCATTGATCCCAAAACATAATGAATTAGACAAGCTTATTAACAAATTTCATCAAGCTCAATAATCAAATGATTCAAATTTACAATTAAACTCCTTCCGCAATACCCTTAAATAAGCCTATTGCATCACTTGATTAGTAGAGTGAGATAGATTTCCACCTGCCCTTGTATTTCTACTCATCCGTTGTATCCTTTCTCTCTCCTATTTCTCGACCGCTCCGGTGGCCTAGTGGTTAGAGCGTCCGCTTCGAATGCGGGAATTCATGGGTTCGATCCCCAGCCGAGTCATACCAACGACTTACAAAAATGGTACTAACATCTGCCTCGCTTGGCGCTCAGCATTAAGAGGTTAGTGTTAGGACTGGTTGTGCATGGGTGGAACATCTTGCTACATGTCTGCGGCATGATGAACCAGTACTAGACATCACTATAAACTTCCACACTGCAGACATCGTAGCTATATGACTGAAAAATTGTTAATACTACGTTAAAAATCCAAATCACACACACACACACACACACACACACACACACACACAAACACGCGCTCCTATTTCTCCCAATTCCATCTCCTCTTCGTCTCCGACCTTTCTCTGAAATCCTTCTTCTCCTCTTCCTCCTCCTCTTCGATATTCTCTAGACTCCTTTTCCTCATCAGCCATTTTCTCTCCCACGACTAAACTCCTGTCGACTTCGACCGTCTCGGCTACAGTCTCAATTCCGTCTCCAAATCTTGAAGACTTGCGACCCAACTGAACCGGAAGTTCTCTGTCCAATAAAAAGCTTCTTTTCTAGCAGTAAACCTTATTGATCTGCAATCATTCCAGACAAATACTGAATTGCTCGTACGATTTCGGAAGGAATCATTCGGGTCTGTATTGTAATCACGCCCTCTATCTCAATTTTAATTCGATTTCTCTGTGGACCGATCCATTTAAAATTCATCGGACAATGTCACTCTCGCTATCTGTCAACGTGGGAACGGATAAGAACACGCCCCGTTCACCCCGTGAACTTTCCTTTTGATCCTTGAATAAACCTTTAACATATAGTTGTGATAACGGAAAGCCTTTGTTATGTGAGGCGGCCGGTCGCCATTGCCGACTAAAATTTCTGGTCTCTGGATGGTCATGGTAACCTTGCGTAAGAGTTCAACACTAACCCCTCCGCAATCTTTGGAGATCAAACATAAGGCCGCGGTAATATCCCCAAGACAGGTAGATTATAGCTTATACACGACTTAATAGCTGGGGCTTAGCAAACGTGACACACAGTTAAAGCCACAAGCAAGGCATATATTCAATTAACCATAGCAAGTCATGATACCAAAACACAATAATGGAGCCAAGTGTTTAGAACTCCTTTGTTAGACTCATAACTTACATATATGTCCATCAAACTGGTCACCGTATGCGTATGGATAATATATAAAATTGGATAGTGAATTACCAGATAGCGGAAGCCCTTACTTTAGCGGCCATTGTGAAACGTTACTCAAAGGCCTAACATTATTCCTTTTAAATCATAAGGAGGCTTTTTGTGGAAATAGAAACTTGGGGAAAATGTTTTGTAAATAGGACAAATAAATAGCAATTCATTATGTATTCAAATGCTTAAGGACAATTAATTGTAAATTAATTTAAAATATCACTTTGAGAACACAGAGGAGCTCGAAGTAAATGTATACAAATTACAAATTAAAGTAAAATAAACCTTAATATTTGCTGTGAAATACCTAGCAACGACTATCATATTGTATTTTCCCCCATACATTTCCAACCTAGTTGAAATGTTTCTCAATTTTGGACTGAAGTGTTTTTTCCCACAGAAGATGAAGAATACATAAAAAAAAATAACGTTCATGAACATAAAGATCTGTCCATGATAACTCTGGAGTTTTAGTCTGCAGTACTATTGCACTAGCTACTAAATGGAAACTGAATATATTTATAAATTATGTAAATTCCGCATTGCGCTTTATTTCTTCATTTTCTATTCTCATGTCAGATCTAATAGAAACAAGGAATATATCCGTTGCTATTCCTTTGCTGGAAGAGCTAGGAGGATGGCCAGTCCTCGGAAATCAACCTGGGGGTAACTGGAAAGAAGCCGAATTTGACCTCATACAGCTTCTGGTTGGTCTGAAGAAATACTATCACGAACCGCTCATCAACATATACGTCTTTTCCGATCTCAAGGAGAGTAACAAAAGGATAATCTATGTAAGAATAAGGCCCGGTAGAATCAACGACGTGATTCCCACATAATCTCTCTCTCTCTCTCTCTCTGCAAGAGTCGTTTCCTTTTAATGAAAAATTTATTCAACGAGTGGTATATCATCGATACATCGTACATACTATACCTACATTTTATTTATATCACATACAAATACACATATTTGCCTTTTAAATGGAGTTGAGATCGACTACATGTAATTGTTTACTGACTGAGTGAATGAACTCCTCACATTCCTGCCGAGTGTCCGCTACAAAATGAAGTTCTGTGACTTTTGTGCCTATTGACAATCACCTTTGCAAATTGAAAAGTATTTTTTTCTCTTCATTTTTGAGTTTCTATTTTTGTTCACATTGATAAAATTAATATAAGGCACACTTTTGATTTATACACAAAAGATGCTTTAAATGAAGAGAGTAGAGTACTACAAACACATGGTTACCTTTTTGATCACTGAACGCTTAGCAATTTACCGGCTCTCTCTCTCTTTCTGTACGTCTCTGTCTGTCTGTCTCTCGATATATATATATATATATATATATATATATATATATATATATATATATATATATATATATATATAATTATAAAATAAACAACACCAACACGTAGAATGTGTGACCGGTTTCGCTTTAATGCTTCACCAGACTGAATTCAAACTGAATTCAATATCTTGCTTACGTCATTAATATGACATAAACAAGATTACGTCATAGTTTACAGTTTTAACGTAATTTAACGAATAATTTACATGGATATGTGCATATACAGCAAAGATTAATGATATCTTAATACATAAAAATATATAAAACTGGATCTTAAAGATACATATATCTCTACTGATAACTATATAAAAATTTATTAATAAATAGAGATAAACAGTTTTAGTAACATTTATATTATGTATAATGCACACTTATTAGAGGTATAGAAAATAAATCAATAGAAAGTAAAGAAGAAAATAAAGAAATAACATTAATAAGATTTCCTAACTAATTCTAAATTAGAAAAACCATCATATAAAATAGGATCATCAACTAAATGTAATAGACCTAGATGTTCACACTGTTCATTTATTAATGAAAATACTTCTTTCAATAGTAATAATACGAAAGAAACTTTTAATATGCGTTGTGATATTAATTGTGCAACATCAAATGTTATTTATTTGATAACATGCAAAAAATGTGGCATCCAATATGTTGGACAAACCAGTCAACAAATATCTAAACGTATGAACCAACACAGATCAGATATAAAAAATTATATCGATCAATCATTTTCATCTCATGTTGCCGCACATTTTAACAAAAATTCCCATTCATTGCAAGATTTCTCCTTCCAACCTATTGTTAAAACTGATCCTGAAATGGAACGTCTACTATAGGAAACCTATTGGATTCACCGTCTTAATACAGTATATCCAAAAGGTCTAAATTTCATAAACTTTTTTTTTTTTTCTGAATTATGTCCCTTGTGTACAATTAGATATGATTATTCTAGTTTGCAAAAAAAATATAATTGGTAAAAGTAGAATCTAATAATATAAAAATAAGTTTACTAACTATTTAAAAATGAAATTGCAGTTGTAAATTAATTTTCTGTAAATATAATTAATTATTTATAAAATACTTCATAGCAAACGTTATGAACACCATATTTGTTATACATATTTTTATTATATAAATTGAGAGTTCTAATACCCTACTTAATAGCAGAACAAATTATATTAGTATATATATTTATTAATGTTATTTCTTTATTTTCTTCTTTACTGTCTGTTTTCTATTGATTTATTTTCTATACCTCTAATAAGTGTGCATTATACATAATATAAATGTTACTAAAACTGTTTATCTTTATTTATTAATAAATTTTGATATATATATATATTTGCAAAATTATGACCGGGCAAACTTTTTTCTTGGAGGGTGAGCAACCAGCCTGAATACTTTTCACTTTAATGCAGCCTTCTTTAAAGCAAAAGTGCTAACGAACAAGACAAAAAGATGAATACCCCATCCACCCCTACAAATACGTTGAATTGACAAACGTCTATACAGTTAGGGAGCTAAAACTTGATATAGGACTTTTTTTAGTTTGATATCCATCAATATCATGGCAATGTTGTTGGTATTAACCTATAAAAGGAGAAGCAAAAGCGCAGCTATTTCTTAATAGAAAACTATACAGCCGTCGATTACATCCAGGAAAATTCATTGTCTCTTTATTAACAATAATTACAACAGTAACAATAATGCCAACAGGAAATAACGAAAATTAGTTATTATTGGTAATGGAATAAAAAAAAAAAAAAACGAAATCAACCAATTATTGAATCGAAAAGTTTGGGTTCATTTCATTCTATTTTGCTTTGTGTGTGGCCGTTTGGAGTCTTCTTCATTTAAGCATCTTGAATTCAGTGTTTTTAGGCAGCACACAATATTCTTTTGTCTTTAGATGCGTAACTACCATCCAAACAATTGCGCAACTGTTT
The DNA here is from genome assembly GCA_028554795.2 of Sinohyriopsis cumingii. NCBI lineage: Eukaryota > Metazoa > Mollusca > Bivalvia > Unionida > Unionidae > Sinohyriopsis > Sinohyriopsis cumingii. Next base: position 73,863,665 of record CM068838.1, on the reverse strand, counting down.
AGAGGAAGTGAAACAGCTTGTGACCCGAGATTCACATCGAACAACTTAGGCTATTTGGAGGGGTCTTTAAGAAGAAGTTTAAAAGAAATGGTGAATAATTGTTTGCTAAGCCATTGCTTTTCATTCGTGCTTTCAGAGTTTCGGAACTTCAGTGGCGGTTGTGAGCAATTACAGTTAGCATGACGTCATTGAAATTACGATCAAGTGTTAATATTGTTGTTTTGGTACATGCTGATTAAAACAAAATTGTTTATGTGTACATATTTGACCCAGTGTGAACATCTTCAGCCGTCTCCTCCCTGACAGTGTGTAATCTTCATGGTTTTCCATTGATATATTGAAGCAATATAACCAGATTCCAGCGTCCCAAACTGAGATTGAAATACCGTTTTAATTGTTGAACGTATCATATTCATTGTAATCCAAATGCTGGGGAACTTGCCTCTTGTCTGTCCACTTGGAGCAATCGATAGTGTCAGATAGCTGATGCAATTAAAACAATGTGTACAAAGCAGGAAATCGATTAACGACGTAATATAAATCATGCTAGTGATTGAGAACTACTGGGTAGCAAATGAATGGCTTTACAAGCTGTAACGGGGTCCATTCACAACGTGTAGCGGTGCAATGAAGCTGTATCTGAGATCATTAAGAAAATATGAGGGTTCGCAAGCTCTGTCGGCATGTATTGAGTTGAGATACAGCAGGCATATGCATCCTACGGGTTGCGATCTGGTTTAATCTAGTTACATTTACATTATATGGGTACCTTTAAAATTTCGCTATCAGACCAGCGACCTTTATGTAACCGCGCATGCCTGACACAAAGCTATAGAAGCACCACCAATGCCATCTAGGGAGAACAATGAATATCGAGTATGACTTGTACGAGTAATTTATACCACCGACAGAAGAATGGTGCTAAATGAACAATTGCTAAGCGAGAAGACTTTATTATTTATTGATTATCTGTCTTTCTGTCCTTCTCTCTAAACGTTTATATATTCGTCCATTTGACAATTGATATATTTTACTGACTGTTTTCTTTTATGCATTTGCTTCTTTTACCACAGCTCGACCAGCCCGAGTTTGGACTTCCTAGTAGTTCGTATCTTGTGGAACCTCAGTACGAAGACAGAAGAAAAGCTTACAAGAAACTGGCAGTCTGGATCGCAGTGTATTTCGGGGCCAATCCATTTGTGGCGGAAACCGATATGCAACATGTTCTTGAGTTTGAAATCGATATCGCTAATGTAAGGAATTAGGTCCTATTGCACAAAACATCTCATGTATGAGTTTCCTTCCTCCGCCCACAAATTGGGATGTTGTAGTGTTTTGTTTTGGCGTCTGGCAGCAATTTTGATTTTGGATTTGCCATGAAACAGGCACATCATAATAAAGTTCACATATAACGTCCTGCTTTCTTTAAATGAAATTGTTCTTCGTATCTGAGAAAAATTGTAGGACTTCCAAAATGTAATTAATATGGTCATTATACTTTCTTATTGATGGAAAACGTGCACATATTAGAATTTCATCTACTTTTGTCATCTTGCAGATAACCGTGAAACCTGAAGACCTTCGAGATTACGAAAAACGATATAATAAATTGCTGATCTACGAGCTGCCAGACAATATTACAGAACCATCCAAAAACGACACAATTCAGGCACGGTAACAGGGGAACTTTCCATTTCTGTTCTTCTCTTGGGTTGTTTTTCGATACTGTGACTTTTGCGTTAATCACAACCTTGAAATCTTTGCTGTTAAATCTCATTGATTATGTGGCACAGCTGATTATTTCGGAGTTATCTTCCCATTGTTATTCTTTCTATGGCAACCAGATTTAGTTGCTTCTTTTGAAAAGATTATACGCATTCTTTGTTCATTTTGTTGACAGAGAAATCAAGACTGGATTAAAGACAATGCCTATATGTACCGTTTCCTCAGCTCATGACAAATAAAACTACACATATCGCTGCTGCTTTGGGAATTGCACATATTTATGCTAGTCTATAATAATCAAAGTCTTTCTTTATGTTAGTATTCACAAAATTGGGGACATTATATTTAGTTCATTGAATCAGATAGGTATTGATAAAAATGCATTTTTTAAATGTGGTAAATCAGTTATGTGCACACATTTATACATAACTCATGCAAGATACTCTTTTCTGAATCTAAAATCTTGGAGATGTAGGCAACTGAGTGGAAAAAAATTAGAAATAAATAAGTTCATTTGTAAATGAAGAATAAACATATACAATGCTTTGCATATTTGACTTGTGTATTTAGTTAATGTGTAGGTCTAAGGGGGAAATATGTTCAGTCGCATTTCACAAAACGCAGTCAGTAGTTTGATCAAGGATACAACGCATCGTCTGACCGTTCTAACTTGTCTCCTCATGTATGTTTGACATCACGTGACATGCTTTATTTCTGAGTGATAATAAATTAGATGATATTTGTTAGTACGGTTGCTTATCCTTTACATCATGTTTATTATTTCCTAAAACCGTAAAATCACGTATGTGGTAATTTACGATGAAAAATACAGCGAGCGTACTTACTGGTACTTGTGATAATAGTATAAAGAAGTCTACTCTTCCACTGTATCTCTTTCTCCAAGTTAAATAGATTGTCAAAGTGCTAGTTTCAGAACAAAACTACGAACCCCTCAACGAGCAAGTGGTGAGAAGCATAACTGAGACAATGTTGACATGTGCAACTGAGTTCTTTTTAGAAGCAAGGGTTTAAAACAGCGAAATTGTGCTATACACAAGAAAAAGAATATAAAATGTTTCTCTAACGCTAGATCTTTATTTCTCTTCTTTCTTTCAATCTTCCGAGTGGTCTAAAGCGCTTACCGTTACAGATCATTGCCATCTCACCTCTGTCTGCGTGGGTTCGAGTCTCGGCTCAGCCAGCGCGGCAACGTTAGAAAACTTGTCAGTAGCTTCTCGAGGTTCTTCCCGGGGTTTTCACGGGTTCTTCGTACGCCTGTTATTCTGGTAGCCATGTATAGCCTGTCCTGTGCTGCAAAATGACGCTATACCCCATAAAAACAATAATAATATAACTTTTAATCTTCACGTATGAATACTGTTTGCGTACAAGTACTTTTGGATCCTATTTTTGTCCAAACATCGATCAACATTATAGGCTAAACCATCTCATGCTGTGTGAGTGATAATAAGAATACATACCCAATCATTAAAAACATTGTTGTTTTGGAACATATTTTTTCCAAGGAATTTACGTGTAATCCTTTAATTACAGTTCAGCTGGCTGCGTTACATAAAAAGCGTGATGAGCCTCCCAAACGTCTCCATTACCATCAACTCCAGTGAACCTGTTGTGGTACAAGCGCCTCCATATTTTCAGAAATTATTTGCTGTATTTCAGAAGTATGACAAAAGGTAATGTTCGAGGAACCGATATTGTTGCACTTAACTTCATGGGATTTCATCTGCCTGGTCACTTTCGAAACTGTCGAGTTTATACGAACACAGCGATAATATTGGAAGTGAAATAAAATTCTTGAAAGATAAATAGATAACATTGATTAAATAATTATTTTGGGGAAATCATTATATGAAAATATTGTGATTCATTTAGATATGTTAGAGATGTCTCTTTTTGGTATGCGAAAAAGATATTTGAACTATTTATCGTCAAAGTGCTGGCCTGTATTTTGCCATTCAGAATTATGACCTGCATTTCGCCAAAAGAGTTATGGCTTATAGTTTACCATCAGAACTTCTGGCTTTTATTTTTTTCTTCAGAATTTCCGGCCTGTTTTGTCCATCATAATGTTTAGCTTGCGTTATGCCAACAATTCATATGGTCAGCAATTTTACCGTCACAACTTCTGGACTGCATTATACATTCAGAACTCTACTTTTCCATCAAAATTCATGTCTGGACGTTGACTTAAACTTAAAATAGAGCATTCGGATTGGGTGAAATTTAAATCAGACTTAAAACTAACCAACCATGTGCATAATCACAGATTTAAATCAAAGACGGGTCTAATATTAATAGTGGATCGAGTGGGGCTTTGTAGACATTTTTTTCTGATACTAGTACTGGATCGAATGGGGCTTGGTAGACATTTATTTTGATACAAGTACTGTTTTAAATGGGTTTTGGTAGACATTTCTTCTAATATTATTAGTGGATCAAATGGGGCTTGGTAAACATTTATTTTGATACTGGTAGTTGATCAAATGAGGCTTGATATACATTTTTTCTGATACTAGTAGTGGATCAAATGGAACTGGTAGAAATTGCTTCTGATACTAGTAGCGGATCAAATGGGGCTTCGTAGACATTTGTTCTGATACTAGTAGTGGGTCAAGTGGGGCTTGGTAGACATTTGTTTTGATACTAGTACTGTATCAAAAGGTGCTTGTTATATATTTTTCTGATACTAGTACTTGATGAAATGGATCTTGGAAGACATTTTGTTTCTGATATTAATGCTGGATCAAATGGGGCTTTGTAGACATTTTTTCTGATACTAGCACTGGATCAATTGGATTTGGTAGACATTTCTTCTGATACTAGTACTGGATCCAATGGGGCTTGGTAGACATTTTTCTGATGCCATTACTGGATGAAATGGAGTGTTGGTAGACATTTATTCTGATACTATTAGCGGATCAAATGGGGGATGGAAGACATTTTTTCTGATATTGTACTGGATCAAATGGGGCTTTGTAGACGTTTTTTCTGATGCTAGCACTGGATCAAATGGGGGATGGAAGATATTTTTTCTGATACTATTAGTGGATCAAATGGGGGATGGAAGACATTTTTTCTGATATTGTACTGGATCAAATGGGGCTTTGTAGACGTTTTTTCTGATGCTAGCACTGGATCAAATGGGGGATGGAAGATATTTTTTCTGATACTATTAGTGGATCAAATGGGGGATGGAAGACATTTTTTCTGATATTGTACTGGATCAAATGGGGCTTTGTAGACGTTTTTTCTGATGCTAGCACTGGATCAAATGGGGGATGGAAGATATTTTTTCTGATACTATTAGTGGATCAAATGGGGGATGGAAGACATTTTTTCTGATATTGTACTGGATCAAATGGGGCTTTGTAGACGTTTTTTCTGATGCTAGCACTGGATCAAATGGGGGATGGAAGATATTTTTTCTGATACTATTAGTGGATCAAATGGGGGATGGAAGACATTTTTTTCTGCTACTAGTACTGGATCAAATGGGGCTTTGTAGACGTTTTTTCTGATGCTAGCACTGGATCAAATGGGGGATGGAAGATATTTTTTCTGATACTATTAGTGGATCAAATGGGGGATGGAAGACATTTTTTTCTGCTACTAGTACTGGATCCAATGGGGCTAGGTAGATATTTTTTTTCTGATGCTAATAATGGATTGAATGGGGCTTGGTAGACATTTTTTTCTGATACTAGTACTGGATCCAATGGGGCTTGGTAGAAATTTTTTCTAACACTATTAATGGACCAAATGTGGCTTGGAAGACATGTTTTCTGATACTAGTACTGGATAAAATGGGGCTTGCTAGATATTTCTTCTGATACTAATATTGCATCAATGGGACTTGGTAGACATTTTTCTGATACTTATACTGGATCAATGGGGCTAGGTGGACATTTCCTCCGATACTATTACTGGATCAAATGGGGCTTGGTAGACATTTCTTCTGATACTGGTTATGGATCACATCGGGGCTTGGTAGACATTTCTTCTGATACTGGTTATGGATCACATCGGGACTTGGTAGACATTTCTTCTGATACTAGTAGTGGGTCTACTGGGGCTGGTTAGACATTTTGTTTGATACTAGTACTGGATCAAATGGGACTGGTTAGACATTTTGTCTGATACTAGTACTGGATCAGTGGGGCTTGGTAAATATTTCTTCTGATACTAGTAGTGTGTCAAATGGGGCTTGGTAGACATTTCTTCTGATACTAGTTCTGGATCAATGGGACTTGGTAGACATTTCGTTTAATGCTAGTACTGGATCAATGGGACTTGGTAGACATTTCTTCTGATACTAGTAGTGGATCAAATGGGGCTGGTTAGACATTTCTTTTGATGCTAGTACTGGATCAAATGGGGCTGGTTAGACATTTCTTTTGATACTAGTAGTGGGTCTAATGGGTCTGGTTAGGCATTTTGTTTGATACTAGTACTGGATCAAATGGGACTGGTTTGACAATTTGTCTGATACTAGTATTGGATCAATGGGGCTTGGTAGACATTTCTTCTGATACTAGTAGTGGGTCAAATGGGGCTTGGTAGACATGTCTTCTGATACTAGTTTTGGATCAATGGGACTTGGTAGACATTTGGTTTAATGGTAGTACTGGATCAAAGGGACTTGGTAGACATTTCTTCTGATACTAGTACTGGATCAGATGCGGCTTGGTAGACATTTCTTTTGATGCTAGTACTGGATCAATGGGACATGGTAGACATTTCTTCGGATACTATTAGTGGATAAAATGGGGCTTGGTAGACATATCTTCTGATACTAGTATCGGATCAAATGGGTCTTGGTATATATTTCCTCTCATACTAGTAGTGGATCAAATGGGGCTTGGTCAACATTTATTCTGATACCTGTTTTGAATTAAATGGGGCTTGGTAGACAATTATTCTGATACTAGTATCGTAACAAATGGTGTTTGGTAGACATTTCTTCTGCTACTAGTACTGGATCATATGGGGCTTGGTAGACATTTCTTCTGCTACTAGTACTGGATCATATGGGGCTTGGTAGACATTTCTTCTTATACTAGTATCGGATCATATGGGGCTTGGTAGACATTTCTTCTGATACTAGTATCGGATCATATGGGGCTTGGTAGACATTTCTTCTGCTACTAGTATCGGATCATATGGGGCTTGGTAGACATTTCTTCTGCTACTAGTATCGGATCATATGGGGCTTGGTAGACATTTCTTCTGCTACTAGTACTGGATCATATGGGGCTTGGTAGACATTTCTTCTGATACTAGTATCGGATCATATGGGGCTTGGTAGACATTTCTTCTGATACTAGTATCGGATCATATGGGGCTTGGTAGACATTTCTTCTGATACTAGTATCGGATCATATGGGGCTTGGTAGACATTTCTTCTGCTACTAGTATCGGATCATATGGGGCTTGGTAGACATTTCTTCTGATACTAGTATCGGATCATATGGGGCTTGGTAGACATTTCTTCTGCTACTAGTACTGGATCATATGGGGCTTGGTAGACATTTCTTCTGATACTAGTATCGGATCATATGGGGCTTGGTAGACATTTCTTCTGATACTAGTATCGGATCATATGGGGCTTGGTAGACATTTCTTCTGATACTAGTATCGGATCATATGGGGCTTGGTAGACATTTCTTCTGCTACTAGTATCGGATCATATGGGGCTTGGTAGACATTTCTTCTGCTACTAGTATTGGATCAAATGGGGATTTGTAGACATTTCTTCAAGCAACGATTGCTTAGAGCTGCATTTTCATAGCACTTAATTTTGTACTAGGTACCTGTTTCAAAGCTTCGGATTCTTAGAAAGAAATTTGCAGTAGTACTTCTCCACCTAACTGTATTGACAAAAACTCTTATCCAAACTGAATTAGAAATTATTGTTGCTGAAAAAATAAAATATATATGCAGTTGTGTCAAAGTAATTTATATAGTGTGAATCAAAGGCTGATTGTCAGATAACAATTTAAGGGCAAATGACATATTTACACCTGAAAACGATTGCTAATTACACATTCAGAACGATAACTAACTACCGTTTGTAACTACATTTTCAGAACTATTACTAGCTATTGAATATGTACCTGTTTCAAAGCTTCGGATTCTTACAAAGACTTTTGCAATAGCGCTACTTCACTTAATATGTACTAGACTCCTTTCCGAGAAATACATTCAACATCAGCATAATCTTTATAGATTTCAAAAATGCTTTTGATAGGGTATGGCACGCAGCCGTTTAGGCAACTATGAAGAAAGTATAACATCAACTCAAACCTGGTGCAGGTTGTTGAGCATCTCTATGACAAAGCCACCAGCGCTGTTCTCATCAATGGCAACAGAGGAGATTGGTTTCGTGCAACAGTTAGAGACAGACAGGAATATTGATGGTTTAGTAGGAGATGAAAAAGAACTGGTTGACTTGGTTGAGCGCATCGACACGAACTCCACAGCTTATGGTATGGTGATTAGCGCTGAAATAAACAAACTGATGACAGACAACACGATCGGCATAAGTACATAAATAAAGGTCAGTGGACAGAAGAGTCACAGGCTTCAAAAACATGGGATCAACTATCGCAAATGAGGGCTCCAAACCAGAACTACTTTGTAGTATTACAATTGTATACTCATTATTCCCACTATGAAAGCAAAGTCATATGGACAACGTTCTTTTGCATACCAGGGCAAAGCAGCAAGGATGGAATTGCCCACTGAACTTAGACACAAAGACAGTAGTCCCATTCAAGAGTGCTCTTAAAACTCACGTATTTCGACTGCAAGAACAAACTTATAGCCCAATGATTTCTACCTTAAATGTTTTCAGCATGTTTATTTATGTTTTCTAACTTCATGGTGTTTGTTCTTTGTAATCATATCCTTATATATGTTTTTTATGTTATAGGTGTTATCTAATGTTGTAAAGCGCTTAGAGCTTCTAAAGATTAATAAATCCTTATTATTATTATTATTACCCAGATAACAGCAGCAATAACATGGTTGAAACCAATAGTGAAAGATACCAACATTGCGTTTGGTTCCAACATAAGTCTAATGCGCTCTATTGTCATATCCATCTTTCTAAATGCTTGTGAAACATGGACGCTCACATCAGATATACAAAGAAATGAAATGATACCGCAAGATCTTGAACATCTTATACATTGAACATGCAACCAACTAAGAAGTCCACACCAGGATCCAAAGAGCCATCTGATCCTATGAAGACCTCTTGACCACTGTAAAACAAAGCGTAAACTGAAGTGGCACGGTCATGTCTCAAGATCATCTGAACTGGCAAAAACAATTTAAAAAGGCACAGTGCGCGGGTGCAGAAGAAGAGGCAGACAGAAAAAGAGGTGGGAAGACCACATTAACGAGTGGATAGGCATTGGATTTGTAGATTCCCAGAGGGCAGTAGAGAACAATGAAAGATGGAAAGAACTGGTTGTAAAGTCAAATGTGGTGCCCTAACGACCTCTTGGGTTAAGGGTTTGATGATGACGATGCTAATGATGAATGCGTAATTACACTTTGAAGACGATAGCTAAAATACTGTATATAATTATACTTTCAGAACGATTCGTAGCTATTGTGTGTAATAATATTGTCAGGAAGGTTGCTAAAAGCTGTATGTGCTCAAACATCAGGATCTTTGATTACTACTGTATGTAATTACACTTTAAATACAATTGATAACTACTGTATGTAATTACACTTTAAAGACACTTGATAACTACTGTATGTAATCACACTTTAAAGACAATTGATAACTTCTGTATGTAATTAATGTAATTACACTTTCAGGACGATTGCTAAATATTGCACGCAATCCTACTTTAAGGACGATTGCTAACTACGTTTTATAATTAGACTTTCAGGAAGGTAACGAACTACTGTATATAATAACACTTTCAGAACGAGTATTAACTACTGTATGCAATTATAATTTTAGGACGATCGCTAACTACTTGGTGTGGAGAATAATGCAAACTATGGCTTCTAATTTGCCGACGCGCTTCAAAGAGCTTATAACAGAATTCAGGGAGGTATGTACTAATTACTCATTGTAGTAAGCAACATTGTCATACACTTATTGTCCAAACCTATTTTAAACTTAGCTTTTAAAAATTATTGAATGAAATGGAATTTACATAAAGTTTACCTTACGTTTAACGATAATGAACTCCAAAATGAGGGTCAAGTTCTATACATGAGATGGTTTCTTTAATCTAGATATCGATAAAAACAATTCTGTATACATAAATAATCATTGTATATAATTAACTTGAGAAATGCATATATAATATGTACTAGCAATCTTTGTTCAGTGTATGATTGTTAACGTGCAATGAATCTCTCATTCCTCGCATTGTAAACCGATATCATTTTTTATATAGAAAAGATGTATGATTCTAACGTATCATCTTTCTTGTCATAAGTGACGATTTGTTATGAAGTCCACGCTTTTGCCAGGACGTAGTGCGCAGTTATTTTCATTGCGAAACTACTTCCTCATTTGAGAGTTGAAAGAGAGTGAAAGTCTTCCGCGAACTTGACAAATCCTAGCCATAATCTGGTATTGAAAAATCGTTTCGTTGAGATCAGTTTAGTTTGAAATGTCCGTAACATGTTGCAAGAACATTTTTGACATCGTAAACTTTTTTTATCACTTTAAATAAGACCATAGGTTTAGCCTCGTACGGATGAATCTGACGTCATGAATACCCGAATTGATAGAATCTTACCTATTATGGCGCATAATTCAAAGGGTCTCAAGTGAGTTTGCTTAAGCGAGACTGATTTTCTCCTGTATATCGCAGGTAATTTATGGGACGACCAATCCTCAAGCAAGATGGAAGGAGTGTGTAAATTATGTCAACGATGAGATGGGCAACTCAGTGGGAAGGCTTTTCATTGATGAAACATTTCATGAGAGTGCGAAAGGTTCTGTAAGTACCTTACTGAATTTAATTTGTGTAACTTTTGACGTGTCTGTACACGTAAATTACAGGTATAAACAACCATACTTTTCAGATGACGTTCTTATATGAAAATCTAGAGACCACTATCATAAGATCAGACCAAAACATATATTTTCAATGTATTATGTCCAGTTTGAATATCTTGTGATCTCCATTTGTTTATATTCAACATTATTCGCTATAACAAAAGTATATTTCAGTTCAAAATTGTGAGGAACTAAACAACACTAGTCATCTCTTTATCTGTACAAGTATTTATCATGAAAACAATCTGGCAGCACAGTAAATGGATGATGCAGAACACTATACCTCTTTAAGTGATATTATGTAATCTTATGTGGAGACTTTCATGGTTACACACGCCGTCATTTAAACATGTTTAACTTCACCTTATATGCTGTTCGCAATGTTTGGAGTTACTTTTTGACATGTTTGTATGATTTCCAATTATTAAAAGATTGTATTGTTTACTTTTTTTTCTTTAGTACACTATTCGGGATTTGCTAAGATGAGATACATTTATGTTTCATTTCAAATGGATACATATTTCCATGTATTTCTCTGAAAGGATGATGATACGTCTATATTGTCTTAAACTATGTAAGAGAAAGAAGCAAAACCAACAAATTTAGTAAAATCAACAAAGATCGTTTTTCCATGAATACAAATCGTAAATTCAAAAGCCACTTATGGTATTGCGAATAATAATCCCATATAATCCTAGATGTTCGTTCACAAGTTCAAATGTATAGAATGTTCCGAATGAATTCCAATACTCTTGAATATCTTGATGTACCAAGAGTCTTGAACATGCACGAGGACCATATTGATAGAGTCCGGAATGTCTTTTGAATATGTGTTCTATAATCCCAACGTAGTGTTTAAGTTCAAGACGTCAATGAGCACTTTGTAATTCCAATATTTAATTTAAATAAACTATTCCTCTTAAACTAATTGGAAACTGCGAAACTAAGCCGGAATGAATAACAGCTTTCTGGATCCTTTATATATATGCTTCATTTGACCAATGTAGCACTAGAGAGTTCTGGAAAATTCACTCTTCTTATTGAAAATAACACAAAATTGTAAACAAGTTCGCTTGCAGAACGTTCTAAGCGTGTAAGCAAGGTTAGGTCTTGAACTCAAATTTTTGATCAATATATGTTTTTTCATTTTAGAATCATGAACAAATTTCAGGCAAGCAAAACCCTTCAAACATGGACAAAAAAGTACACAATATAAATTTTACATGACGCTTAAATTGAAACACCAGCGTGTGAAATAGATTCCAAATTATCCTAAAGAAAAAGGAAAGACAATCAGTGTATAAATTTGAACTTTTTTAGGCCTTGGCCATGATTAGCGACATTCGACAGGCTTTCAATGAAATCCTAGATGAACTTGACTGGATGGATAATACAACGAGGAAACTTGCCGAAGAAAAGGTACGTCAGGCCGCACATTTAGCTGGGTAAACACACCCTCCTCCAGTTCAACAGTCATTCAGTCCGTCATCTTTACCTTGAAAGCCAGTTAATACATGTTCTCAGAACCGCTTTATGTGGACAAATTAAATTGATATGAGTGTTCATTTGTTACACACACTTATTTCACACTTCAAAAAGCTATACAATGCAGACAATAGTATGTCTTACACTCCAAAACCCCGTAATTTTACGCACATTCAAACAAATGTATTTTAATGTCAAAACTGATATAGTACACACATTTACATAATTTCTTTAGCACTTCAACAATCCATCCATCATATATATTCAAACGTGTATTTTGCACTTACACGGTTCGTACATCAAACACATTCAAACTCGTGTATTGTACACCACAAAAGTTGTATATTAATACTATCAAAGACATTCACTTCACACTTATTCAAACACACGTATTTTACACTTCAAAACCCCATATATCATACACAATGAAACACATTTATTTTACACTTCAAAACCCCATACATCATACACGGTGAAACACGTGTATTTTGCACTTCAAAAATCCATATATGTCAAACACTGGAAAATACTTTTTACACTTCAAAAATCCTTGGATTACACACACTATTAGACGCATTTTATACTTTAAAACCAAAATATTACACACACTGAACACATGTATTTTACACTTTAAAAACCCGTGCATTACACACATTCTAAGATGCAGTTTATACTTCAAACCCATAATATTGCACACACTGAACACACGTATTTTACACTTCAGAAGTATATGCATTACACAAATTCAAGGATGGATTTTACACTTCTAAACCCATACATTGACTCACATTTAAGATGCATTTTATACTTCAAACCCATAATATTACACACACTGAACACATGTTGTTTACACTTCAAAATTCCGTGCATTACACAAATTCTAATATGCATTTACATTTAAAAACCCATACAATACATGTGTTCAACACAAAGTTGACACTTCAAAAATACTTGCATTTTATTACACATATTCTAAGACATTTATACTTCAAAACGTCATGCATCATACACATTCAACATATGTATTTTGCACTTTAAAAGTCATACATCACCAATTTCAACAAACGTATTTTGTACTTCAAAACTATATATTACATACATTCAAAGGCATGTGTTTTACACTTTCAAAGCACGTGCATCACACAAAACTTGTATTTCACATTTCAAAAGCAATATTTCACATACAATCGAAAAGAGCTAATTTACAATTAACAAAAGCCCATACCTATTTATAGGCATTTATTTTACACACATTAAAACACGTTTGTTTTGCACCTTAAAACACCTTGCATCGTGTATATTTGTATATATAATCTATGTATGTATGTATGAATGTATGTATGTATGTACGTACGTATGTATGTATGTATGTATACCACCGTGTCTGCCTATTCTGTGCGTAGAGTAATTCTGCGCAACGATACATCATTTCTGTAAACATTAGATTAGGTTTAGTTTTTCGTCGAAAATCTCATTTGTATTAAGAAAGAGTGATCGTTCTTTAATAAAGGAAAGTGTTGCTCATAAAGTGTACAAAAATATCTCACATTTCTTTTCTAAATGCATATGAAAATATGATTTCTAAATGTCAGCATGAAGACCCACTCCATCACCTTTTTGAACTTGTAACCCAGAAATTCATATTTACTATGTATCTTTTAGAATCATACAAATAAATATATTATATAAAAGATGGAAATTTATATCTTAAAACAATACTGCATTTTAATCCAAGTTTCCAATTTTGCAAGAAAATGTAACACACGTACAAAATCGTCTGATATGCAAAATGTCAACTTGCCGCTAGAACGGGATTCTCAAGAAATTCTCAGGGTATAGTCTGTTTCTAACTTCTTTAGAAAGTATTCCCATAAAAGAGACGTTGTAAACGCATTGCATCATATTCATTGTTGTTTCTCTTGAACACAATTGCTTATTCTTTTTAAATAAAATGTTGAACTTTACTAACGTTTTACAAGATATGTTTAATTTTGTAATATCTCTTGCCATTTATTGGCATTGTTACGTTCAATTTTGTACAAGCAGCTGTAAACTTGACCTAATTTCTCGACTGAAATGCTGACATAAGCAGTCCAAAGTAATGTAGTTCATTTCCATAGCTCATTAGATAAACATTACATCATTTCAAAGCTATAAGTAGAATAGGCCGACATATCGCGAGTCATGAAAACACGGGGTGGTATCCCGTGTGTCCAAAATTAATATTATTTTGAACAAAATATTCTGGTGAGTGACGATTGTCATTTTTCTAATGATAAGTATTCCAGTATTTTATTTTTGTACATTGGTCCAATTCAGTATACGTTTTTCTTTAATATTGGTGATCGGTGTCTTACGTGAGCAGAAATGCCACAGAGCAATATATATATATATATATATATATATATATATATATATATATATATATATATATATATATATATATATATATATTGAAGCTTATATATGTTACACTTCAAAACCCATACATCACACATAGCGAAAACATGTATTTTCAACTTTAAAATTAATGCATCACATATTCCAAAGATGTAATTTGAACATCCAAGCAAATACATCTCACTTATTCAAACGTGTATGTTTACTCTTCACAGCCCATACATGATGCACGTTCAAACATGTGTATTGTATACTTCAAAGACCCATAGATCACAGACATTCAAGAACATTCACACACTTCAAAAAACCCATATGTCACCCTCATTCCACACATATTCACTGGAGAGATAATGTTTGGAAAGTGAACATTCAGCTAAAGAATACTCTACCAGCAGCAGGATTAAACAAGCAAACATCAATGTGTGTTTTGATATATGTGCCTCATACTTCTTGATTTCGGATCTAATTTCTTGTAATTTCCGGAAATGTACATTGTTAGCTCCCACAAGGATTGTCTGTATAGAATATATATATATATATATATATATATATATATATATATATATATATATATATATATATATATATATATATATCTGGTTGTATGGATTTTAACCTACCTTTAAAATGTAGTAGGCGCAGCGTAGGTATTGAATTATGCAACATTTGCATACTTGTAAAGGAATTGCTAGAAAAAGTGTGAACCGCATGCACACACCCCTCCCCACACACACATATATATATGCAAGCATACATACATACATACATACATACATACATACATACATACATATGCTGCTAACATGATTATACAAAAGAACCTTTATGTGGCCTGATTACACCCAGGCGAAATGAAAATATGTATGGATATATTTCATCATACTTTGGAAACACTTTTTTTTAGGCGATGTCAATAAAGGAATTTATAGGATATCCAGATGAAGTAGTCAACAATACTCGTCTGGAAAGACTGTATGAAAATGTAAGTATGTTTGCATGATTTCTTTCTTCCTTATTACCTTTCTTTCATGTTATCCTTTGTGGCCACTAGGTAACATGGGAGATAAACTCCGAGAAGCCTTTCTCAGTACTCATTTATTATTTGCGTGTTGTATAAGAAGGGATAGTTTTAAGAAATCAAATCGTGTGCGAGTGGGAGAAGCAATTACATCAACGAAAACAATAATATAAAAGCACACAAAAGAAAATATGCAGTTGGGTCTCACCAAATATGTAGATGATGACGACTAGCATATTTCGTAGGTGCATAGACATAACAACGTACGGACAGCATATGAATGTAGACATTACACTGTACATGTAACATAATCATAGACATTGCCCTGTACGGATAGCATATGATCATAGACATTACACTGTACATATAACATATTATCACAGACATTACACTGTACGTGTATGATATGAATACAGACGTCACACTAGACTGATAGAATATGATCGTGGACATTACACTGTACAGATATCATATCATCAAAGACACTACACTGTACGTGTATCTTATGATCACTATAATACGCTGTACGTATAACATACAATCATAATACATTGTATGTATAGCAAATGGTATTATATTACTTTGTACGTATAACATACAATTATAGACAATACATGGTACGTATAGCATATGACTATAGATATTAGACTGTAACCTTATCATATGATCATAGATATTACAATGTACAGAAAGCATACGATTACACTTTATGCTCAAAAGAAACAATTTAGGATCAAAATATCGAAGATTCCATATCTAAGTTTTGAATATTAATGACTTAAATTATTCTATGTGCGATACAGTTATTAGCGTTCGACAATGTGAAGTCATGTTTGCTATACTTTACCACTTTGTTATCCTAATGTTTCATTATTATCATTATTTTCCTTGCTGCCGGTCATTTATGCATTTTGTCATGACTGATTATATTTGTCCACTGCGTCCACAAAACATGGTAATCTGTCTATCAGTTAAACTATTTAAATTTAATTATATATCCAACATTTGATCTCAGTGCTTCAATGTGTGTGTGTGTGTGTGTGCTCTCTTTATCTCTGTTTCTCGCTCTGTATATATATATATATATATATATATATATATATATATATATATATATATATATATAATGCATCACATATTCCAAAACTGTAATTTATATATCTGGGTGTGTTTGTGTTCTTAAATACTCACATACAATGATACGGTTGCTTAAATGTGTATTGAGAACTACTACATTTTATAATGAACAAGACTAATACGAAAATAAATTCATTGACATTTCCTGTAAAAGGGGATTTATCCTTTATGTTTACTATATGGTGACGTATCTATGTTTCTCAATTTCATATAGTAATTTTATAATCCGTAGCGTTATTTGTTAATCCAAAAATTATTTTACTGTTTACTGCATTAAAACTATATTAACTGGATATTACTAACTGAATTCGAATTTATATTGTAATTCTCGATGAAGGAAAGTTAATACAGCTCTCACACTTCAACTATGAATTATCTTAAACCTCAAGTAAATAGTGGGTGGGTGAGGTATGGAGAGAGAGAGAGAGAGAGAGAGGGAGAGGCAGAGAAAGTGATGGTCAAAACGTATAATAAAAGAAAATAAAAGCTTTGAAATAAATTTTGAAGAAACTTGTATTAGTATTATTGCTTAAGCAAAATAGTATAGGTGAGTTTATGTTTAAGAAAGTGTATATATAGATGCACATAACTGCTATTACGTGTTCTTTGTTACTTCTGGATCTCTGCCTTTTCCTTTTATTGAAATATCGTATTCTCTTGCACTTCCTTAGGTTTGTAGCCCCTGACCGATTTTAAAAATGAAAAATGTCAAAGATGTAAATAATGTTCATTTATGAATTTAAAATTTCTAACCTGATTGTCTAATCATATTGATTGCATTGCAAACCAAACGGACGCTGTCGTTGTAAATAACCACACGGACTGCCCACTGTCCTTTTCAGATTTCGTGACCAGTCCCTTTTCCGCTTAAGCTGTCTTTGCATACAATATTTGCAATGTCTAGCTTTAATACGTCTAAAAAGAATTAAACAAAACTTTTACGCAAATGTGTTTTAAGAGATGTAACTTAAGGAATTATTACGAACTTATCGATGACGGCGAACTATATATATTGTCTGAAAAGAAAGATGCCGTGTTAGTAATGAAACCCTTGTTTTGTTTGAAACTCGCTGAAGATGAAAATTTTAAGGACCCCAGGTACTGTTTATTTTAATTTTATTGTAATGCAACTACCCTAAGGTATTGTTTTGTATAAATTTGGAGAATTTTATTTTTTAAATCCGAAGGGTAATACAAACAAACGGTAGGGTAATCGAAAACTACAATACCCCATCGAGCTTTGTATACTCTATCCACAATCCTTTCGACTGGTATACCCTTCAACACGGATTTGAAACAGACACTCCGGATCCGAAATGTAGAACGGAGAACCTCAGCTGTTAAGGAATGTTGATTTGCTTCGTGACATATTTCCTTCTAAAATGGAATTTATCTTTGCTTTTAACGCTAATTGTGATAGCTACAAATATTTATAATCATTATCAATGGTGCGATATAATTTATGAACAACAATTGCATATTCATTAAGAATTTGAGCTGACGAATGTGGCAAATGTCGATAACACGGTTGAATAGACAGCACATAATGAGGTTCCGCAAGGGACAAAAATGTATTGAATAAGGGCTGTTACAAAATATATTGCTGAGTTTGTAAATTACAGGTGGCAGTGGATCGAAATACATATTTTGAGAATGTTTTACAAAATCTTAAAAGGACTGCAGTAGCTGAGCTGAGCAATCTCCGAGAAGCGTATGATAAGAACGAGTAAGTAAGGTGTATTTCAGTTTGTTGTATTCAACATTCACTTTTATGCTGCTCTACAATTGATGGGAACATAGTGTAAGCCTTGTTCGTCTCTCTTTGTGTTCGGCGAAGTTTACAAGTTAGTTCTGGTTGTCATACCTTTTCCATTAACCCATTTTCGTGCTTTCCATAAGCCAGTTTATTCTTCTTGATTCCAAAGCTTACAAAGAATACAGTCGATTTATATACTAGTATAATTATAAGGCTTTTGGAATTTTCAGTCATATACGTCAAAGAATTCTGTACCCTATGTATAATTTACACGAACTCGCAATGGGCCTAGGAGCTAGAGAAGTTATTGTTCTTAGTGACACAGTTAGGGCAATACTAAGCTGTAGTTGCCTATGACTATGATTATTGATCACAGCTCTGCTGCATAAAATATATTAAGCAGAAATTGTTTTCTCTGTGTGGACATATAGCTGGCAGAATATATTATTATTGGTCATGACTATACTATATATTTTAATGCGAATGTTTCCTTTGTGAGGTAATATTGTATATTGATTGTGGCTATATTTCTAGACAAGTATTACAGTATCATAAAAAAGATAAACACAATTTTTCGCTTAATTGGATCATACAGATTTGTCAGAGGGGCTCAAAAATGTTTGATTCATCAAATACGTATCCGGGCTATCTTGATAAAGTAATCGAGTTAGAAATTAATTTTGAACAGCAACGATGGAAACATGGTCAAGTGTTATGCATTGACCTCGGTACTCCACTAATAAATAAACGTGAATTCGGAGTAACAATCAGCTTTGCATACATGCGGATCTGTCCCAGACTATTATCGTGCACGCTGACAAAACTCGCCATCTTACCAAATATTGAACCAGTTGTTATAGAAATACCTGACAATATTAACACAGTGAAGGAAAAAGTCAACAGTCAATGAAATAATAGCCTAGACTAAACTGATTGCATTTTCTGGTCCTGGTAAAGAATAAGTTTTGAAAATATGAATTGATGGAAGGTCTAGTATATAAAAGCATGCCCACCGTGATTCGACAAAGGCAACTACTGTGGGAGCATAGATTGTAAATAACAAATGGTATGCGAAAAGTATAAGCAATATTGCAGTTAATTTGATTCGTTAATGACTCACGGCAGGTTGTACAATAACATCCACCATAAACCACAGCTGGTTACATCAATTGTAAATTAATTTTTGAAAAACAATCTCGGCAAGAAAGTGCATTAAGAACACCAAGATGCGCAAGAAAAGCAGATTTGCTTGCGTTATTAGGTCTCAGTGGAATCGCGTCAGACTGTGAAAAAGCTTTGCGTGAAAGAGGCACAATTAAATATCAACATTCCTTTGCAGGCCAAGCAGATGGAAATTGCGCGCATTGCTGAGGATCAATAAAATCGCTGCCGCATCTCATCTACTATAGCCGCTGACCAATAAAAATAATTCAAGCTGAACATGCGCTCTTGCCGTTACCGGGTGATTATCTCAAGCAGATATTAATCAAACAGAGAAGATATAAAACTTCTATTAAACATGGGTATGGGAATTGTATCAGCTTTACAGCAGGTGGGTGATACGGATTCAAGGTCGACTTTGTTCTCAATTTAGAATTTACCAATTCGGAAGATGTAGTCAGCGATGTTTTTGCACCATTAATTACACCACAGTCATGGTTTCATAATGGTGCTGATGTAATCTTGAACCATAAAGACACTGACACAGTTAATAGTGAAATTAGTGAAAATTATGAAAGGATCCTGGAGAAGGATTAAACTATTCCAGAGTAGGTTCAGGATTTGACGCTTTCCGGATGCTTGGAGGTTGCGCTTGATATTTCCCTTTGTAGACCGTGATCTGGGTCGAGTTACATACCTATAGGAAAAGTATTCTCCATGGAAAATGATAAACGTAGAAGCATTTTGAATGGGCAATCTTATACGTGTTGCGCGTCTGGAGCGGTAAAAAGGACCAACCTAGAAACAAACACACCAGGCCTAACATAATCTTGGTAACATTGACTTTCCTGTAAAAGTCACTGATATTAGTACGTTTGGGTGACTCAGCTTTGGACATGTAGACTATCCACAACTATATAGTCCACGCACAAATCTTCGAAAACGAATTTACGTTGATCTTGTTTGGGATAGTCCCAAAACACCAACAAAAAGGTGGTTGGTACATTCAAGTATGATTGCTCGGGTAAGCTTATTTAGGGATAATTGGGACCGCGACCCAAAATCTTAATTGTAGTTGGCTCAAGTAAAATATCAAAAGGGCGAAAGGAATGTCTCGGGTTGTTGTCCCAAAAGATCTCAGATTCACCGTGTATGTGAAATGTATTCATGAGCGACTCGAATTCGAACACAGAAATTCTGATCATGTCAAAGAAACATTTCATGGGTGTGCGTTGTTTCACCAAGGTGAGCTTGTCCCTGCTTGGAGCCAAGCGATGGATATTCACCAATGAAATAATCACTTACACATACGGTCAGGTCGCGATTATGAATCAACTTCCGATTTCAGAATAGATCTTTTTGGTAATCCCGTATCCCAAGGAATGCCTTGCAATTACTCTCGCAGAAATAATCAGCTTGGTGGCTTTGTTGCTTGTTCTTCCTTAGGCGCAAAACGGTAACGCTTTGGTTATCAATCCGGTTTGAAATTGTAAATGCATCGATGAACCATACTGGGTCAGTAGCTCGATGATGTCTGCATTCTAACTCCCCTACATACAGCAAACTCAATTGTTTCACAGTGAGGTTAATACGGTTAGTAGCAAAAATAATTTATGGGCAACAGTGACAGTATTCTGCCGAATCGCTTCACCATGTTTTAACAAATCTCGCGATTTCATTATAAATCCCTGCTATGAATGAGCAAAGCTGTGTTACCCACTCGCGAGATCCCTCTAAAGGACTAACTCCGGATAAGATTCATTAAACATTCCTTCGCACACTTATTTTCAAATAATCGTTCCTCATCTGTATGGTTATCAGTGGCCATGCTGAATTCGGAAAACACAACTGTTGTTGAATCTGATCACAGGATGTTTAACTTAGTACCTGATTGCGCCGTTGGCGTACGTCTGCGAATTTCTACTTTACGGAAGCGCTTCAGTAGTCCAAGGGACTTCGTCACCTACTATTTATTTATTTTCAACAATCTGTGAAGTCACTGCTACTGACGACCTTGATATGAATGCAAATGTTCTTGTCATGTATGATGATGCAATGCTTGAACACCAAGAAAAGCTCGCGATACTTTTCTCCCGAGGTCGACGCAGAACATCAACGCTATATATTGTAACACAACGATACACTTTCGCACCTAAAGTGATCCAAGACTGCCTTATGTTCATGATATTTCGTGATACTGAAGCGCAAAATCCAAGCAAACATTAATTGGACGGACCTGGTGTGCCATGGATTGCTCGTAGGATGAGTTTCAGAATGTGCTTTTGCGGGTCACTCGAGACCCTTAGAATTTTCTCACTATTGATTTGCCTAGAATCTCTGCTTTACCGGGGGAAAATATCGTACAAGTTTGGACGCAAGCGTCTGACAAAGCTTTTAAAAACTATAATAAAGATATAGAACGACGAAATCCATCTGAGATGCCATAGCAGAGGCTGCTGATCGACATATCAAAGCAACGCGTAATCAACAGGACGGTTATCTCAAATATATGCTTGGATGCTCGCAAACGAATCAAAGATATGTTACAGTCGCGACAGCTTGCACAGCAAGACCTCACACTGTGCTTAGAACAAGCGTTTGCACTGCTGATTGCACCAAAGAGATTGTAACCAAGACTTCGGAATCCAATGAATAGGTAAGAAAAGTCGCAGAAACCACCTCAATGATGGGAACAAAAAATAAACCGGGCCCATTTTAGTGATCTGTCATTCCGATTGAATCTGCACCGTATGCGGTTGGCTCAAACTATCGTCGATAAGACCTATTCTCGCTAGGCCTAAAGAGACTGACATTGCCAGGATTACTTCAAAGATTCAGATCAATTTAAGCAGTGACGCTCTCAGTGGCAGTTATGAAAGCTGAGCCTTCACAAGCCGACCTGCTCAGAGTAACATACTGTTTGTCTTTTTCCCAATCGATGGAAGCAAATTATTTGATACTGATTAATTCAACGTCTTTCTTTTATCGTCTTTGCCACAATCGCTGTTGACGAATCTTCGTTTTATCCTTGTGGACCAGGCTAAGCACGTGTTGACAGTACTAATATGAATTTAAAATATACTTACTTCATATTTATTAAGTGATTATCGTTCGTTGATGTGTGATAGCTGTGGGTGTTGTTAACGTGCGAAAACCGGTTTACATGACATTTTACGGAAATGGCCTTAATGATGTTGAACTGAAGTTGTTCACAGAAGCCCCAAAGGAGTTCGCGGCTTTGCCTTTGCGCGCCGCACAGATCACTAAACAAATTACGATGCAAGTTGTTCATTGTATCAAAAATGTTGCTGCGGATTGGTCGAAATTCTTGGATTGCGAATGGCTCAGTCAATTCAAGATCAACAGCCACAATTGGTGACTGTAGCAACGGGAGTAGTATCAAAGTCGATTACACTTCCAAGAACTGTAAGAAGGCCTATGCAAGTCACTATATCACCAATGAAACTGTTTCGACAATGTCTAAGCGATTGGATAATTCCAGATACGGCAGTGAGAAGCGGATTACGGTTGTGAAATAAGCATAAATGCGAGTAGTTAAGCCACCAAAAATGTATTAGACGAAACCAATAATGTATAAATAAGGATAAAATTTGAAGAGGTATCCGATCCCTCATTTGGCATGGAAATGCATTTGAAAATAGATCAAAGTAAAAACGCGTTGCAGTATTCGTACCTGGCTAGAGATATTAGTACAAAACACCAAACTGAGCGCTAATCGCATGATACGTTTCGGTGTTTTCTTCCATGTGAGGCTTTCTTAAATGGAAAACGTATACAAAGCGACGATATTAATTAACTCGTGACGTTAAAGTTTTATTTGTTAACATGGGTATTATGGCGTTGTTCAGCAGCTCACAATATTTTCATTGTTGGGAAGGAAATTGAAGCACGTATGAGCAACGTTCATATTGCTTGGAAAATTCTCAGACTCGATCGATTGTCACGATTACGCAAATTCCATCTATGACGTTTCTCAAAGATCCTTCAATGCAGATATGTACAAAATAAGTCAGAAACGCGGCATGAACTGCTTGAACACTGACTGTTACTGGCACTAATCCTCGTAGAAATATGGATTCCCAAGGCGTTAAGTAGGCGTGATTCCTCTTAGTCATAAATCTGGGTTTAGCACAGATGTTTGCAAGGCTATGTTCGGAGCAAATCACTGTCACATTCTACCAAAAGGGTCTTCACATCGATGCAGTTTGGCAGGACGCAGGCGTTCGTCATTGTAGAGTTATGTTGCCAAAATTAATATTGAGAATGCATTTACTATTCCATTAAATGGCTACAGAAACATGTTTGTAATCGTTAATGACTTCCGGAGGTACATCACCACTGTAACCACTGTAATTTCAGTCTTACCATAGACTCAGTGAAAGCCAGCGTTCTGCAGGAAATATCTCAGGTGCACGGCGGACAGCTCGCTAATAAAATAAAATTTGACCGGTTAGGAATGTCATAGGTTTATTTGCTTTTCAATGGTCACCAGTAACCAATTTAAGAAATTGTGTTTGACTTGCTTGTCGTTTATGGGCCGAAACCGAAACATTCACATGGGACTCCAGATTAAGTAGAAAGACTTTATTCATTTTTTATATACCCGATTGACAACTATTCTTGGAACATCTAGAGTTGTACTGACAGTCTGTGCTCAACATGCATGTATAAATCGGGTCCCTGCACTCACCTTCTAGTCCCTTTCCGGTCACAAATGTTCTGCTGTAATGCTCCCTGTTACAGTGTTGTTAATGGAATTCGCCGATGGTCTGAATTAAGATTATTGAGATGCCTTTCTACTGCCTGTATTTGTCTTGATTCTTGGAATTGAACAGCATAATCAAAAACATAGTCACATCACGAAGTTTAGATTCACCTTAGCCTAATCAGTTTTCTAAAATGAGGGGCGCAATACAAACCATTTCAGTGTCACATTGAGGTTTATAACGACAGTGCTAACTGGAATTGTCTCATGTAGTTGTCCCAGAAAACGACTTGGTCAGTCATTTCTAGATCTCTCAGCGGCTGTGGCTATTGTAGCTGCAAAATCAGCTCCATGAGAAGTCGCAGGAACTGCATCAATAGTGACAATGAAAACGGTGGTCGGTGGAAAAATCCGCAGAGTGTTTGGTACACGAATAAACAAGTAAAATGTCTTGAACAATCCGGGAGGGCTCTCAGAATACCTTCTGGCGGAGGTCTTCCACTACCAGACACAATTCGCAATTGAACTCGCTGCTAATGGGTGCGAAGCTGCTCGCGTGCCCACTGAGCAATCTTGACTTACTAGCAGCGTCAAAGTCAGTTTATCATTTCCGTGGTACATTTTAAGGAACGCATTGTCGCAGTGATCCCACCCTCAAGGAAACAGGAATCTGCCTGGATTCATCAAAAGAACCTGGGGAATGAACGAGTTGTAACACCTCAACATCACGTTTATTTTGACTCGTACTGGATTGAACCGTTACTTGAAAGTTTTCATTATTTAGCTCGAGGTGGTAGACATCATCTATTGTTTTATTCGACTCTGCCTTTGCAAGCCCGCTTGGTGGAGCAAATGTGTGCATATAGTGTTATTAAAGATTTGCGTGCACTCAAACATTCACATAAATCACGTGGGCTTATTGATACTAATTGTTGACGTTGACCCAGGCGAGCTTGTGATTTTCGAAGACCAAGCTGAAAAATTTAAACTGTTTAACGCAGACATTTAAGATCTTGTTTTGAAGATGTGAGACTGTGTCCGAAATTATCCTGACAGAAACCAAAGAAGTCGGGCTTAATCAGAGAGTTTGCCTTGCCAATTGCTTATATCAAAGACTACTCCGTTACTGCTACTACAGAGATGCAACGATCGCAGAGGTGCCTTAGCAATAGCATGGGGACCGATGAATGAAATAGTAGCCACCGAATGAATAATATCCAGTTAATGTACAATAAATGGTCGATTTATTTCGCATATATTCTGGGTGATTTGGACAGTTTAGCTCCTTTTTATGATAGACCAAAACGTACTATCTAATATATGCTTCAGTTTGGATCGGACTTATTCATTATAAGAGAATTTAATCATGGGTGAGGTGTAATAATAATAAATATTGATACATGATGCCTGTTTGATTTACCGTCTTTAACAAATACCGGAGGTGATAATGCTAAAATATCGTTTAGAGATGCAATAGCAGTAAAATTAGTTGCCTTAGATGTAGTTCAGTTCGAAGGGCTAAACATTTGTCCAGACTGGTACTAAGACCCTCTTTGGTGTTTGTGGTTAAAATTAGATTTATCATTGCATATAACTGATGTATCTGACGTAGAATAGTGATGAAGCTATTTGCTAATTGACCTACATTCGTACCTTTTATGCTGGAAAGATAATTGAAGCAACCAATAGACGTATGTTAGATCAGAGTCATAGTTTTCCCAGAACGATTAAACGACTCAGACAAATAAAGAAAACCATGCATTGCAATAACGTATTCTAACCAATCGAATGGCTGTATTAGATAAAACAAACATATATTTTTAGGAAGTGCGTGTGTGTGTGTGTGTTTGTGTGTGTTTGTATTTGTGTGTGTGTTTGTATGAAAGTCATGTTCGAGCCGATTTTGTGGAAGAGAAAAGTGATTCTTGAATAGGTAAAGTTCAATGCCAATCAAAAATCCGTTTGTGTTGTCATCACTGTTTATGTTAGTTTTGTAAACGTCTGGGTGTTCTTACGGTTTTAAAAGTTGCAGAATTATAGTATCTTGAAATTGCAGTTGATAATAGCTTACTGTGACTCGAAAACTAATTATTTTGGATGAAATTGCTCCATTATAGTTTTCCAGTAGCAGACTTTTTTGGATACCATCAACTTCGCTCCATCTGTTCAGCATTACGGTCCCTGTTATCAATTATTAGAGGGAGCATGTGCACTTCTAAGTTTGTACAGGTGTACTAGCGCACCAATGAAAAGGTTTCAATTTCTCAGACAAATATTTACATATAACAAGCCATTAACATATTCTCTTCCCACCTCGAAAAAAGAGAAACACAGCATATATGTATTGAGCAAAATACACCCATATTTAATAATTTTCAACAATACTATTTTATTTCAGATGGGGTTTGACACCAGCAATTGTAAATGCTTTCTACAGTTCAGTTCAGAATTCGATAAGTAAGCATACAGAATTATTGTACGTTTTGCTCCCTCCCGATTATAGAACGGGTATGGTATTTTTATTCATCATTTCTATGAAATGTTAAACCTTGAGTCCTAAGTCGGTTTATTGTCTAGACATTCCCATTGATATGTTATTCTCATATTCTCATTGAGTACCTTGGACATACGAGAAATATGTCGTAGGTAGTAAGATGGCTTTGTGTGTGATCGTGTATGCATATAGGTACATGTAACACACAGCCCTAAATGTAATAAAAAGTAAACATACTTCAATATATAAAGAATTAATATATTAAACGATGGAAATGTACATTTAGAGGAGTTTTATTTAAGGGATTTGGAAGACTTTATTTGGTGAGTGCTACAGCTTCCAGCATCGTTAAGTGATCACTCTTTAGGGATTTTGCGAACTTGCCTTGATAACTAAAACACCTCCCTGTACACTTAAGAGATTTTTGCCTTGAGATTTTGCAGATTTTAGTTGGTAGCCACCATAGCTTCCTGGAAAGATAAAAAGTGTCCTTCATTTAACGCTTCATTGACTTCGTGTTTACCGGGTATTGATGTTTGTTGACAGGTTTCAGTTTGTGAAGCAAGTGATCATAATGGTAAAATGTCAGGTAGGAGAACATGCTTGACTTTTAAATCTGAATTGAAACAACTGAGCGTATGTTTCGGAGTTATGCAAAGATTTGTACTTTTTGCCGTATTCACTAAGTACTAGTGTTTAGAAGCACTCCAGGGCTTATTAATCATGGCTTAAAGCTAGAGAATGTAATTTTTCAGGTGCTGCAGTTGAAATCAATAATTAACAATCATTCCATATAATTTAAAAATAAAAAAAAATAGTTTTACACTATCTACTAAAATTAGACGAGTTCAATAAAATAAAGAAACAGCATACAAGTGATGATATTTCGATACTGTCGACAAATAAAACGATGTTTATAGTTTTTTCTACTTTATTTTTCTATTCATGAGAATAGCATTGGCTTCCTTTTTGTCTTTCTTTCTTTGCCTCCATTTAGTTTGGATTAAAATATCATATCTACTTCTTCATGAATCTCTTTAAAATTTCACGGTTATATTTTCAGCGTTTCCCGCAGGATTTCTGCAACCGCCACTTTATGCCATGAACCAACCGAAGTATGATGCAACATTTTATCAATATGTTTGGTATCGATTTTTTAAACGAATATAAGCAATGCAAATTAGAATAGTGTTATGTATATTTGACTTAATTTATATTTGATTTAATTTAACTGTTTTAGTTTCATTATGTGTCAAAATAATGTAATTTTGTTTTTAAGAATTTCTATATTTTCCAGAAATTAGTTTGACCTTAGAGTTAATCGTGAACACCAGACTCTGTATCTTATACTGACCTAGTTCCCGACCTTAATTCAGAAATCACCGAGACAAGTAAACAACTTTTTATTTTTATCTTATTCTTATAGAGTAAAATGATTGCGTTTTGTCAAGGTCATACTGGGACTACGTGCTTTTAGACGTAAATATTTATCGAAAATATTAGAGAGTTGACCCTCATCCGGGAATCTGTTTTGTGTTTCAAGTTACTGTATAACCTTTGTTTATAGAGATATTTCTCGGTTGGGACTTTTTCTTAACACTGGAAAGTGTGTGTTTGTGACAGGTTTGAGACTTACGTTTTAATTTTTATTCGAATTATTTAGATTCTAAAAGATTAATTATTTTTCCTGGAAATATTTGAGTGCTCACACAGAATTCTTGGACAAAGACAATTATTTAAATTTATTTCGGAAATTCAAACACGAAACATTATTGTTTGTGGATTTAAATAGGAATGTACACATCAGCTCTATACTGACTACCTTTAGACGTCATTGCCTTCCACTTCGGATTTTTATTTGGGACTAGAACTTGAATTCATTAGAACATTTCATTCATAGGACTTCTAAAATTGAATTGGTGGATTATGTTTGGATTAATTTTGGATTTGATTCTTACAAACGTAACTATATTAAAAAATATTCATATTGTATTGTCTGTCAAAGACAAACAATCTGTAAATTTGGCACAATTGTAACAGACCAAAAAATGGGTAAACATAATAAATTAAGATAATGTCTTTCTGTCTATTTTAGCGCAGTGTTTTAATTATTGGTAGATTATACATCTGTAAAATAAATTTGTTTGTAGTTTAATTAACATTATTAATCTAAGTACACGATTTATTTACATCTTATCACTGATATGTAGCTTCATACCATTAAAATCACGTAGTTCCCATGCTGCAGATTTAATACAAAAAAGAATAATGCAATACAAAGTGTAAGCATAATGACCGAGGCGAACGAAAGCATTTCGATTTGTACAGCATAAGATATATTTTTCGGCTGTTTATTAGCAAAAACATTTTAACCATACGATCAATATAAGCATACACTAATTTTTTCTGATGTATTATTTATCATGTCAATATAGTAGCTATAGAGGCTGGAGAAAAACGGGTATCACTCCAATCGTTTGATAATTTAATTATATAATATGAAAATACAAGATAATCTATTACAAACCATTTTTCTTCTTCCTCATCCCGATCCCCCCGTCTTTATAATTCCTACTTAACAGCATATCATGCATCTGCATTTCAGATCCATGAACTACGGAGGTATAGGAGTCATAATCGGTCATGAAATAACACACGGATTTGATGACAGAGGTACATTGTATGGTTGCTTCCTTACCATTTAAATGGCAATCCATCAATCATTAGGCAACCTGGCACAGTGACCATGTTTAGAATCCATGACAACTTTGAAAACAGCAAAAGAGAAAACGGTTCTTTCTAGTTAAAATTACGTCGAAAACAATACCAATATCATTAAGAAATCAACGATCTCCAGCACAAATAGGTGTAAATATATCTAAAATAATTGATAGAGCTTGTTGCATTTATAACTGCATTCATGTAAAATAAATTTAAAATTGTTACTTTGAAAAAGTATAAACATTAAAACTTCTAGACGCTAACTCTTGAAGAATTAAACCTTCAGGAGACGTGACATTGCACATGTTTCTTCATTACTTTGTCTACGAAATTTTACAAATGGTACGAAATAATTCACAAATTAATGTGTGTGTGTGTGGGTGTGTGGATTCGGATGTTTAACGTGGCTTTAACAATTTCTCATTCATATCGCTACGATATTTGCAGCGTGGCAGTTTATAGTGATTTCTAGCACTGGGGCATCATGCCGCAGACATGTTGGATAATGTCTCACTCAGCCACATTACCCTGACACCAGGCCGATCAGTCTTAACACTAACCTCTTAATTCCGAGCGTCTAGCGAGGCTGGTGTTAGTATCATTTTTATAAGTCTTTGGTATGACCCGGCTGGGTTCAAACCCACGACCTCCAGCATCCAAAGCGGATGCTCTAACCACTAGGCCGTCAGACCGGTCCACCAATTGACTTCATCACCTATCTATGGCATCAAGTTTGCAATTCTCTGTCAGGATTATTTCTCTTGTGTTGCAAATTATTTTTATCATCTACGTGTCTCATCAGTTAGGTATCTTGCAATGATTTTTCTTGATATCCAGAAATCACTAAGAGTTTCATTTTTGATACTTCCAAAAAGGATATATCTTTTATCAATTAGGGATTGTTCAAACTTTCCTTTACATTTAAAACCTTGCTTTTCAAGCTGTCCGTAAACAAAGAACAACTAGAATATCTTCGTATCTTTTTAATGCAGGCCGACAATTTAATAAGGACGGTAACCTACAACAATGGTGGTCAGATGACGTCATCAAAAGATTTACGGCAAAGGCTAAGTGTATAGTAGACCAGTATGGCAGCTACCATCTTCCAGAAGCAAATATGACGGTAACACTTTAGTAGTTTAACTTTTCCTGACAATTCTTACGTTTTAAACTAAAAAAAATTATTATGATTCGATAATATTAACAGTAAGTCATGGCTACACGTCTAATACATAAATTAGGACAAATAGTATCCATATTTACTTCTGCTGGGTTGCACTGTTACATTAAGGAGAAATAATAAGAATAACGACATATTATTATTCTTATTATTATTATTCCTGTCATACACATACATTTTGCAGACTATTTCAAGCTGCTTGAATTGATCTACTTTTATGGGCTAATCATTTCATGAGTCGGACACAGTGTTAGTACTGTAAATAGCAGTGTAGCCTTATTTCACCGTTCTTGCTTTAATGCCATTCTTGTATTTCTCCGGTATTTGTTAAGTTTGTACATTATAACTTTTGGTACTTAAACCACAATTTCCAAACCTTTCCAAATTTTGTGGCCGTGTAATTGTTTTTCAATTTTTTAGAAAAAAACTTCTTCGTATACTTAGCAATACCTTGACTGGTACTGTAATGCCTAAGATGTCGCGCTGCACTATGTCTGTCCTCCTGTGACGCATTCTACGATCAGTCAGGATGTTGAAGTCGCATGATTTTTGCCTTTCAGTTCCCAACAACGTTGTCTTTCTTGTAATCACACAACATTTTAGTGCACTTGTATTTATTAAATAGTTGTCAGTGTACCGGAAGGGTTTGTTTGTCATGCCGATTTACTTACGCATTCTGGCTTGTTTGCCATACCCAAATATCAGATGATTGGCAGTCTCAACTTTACTTGCGTTCTACACAATGGCATGGTCTATTGATCCGCTGGTCTGTTACAATGGCGTTTAATCTTGTTACCTACGGGTGTCTGAATTGCAGTGGCATTACCATTACTTCTGTTTTTTTTCTTTCTTTATTTACTAATGTATATTGAAGCCGTCTTCAGATTCCATTAGAGCTCTTTAATTATTTCCTTGAACAACATCAATCTATTGCCTTTTCCATCTATTATGTTTCACTATGTGCTTGTTCTATTGGTAAACTTCATTTCTCTTATTTTTCTTTGTTTGATTTTACTCTGAGGTCTATGATCCTGAACAAAGGATAAAAACTCTACATATTTCCATAATATACTCTTTTAGGTTAGTTCTTTTATGCCCTAAGACCTTTTCACTTGTCATTCATGTTCCCCTGATCTGTCTGACTAGCTACAATCTTTTCACAGCAGCTCTTGGACCTAATGCCGAGAATTTTTACATTATCTATGTAGTCTTTCAGTTCATGTCGCCTATCTCTTTTCGGTGTTCTTTTCTATTTATTTTTTTGGTTCCTTTTGTATTAAAGATGGCTATCGGAAACTGGAGACTGTTCGGCTATTGATGGCTGCAATTTCATTGCCTCTATTCAGCGTGAAGACCAGTACTTTCTCCACCATCTAAATAGACTCATTCCTAGCGTTACCTCTAATTTCTTCAATTTTCATGCCTTTTCTTTTCAAAATCATTAGTCATTTGCAGCCTTCGCCCGTCTTAATTATTGTCAGATTGTTTGAGAGCATCACGCATCTTTAGTTTACTCCGTTTGATGCTAGAACCTTGCACGTCTCGATTCCAAATCAAAGAAATGAATGGAATCACACAGGCTATGTAAGATGCTTCTCTCGGAGTTTGAAACTTACCAGTGAGTTAGATTTATAGGACATCTCGTTGGCTCTGAGTTTAATTACGTTTTACCTCTGCAAACTAGATCCAGACCATCCACTGTCTAGAAGTGGGTTATTGTGTCATTGATTGCTTTGTACTCGATCTGCGCTATAGACGTTTTCCCTTCATTTATTTCTGCAGAATTGAAGCAAAGCACATTTTTATCGATATCCGCTGGTCTTTTGTCACTATTTTCTTTCACGGTTATTCTGCTCTGCGTTCAGTAGTATTTTGAGGTGTACGTTTTCATGTCTACAATTATTCTACTTGAAACACTATTTACGAGTTCGGCGCAAGTTATAGGCGTATAATTAGCTACGGTTGCAGGGACGGTGCTGAGATTCATGCAGCCCTATGGTTTGCCTGCTAATCTATAACGGATGCTTGTGATCTTCTTTAGCCAGAATCGATGATCCTCCATATGGGAGAGAAACTTTCTAACTGAGTATTTTCGGTAACGTTTTCAGAGGGATTCTTTTCTTATTATAGAATTTCCTTATTGTTCAATGTCCCCGCTCTCATCGTTCACTTTATATAGACACTACATCGCCATTATGTTTAATTGGTTTTCCAGAAATGATTTTCTATAAATGATATTATTGCTCTTAATATCATAACGGATATCGTTTCAGTTGGATGGTATCAACACTCAGGGCGAAAATATTGCTGATAACGGAGGACTTAAGCAGAGTTTTAGAGTAAGTCTCTGTACGATTACCATTACTCTTATAACAAAAGTTCCGCTCATATACCTTAAAAGGAGTGCATAAGCGCCAGAGAATCAAATAAAACCAATAAACGAAAACTAGAAAATATTTAAAACGTTAGCTAATTATGCATGCAACATCTAAATTCTTCGGGAAATAGACGGTCATCTGTAAGCTATGGTTAAAAACACCTTAGGTTTTGTCAGATGCATTCTGGGTTTTTATCAGATGACCCAATCATAAGCATTATATTAAAGTTTGAATTGTTTTCTACACATAATATCAGTAGTACTATTTGATCATATGGTTTTATATGTTGTTTTTACAAAGGCCTATAGAAGCTGGGTAAAGAAGAGGGGCAAAGAAGAACCTAGACTTCCTGGACTAAACTTCAATCACAATCAACTTTTCTTTATTAGTTATGCTCAGGTAAGCCATGATGCTGTATTAAGTTTACTCAGTATGTCAGTATATCTTTTAAGTTATGGAGCTTGATACTGTTGGGTGCTGTGGTTTCCAGACACACAATTTTAGTATTGTATAATGTCTACTGACAATATTATCAAATTTTGTAATCCAAGAATAAATGCAAAATGAAAACAAGTAAGTAGTAATCATAAAACAAAATCTGACAAAGTTGATAGTATATGTGACCATCGTTCTCGCCAAGCCCACGCGACTTCGAG
Source organism: Sinohyriopsis cumingii (assembly GCA_028554795.2). Taxonomy (NCBI): domain Eukaryota; kingdom Metazoa; phylum Mollusca; class Bivalvia; order Unionida; family Unionidae; genus Sinohyriopsis; species Sinohyriopsis cumingii. The sequence continues at coordinate 73,829,770 of CM068838.1, read as the reverse complement.
ACCATATCTCCTGAAGCAATTATTTGATTCCAAATCAGACAAAGAACTGACCCAGACAACCTTTGTCCCACACAGCCCACACGGCCTTTTCTTTTCAGAGACAGAATAACACGATTAAGCAAAAATTTAAAATAACGCAAGGTCCAACCTGCGATATTTCAATTATTTTGCTTGGTGATATACATATTTACTACATAATTTTATAAACGATGTTCGTTGTGATGTATATGCACTAAAGCATTGCTATAAAAGATGTTCTGTGTGTTATGCATACATTTACTAAATATTATTGTAAATGTTGCTATGTGTAATGTATTTATGTACTAAATATTAGTGTAAAAGATGTTCTGTTTGAGTATATCTGTACAAAATATTGGCGATGATGTATATCTGTGCTAAATATTGATTTAAAAGATGTTTCGTGTGATGTGTATATATATTAAATATTGGTTTAAAAGATGTTTCGTGTGATGTGTATATGTACTAAATATTGGTTTAAAATATGTTATTGTGATGTGTATATGTACTAAATATTGGGTTAATTGATGTTCCGTGCTAGGTATATTTATACTAAATTTTGGCTTAAAATATGTTCGGTGTGAAATATATGTGTACTAAATAATAGTTTTAAAGATGTTCCGTGTGAGGAATATCTGTAATATGTATTGGTTTAAAAGGTGTTCTGTGTGATGTGTGGATGTACTAAATATTAGTTTAAAATATGTTCCGTGTGATGTGTGGATGTACTAAATATTGGTTTAAAATATGTTATGAATGACGTATGTATATATTAAATATTAATGTCAAATAAGTCCCATGTGATATACATCTGTACTAAATTTTGGTTTGTAAACTGGTAAGAAGCAGTCAAAATAATTAGCTTTAAATGAACATTACCTAGATGGTATGCATGTGTCACTTACTTAAAGGACTTTAAAATATATGAATCGTCTAGCTCGAGAATTTCAATTCTTAATTGCCTAATTAATTAAGCTGATTACTGTTCAATCTGCTAAATTTTCATTATATTACGTAGACTTGGTCAAACGGTTTTCGTACATGCTATGTAGAACTGCATCACAAGAATAACAAATACATTGCCGAGTAGGTGTCACTAACATTCATTCATAAAACACATTAGATTTTATAAATTCTGTAAGAAAACAGTGCAATGGACCCTGATCTTCCTAATGCCAGGTTTGTGGTCACGTAACTGCATTCAGTCCGTTCTGAAATAAAATAAACTCTTTTGGAGTTTTGTCCACATCGTTTAGTAGAATGTTTCATAGGCTGCGCGATACCTATGAGGCTGGGTGGGACTGGATCTATCGAAAACATTAAACATAGATACAGTAATTAAATGTTTATTTATTATACATTCGAATGATGAATAAATCTGACACCATACTCATGCGCATACCTTCGAACAAAGGACATAACAAATTTATGTTCACAACGTTCAACAATGGATATAAGAAAATGATATTGTTCCTGCATGGAACAAAGCAAAACATAGAATTTCAACAAATAGTCAGAAACGATCGCATATATGAGCGGATATGATCGACGTATTTACAAATGTGATTAATATATGTAATTGTAAACATTTTTGACATGTGAATCTATCAACATGATATGATCTTTGTATGACATTTATAAAGAAGCATGATTGACATATGGTTCATAACAAGTATGACTTCGTGTATAACTTCAATTTAACTTACGCAGTGAAATTAAATTTTATTCTCAAACATATAGTAACACTGTATTTGAGTTTCACACATATCGTGATAATGAATCAGACTGATCCCAATGTGGATCATTTGGTGTTATCTATCTCGTGGCATCCAGTCGATCATCACGAGACCTTTCCGATTACACGTCTCCTGTTCAATTGTGAAGGAGCGGCCTAGCGTGGACCGCTCTTCTCTGGCTCCCAAAGGATCCCTCGAGAGTCTCCATATCCAAAAGACCCTTTTGGTCCAGAACCTTGGCCCCTCACATTGATCATTTGGGACTCGTCCTTCGAGCCAACATCAACATCGACTGCATCATTCGCGTTCCATAAAACATCAGAGTTTGATGACTCCACTTGAACAACTCTACAGCTGAATATTGCTTCAGTGTCTTATCGTTAATACACAGAGAGAACCTTGAAATCTACTGCCAGAGAACTCGAGGTACCTGTAGCAGTGGGCAAACTTCACTTACTATTTTTGAATAGCGAATGATGAAACTCTGCACCTTGGGTAAAGTTGTACGCGGCAACGAAACCATTTAAATTTTTGCTTACACATTAAAAAAATGTATTTTAGAATACAAAACTTCGTGGTACTTTGTGCATTTATATATTTTAAAATTTAAACTCTGTTCTGCGCTGTTAAATGCTAAATACATCGAACATTACTTAAATTTATTACTAAGTAAGTTAAGAATGTATTACTTAGTTTTACATCCCCTTGCTCGTGAAATTGGCCATATAACATCTTACCTTTCATTCGTGTGTTTGCTCTTTCGCTTTCGTCATATTACTTCGTTATTTCCCAGTATCCCAGACCCTATGTTAACCGTACTTATGACAATTGGTATGTAGGTACATATTAGGAAGAGTAAATCCTCTGTCCTAAAACTAATTCACTATGACATACTTTACACATCGAAGTTACTTTAGCATTTTCGTTCTTTGCACGCTAAGTATATATTTATTAACGTTTGCATGTAGATATCTCTCGACAATAGTACCTCAACCATACCAAAACTTTGTCTCTGTTACATAATTTGCACTCTTGAATGACGTTTATATTTTCTGTTGATCTTTCCTTATAGTCTCAAAATCTTAAACCTTGTTTCATATACACTTATGGAAACTGGATTGTAAATGCATGATCAAATACATACTCACTGAACACTGTACCAATATGATCTAATTTGTACGCTTGAGTGACTTCGTACTTCAATTATTCGTTTGTTACACCCTTAATAGTGTGAACCCCACCTCACCAACGGTCATGATAACTGATATGTGTTTAGTTCTCGAAGAAGCAAAACATAAACATAGCAGTGAGTTATGTCTTCACGTCTGAGTGATCTTTTTAAAATTTTGTTCTTTACAACCTAAATATGTCGGTCCGTCTTTCACCCACATTGGCATGTGGACGTATCACAAAAAAAATGGCTCAGCTATACCAACACTAGGTTACTGTAACAATAAATGTCTGCACAACATCTAAAATTGCAGCGGGGATGCATATCAAGGCCAATAATCCTGCCATATCATAACAAGGGCATCGTGACGTAATTATGATGCTCTAGTGACTTCAGGTAACAATTAATTACACCCTGAATATGTGGAACCTATTTTACCTAGATTCCTGAAACTTGGTATGTCCGTGTATCTCAAAGAGTAACCGAATCATTTGAATGTCGGGCAAAGTCACCTAATTATCAGACTTGAATGACTATGTTACCTTTTATTTATACCAGTCTGTACGTTGTTAACTATTCCAAATGTGCTCGTGTTTGTCAGGAAATTTGTGTGGACAAGTAAACATCTTGCTACGTTTTTGCTTATCCTTTATTATGCTAATGCTGTCATTTTCCACAGCTTTGGTGTGAAAATCTCAGGCAGCAGGCGGCAATCGATAGAATATTGACAGCCTCACACAGTCCAGGTAGATTTAGGTCAGTATCCTTTCCTGGCATTATCTATTTAGTTGATTGGTGTGTACCGGTACATTAGAAACTCTGACACTGAAGTGAATTGCGTTGCCTAAAGATAAGTATTTTAGGCGTCATTTTATTGAATGTGAAAATTATTATTATTATTATAATTATTTTAATTATTGTTGTTATTATTATTATTATTGTTAATATTATTATTATTATTATTATTATTATTAGTAGTAGTAGTAGTAGTAGTAGCAGTATTTACATGACTGGTTTGAACTTACAAAACTACCTTTATGTTGCATGTAGTCCTACAGAACGTGTACACATTTACTAAAATAACGTATATTTCAAAATATAAAAATTAATTGCCAAGGAAATCAAAGATATCTAAATATACTGCAGCGTATTCGATGCTGTGTAGACTTTTGTAAAGAATGAATTCATTTGACAAATAAATTAAGTTTTCAGTTTCTAAAGCGTTACCTAAAATTGTATAAAATATAAACATTCGTTGTTTGACTTGACCGTTTAAACGCTTGGTGGTAAAGTTGTGGTTACTAAACCGTAACGTCAATAGCCAACGGTGTTTGATTACATAAGCACTATATTGTGGAAAGTCTGGTTTACTGTACATTTATGGGTGTCGTTTGAAAATGTCGTCGAAATTGTTTGGATGCTTGGTAAATTTAGATGAAGTTTTGGAAACGAATAATAGGGAAATTGTTTTAGCGACAGTGAACTATATACTTTAACCTAGGTTCACTTACAGAGATGGAAATCGTATCAGATAGATTTAATTGTAATGTTTATATTATAATACGCTCATTTCAAGTGGTATGGATAAAAATACATGGTGTAATTGCCATAAAGGGAACATACACATGTTATGCAGTTAGAATCTACATCTTTTGCTTTACAGAAGCGCATACTGGATTCTAAAAATGACTCGTATTGTTTTCTTATTACGGTTATTCCAGGGTAATTGGACCACTTCAGAACTCCAGAGACTTCGCAGAGTCTTTTGGCTGCAAGCGAACAGATTACATGAACCCGGTCGAGAAATGCAATGTGTGGTGACAAGATACTGAAATTAATTTTTCGAGTTAATTATGTCCATATATGAATTTGTAAACTGTTTACAAATGTTGACTAAGTCTCTTTAATTTGAATGTATTGATGATTTTGCATTTATCATGAGAGTGTTTTTTCAATTTGTTTTAGGAATTCTAATGCCCAACCATTACTATTTTGTTACTCATGAATTTAATTATGAGTTAGATAGGTACGTATAAAATAAATAAATTTGTGAACAAGAATGTTTTTAATCGATATTATATAAATAACTTAATTACTTATCCTGCTAATTTATTCTCATGTTTTCCCAAAAATGCGCAAAATGCACTATAAAATTTAAAAAATTGAGCCTTAAACGATTACATTTTGAACTATTAATTTCTAAATTGTAATCATTTGAACCATCGAATTCAACTCAACAATGACGTCAATAGCAGCTAGAAAGAGGTTTACTCCAAGTGATCAAATTTTATATCCAGTCAGTGACATTGTATACCAAAGTCAACTTGAGAGCAGTTTTCCGTGATTAACATTATTTTTATTTAATTAAATAAGTACTTCTTGTCATGCGGTCCTTGGTAACATACACGTGTCCATTTGAAATTAAATTGACGAAATTTGTCTTAAGGTTTGCAAAAGATATACAATGAAGAAAAAAAATCATTCATTTCAATGGAAATTTGTCCTCATTTAAGATTTATATTTTTTGGTCCTTCTTGCTTAGATCTTCAGCTTTCTTGCTTTTTTATTTCTTTTATTTTTTTAAATATTTTTTATAAAGAAAACGTCTTGCTGGCATAAGCCTAGCTTTCACTGGTTGCTAAATCTGCTTATATTACGGTCTGTACTCTAATGTTGGATCTACAATCATTTAAGATATATATATATATATATATATATATATATATATATATATATATATATATATATATATATATATATATATATTACGAAATACTTAAGATTTAGGAACACACATACTGTGGAATGTGCAATCCGTAGATCGTATATGGGGACGTGTGATATTATGAAAAGAAGTAATATATGCTACAAAATATTATTTATGCCCGTAGTCTTTTCTTTCTTCATTATGTAGCCACATCGTTGGGGGAATATATGCTTAGGTGGGACAGAATGGAGTTGTACACAACTGAAATCCTAAACTGGATTTCTGGTTTCGGCCCACATCGTCTTGCATGTATTCTCTAGCTTTATATCCTCAGCACTAAGTTCATAACCCTCCCCTCAGCCAGTACCCCCGAGAAAAAGATGAAATTTCGTTGTCCACAGTGTCTCCCCATTCCTATGGCATGAAGCCATAGTGCTTGACATCACTATAAACTGTCAAACTAAAGACATCGTAGCGATATGACTGAAATTCTTTTACAGATGTTACGAATCCAAATTACACACACACACACACACACACACACACACACACGCACCATTCCTCTAACAGAAGTCAAGGCATATAAAAGTGGATACAGAAGCTACAAATTGTACTGCAAGACCGAGTGGAACGTACTACCTCTGGAGTCTACATGCATATGCCTTTTATTATGAAGTGAAATTATATATGCAAATAAATTATATTATCATGCAGGTTAGGTAAAAAATTTAAACTCGTCTTCCGACGAGATTCGAGGGTGTCAGCACCAGCCGTTTGCAATTCACAAGTAAAACAAGAAATACACGCAACCACCGCTTTTATCAAAGTCACAACACAAGACAAAACAAGAAATAAAAAATGGATTTTGAAATAGTGGCGACAAAATAGAAACATTTGTTTTATATAATGTAATAACTTAGAAAGGAAAATACACATTTTTGGGTAGAAGCAACAAAACCATACGATTTAATATAAGCTGAGACATATTCCAGTCATACGTATGTTATATGATATGTTGTGTTGAGGAAGAATAACTCCTGATGACATACTCCAATCACACATAAATTTAAGTATTTTTTGTACTCTGAATTGACATTTTACAAATGATTTCAGTTATAATGTGACTTTGAAATGACATAGTACATATGCTTTTCTGTACATCGTATATGATATTTTTTCCAAACAAACAGAAATATTGTTCTTAGAACAAAATTGACGTGCTGATATGGTCTGCATTTGTTCCGTTTGATCAGTACCAACTTGTACCTTAGAGAAAGAGTTTTTATTTTCTCTTTAATTACTCTTGAATGATAATTACAAGTATCCAATATAAAGAAAACCCGTAAGAATCAAGAATTATAATAAACAGGATATTTTCTTGACAAAGAAATGCTTTTATTTTATTTTATATTACATTCAAAATAGAAAAACTCATGGGGATACCTCATAAATTAAAGCATACGAAACAGTGTATGCCATGATACAAAAAATGGTTCACGCAAATATCTAGCAATCAACTTATTTTAGTGTATCATTATTTTCTTCTGCACCACACCCCAAAACGAATTTCTATTTATCTTAAAACGTTTCAGAACAAAGAATGTGATATTCTCTCATACCTTTCAATGAAATGCCAAACATCATCATCTAATATACGTCATTTGTATTGTTGCAAACTTTAAAATACTTTTCAAATAATGAAAGTTTAATATTTGATAGTTTTGTTTCACATTAAACATAGCACTAACACCAATGAGGATACACGATAGATTCAGGCATGAAAAACACTTTATATCATGTTATAAAGATAGTGCATACAACTATCCAGCAATCAACTCATTTAAATGTATTGTTCTTGTCATTCCACAACGTCCATTTCCATTGCTGTGAGGAGATCGTTTAATCTCTCATACATTTTAATGAAATGCAAAACAGCATAGCTGTTTAAATTAACCTCTAGGAAGAAAAGATACTCAAGATTTTTAATAGGTGATATGGTTAGAGTAGCAACGAGAAAACATACATTTGAAAACAAATTAGAAGTAAAGATTAAAATAATCAACCTAAGATGTACAAATGCTATTCTTTATGAAATAGAAGATTCAAAAGGTGATATAATTGATAATAAATTCTTTCTTTATAATATTATGTAATTACAAATTCTATTGGCATAGGTCAAACAGAAGTGTTATGGAGCTCTAATGGCATGCACAAAATGAACCCCAGGATGGAGTGTGAAAGTTAGATCCACGATTATTAAAAGTATAAAAGATATTGAGCAATCCAAATTTTAGATACCGAGATAGATAAAATTGTGACAAAATTGAAATATGACACATTAAAAAAGAGAATAATACTTGTACAAAAATGTCTTATACAACATTTATACACAAATGTAATCATTCAAAAAGACCACAATACCAGCTCTATAAACAGTCATAGAACAACAGCCAGTAGTTGTACAAAAATAATAAGGTATAGATTCTGATATATCCTAAAATAGGTCAGAACCGTTAATTACTAAAAATACCCACAACAAAATCAACAGATTAAGTAAACTCCAAAAGTTACAGTCATAAACATAAACAATCAAACGCCGAAAATCAATTTTCAGATGTTGAAAAAGTAACAAAAGATAACGCATCTTCTTAGAAATGAGTGAAAATGTGATTTTAATCAAATATACAACCACAAAGTGAAAATATTTTAAAACAAATTTGGTATGAATAAAATAAAACTAAATTTTGTCACAAAAGTTGACATTAAATAAGAGCCATGCGGATGATTAAGCATCTTATTTTATTGCAAATAAAGCGGTGCTAGTCCTTAATACAGGTGACATCAACCATAAATTAGTTGACCTTATATGCACCCTCTAAGATCGGAAGAATTTAGCGGTGGTGGTAGAATTTGGATGTTTACTTGTTTAGGATGTGCTAAAATATCGGTTTCAGTTTATAACCCAACGGGTGGTTTATTTTATATTCAGCTGTCTTATAATTGTACAAATAACCAAGCTTGCATTATTATTCAGAATAATGATAATAAACATTTGACTTGGTCTGTGTGAACAAGATGCATTATATCCACCAAAATTCGTATCGTTAGTTTGTTAACACGTAACATTTGGAGATTTTCAACACTCCATGTTATTAGATGATACGGATAAATTTGAAAAACAAAAGAAGCAAATTCAATATATTTTTTGGTTTTTATGACATATGCTTATTTCCATTAAAGGAGACCAGAAACCAGTGGAAGTATAGAATAATAATAAAAGTACTATAGCAGAAAACCTTATTCTGAAGTATCATCTGCGACTGTAATGCCAATATTTAAATATTGGCCTTTCTTCTTGGAGCTGAATTTCCGTGACCTCGTATGCAAAATTTCCGCGCCTATTCGGTTACTTTCGGGATGTGACGTCATAGTAGCGACTCCAGCAGCCCAAGTTGGAGTTGCCAGAGTAAAAGACAATACCGTTTTGCGTTGCTTACGGGTGTAATAGAACATTAAGAAAAGCCTGTGGACAAATTTTTTTTTCCCAAAGAAAAAGGCATCATGAAAGAATGGGTACATTATTACAAACGAGTCGATTTCAAAGCAACACCATACAGCACTATGTGCTCGTTACATTTCTCAAAGGAATGTTACGAGAGGGATCATGAAAAAATAGCAGCTCAAAGATACGCAAATGCTAGGCCTAGACTAAAAGTTGGCGCTGTTCCAGACATACCTTTGGACATTTTAAATCCTGGGAAAAGAGTTAAACGTGTGAGTTACGAAAATAGACAGAAGGACGAGTAAGTGACCACAAAATGCAACAATCAATCCACATATCTTTTATCTAAAACAGCAGTGCTAAAAACAAATCAGATAGCCCTACACCCTGGGCCCCTTCTGGTTTTAGTTCCGGCCCATCCTGTATTCAAAGTGAGGTGCCCGTCAGGCTTGTCGAAACAAAAATTGTTTGCCTGAGGAAACTTTGATCGCGCTGGTGAAATGAGTACATTTATTTTCAAGATGCCTTAACACGGCACAATCTAAATCAAATCACCACTGTCGTAGGTGAAATTTAGATTTAATTTTAATCAAATGGAAGCTTTGCTAAAAATAAGATTCTAAACCTGTCGTGTTTCGAGAAAACACAATTTTCAGTAATCTTATAAAAATTAAATTTAAAAAAAAAATGCATTGTATACATGTAGTATGCATAAACGGTAATCTGTATTAATTGGAACTGATATAAAACTATTCCTTGGACAGTTTAAAAAGGAGCGATTTAAAAAAAAGTTCAAAGTTTCACATTAACTGTCTGACAATAGAACGGGGGAGGGACTATTGACCCCCCCCCCCTTGCCCCAATGTGCGACCTCCCATTTGACGTGCCTTTTCTCGCTGTGATACGCCTTATTATTCCCCTATGGCAAGCCCCTTTTGCATATTCTGGTCAGTTCTGGCTAAATTGCAAAATAGCTAAAGTTTTGATTTAAGTACGCAAACAATAAAGCCGGTGTGACTAATGAACAGAATCCTTATCCTTACATTGATCTTGTGAAAAGGACTGCCCTTCGGACATACTTCAAAGAAACCATGTTCGACAGTGTGTGTATGTATGTGTAAGCACCAGCAACTGATTACCAAATAAACGATGCCTATTTTGTTGTTACTTACGATGCCATGGACTTAATTTTAACAGTTCAGCAGCAGAGAGGGTGAACAGACCACTTAGGGGAATGGTCACCCTTGTGTTTTACCAAAAAAAATAGTGACCACTCATAGAGGTCAATTACCACGTCTACGATTATTGTTTGTCCCAAACAGAATTGTAGACGAGCCCTCTCTGCTGCTATCAATATTGGGAATCATCATCTGAATCATGGGAATCTTCATCTGTTTCATCTTCATCTGAATCTTCGGAATTTGTTCTATGTTTCAAGTAATATTCAAGTTCTGATGGTGGTTTTTCTATTTTGGGATTTATGTTCTTTCTTTTTCTGTAATAGTTCATCAAACTTCTGTATTCCTCTTCTGCTGATATTAATTAAATTATTATGTTATAATAAAATGGTACATCCAGAATCTCATACTGCAAGAACAGCTCGAGAACGATTAGAAACAATTAAAAAATTTCTTCCTGTCAGAGACTCATTTAGAAAAAATCTGCAAGCGCAGCAAGAATCAAAAGTTGAGTACGAAGAAGACACTAAAAAACTATTTAAACCCGTCACTGCAGCTACTAAGAAAGCTGCGGCGGCTGTTGAAAAAACTATATGGGGAGATATTGCGGAGGAAGATGAGAAGAGGAAAAAGGGTATTTTTCCGGTATTAGAACAAACTGCAGTGCAGGCTGAAAAAACAGCAAGAAGAACCAAACAAACAAAAAAGATTTTACGAGACCTTCCAACTGACATAGCTGCAGCTCAACCTCCACCTGTTGATGAGGAAATACGTGAAGGCATTAAAGAACTTCGTGCTGAAGTCGCCGATGTGAGAAAAAAACTTGCATCTGAACCCAAATCAGCAGAAGAAAGCTTAAGATTAATTGCAAGATTTAAAGAAGGAGTTGTTGAGGAAATTAGAAAAACTGAAAGAGAGAAATTACCTGAGATGATATCAAAAAATATATCTAATAAATCTAATTTTTTAAAACCCGGTCATGAAAAAACAAATGATGATAATTTCATTAAATGGATATATCGCGTATATTACAACAGAAAACAAGCTAGAGGTCAAGAATTTAAAAGACTTAAAGAAGAAGTAGAAAGACTTAGAGGGGGACGGGAACAACCAAAACAAGGAGAGTCCTTCCAGTATCAGCTTCCTCCACCTCTGCAACAAATAGAACAACAACAACAATCTTCTTCGCCACAGCAAAGGTTGCTGTCGAAAATTAAAAAGGCTAAAGAGTCACTTAAATCACCCTTCTCGAAGAAAATTTCTGCACCGAAAATGACATTTACACCGACAGGTTCACCACATGGATTTCGAGAAGGTGACTCACCCCCGGACACCACTGAAGTACCTACTCCGGTAATGCAACCACCACCCCAAGATGAACCTAAAACAGGATCTGGTTTATGTCCTGATAATATCATCAATGACGTATCACGGTTAGAAGTTCTTATAGGGGGAAAACGTGCAGGAAATAACTCAACAGAAATAACCAATGAAGCAGCTGATATTTGTCGGCGACTATTTCAAGGTGGCATCATGGATATTGGCGTTTACCGAGAACTTATTGATGAGCTCGTTGATGACTAGTTGTTAGATAAATGGTAAATAAAATAAGATGATTGTGCATGATAATCATCGTAAACCCACACAGGTTAGAGCGGTAAACTCACGATTACCAATCTATAGTGTTATTTACGGAAATGGACTTGGTGATGTCATTCGGGGATTATTCACGAGGATAGCTCCCAAAGTAGCACCTGTAGCAAAACAATTATCGATGAAGGCTATTGATATTGTTCGTGATAAAGCTCCTGGTGCAATTGTCAATGTTGCTGGTAAGGCGTTCTCGGCGATCAAGGAAAGACTAGCACGATTATTGCGACGAAAACAACAACCACCGGTGAAACTGGCAAGTACTGAGGTGATGCCCTCAGACGTAAGTAAAATAATAAATCAGGCTGCAAATCAAAAACTAGCGGCGATATCTGAAGAAGCAGAAAAAAATACAACAGCAAATTTAATAGCAGGAAGTGGTCTTCGTCGACGATGATCATCATTTGGAAAAATGGTAACTATAATAAAAATGTTCAGGCGCGAATCAGACCCAGCATTTGATATAGAGGCACCTGTCCTTAAGTACGAGTCAGTACGTGATTATCAGTTTTATTCTTATGACGCAAGACAACCAAATCATCAGGGGAGAATCGAATTACAGGTTCATGATACAAGTAGATATTTCTTGCCCGCTGAGGCGTTTATTGAAGTAGAAGGTAGACTTGTAACGAATGTTGTAGCTAATACGCCATATGCTGCTAATTTGCGTGTTGGTTTTGTCAACAACGGGATCATGGCGTTGTTTGATAGCGCCACATACATGATTGATGGAAAAAATATTGAATCAGTTCAGAAGGATGTTGATGTTGCTACAACAATAATTGGTCTAGCGAGATATTCTGACGACTTTACAAGATCAGCTGGTCCAACAATGATGTTTGCTAAGGATATCACCGACAACGCTGATCATATCAGGTATGCTAAAATACGAACACCAGTAGGTACTGCATCTGATCCACAACCGGTTGCTGATGGTCCTGAATACGCAGCCAGACCAGCTGCTGCTTTTGATATTGTAAAAGGTGATAGCACGACTTTCAACTTAGGATTTGCAACACGCCAAGCATCGCTGTCGGGAGGTGATAGAAATTTTTCGTGTGCAATTCCATTATCTCACATCTTTGGATTTTGCAGAAATGTTAGAAAAGTCATCTTTGGAGCTAAACACACAATTGTGCTCGTAAGAAAAGGTAATGATAATGATGCAATCTGGCGAGGTGCTGGTGTTGCTGATGCTGGTAAAGTAAATATATCAAAACTTTCATTGTGGATGCCAGTAATGACTCCATCTATTACTGAGGAACAAAAATTACTATCTTTTATGGATCAAGGCGGTAAATCATTGCTATCATGGTTAACAGTAACCACAGATGCTGCTCAAAGCGATATTAATGGTTTATTTACATGGCATATAGCATCACAACAAGGTGTTTCTGCACCACGACATATTTTTATTGCACTACAAGATAATGCTCGGACGAATAATCAAGAACGTTCACATATGATATTTGACAACCTTGGAGTTAGTGAAGTTTCTTTACGGATAAATGGACATCAAGAACCAGCCGAGGATATACAACTAAATTATGCACAAAATCATGTAGCGCGCGCATATCATCGTTTAATGTCATTCATGGGACGTGATCAAAATATAGATACTGGTTTGCAAATATCACAATTAGATTTTACAGGTCTATATCCGATTTATTATTTTTCACTAGAACATCTTGATTTATCCAAACAATCTGTTGTTGATATACACTTTCGAGCTCGTGTTAATGCCCTGCCAGAAATCGCGGCTGGTCCACCAGTTGTTTATGGTCCTTACAGAGCGATCGCGGTCATACTTAGCGACAAGGCCATGTTACTTGAAGGTGGTAGTGGTCGAATGAGAGTTGTTGATGCACCGGTGGAAAATCTTTAATCGTGCTATTTAGAAAAATATATTTTATATAAAAATGTCGTATAGTCATGTTAATGTTACTCTGACCCCGGGTCAGGTAAAAAAGCTTCAATCAAAAACCGCCAACAAATGCGGAACTAAAATATCACTAAAACGAGATCAGATTGGTGGTGGTCCAAACAAATTATCGTTGACAAATAATCAGATTAAACATTTCAATAAAGCCCTAGAATCAAAAACTGGAGTTCAATTCCATCTCTCCCCGAGCGCCATCAAAGACATGGTTAAAACGGGTGGCATATTCCCATTTCTTGCGGCCATTCCGGCATTACTAGCTGCGGCTGCTCCAGCCTTAGCAAAAGCGGCCGCGTTAGGTGTTGCTGGAGGTGTTGCTGGAGCGGCGGGTAAAAAAATTTTCGAAAAAGTTACTGGTGGACGATATAACAAAAAAAAGGGACGCGGTCTAAGATTACCGGGATCTCGTTGGGGGAGAGGCCTAAGGCTTCCAGGGTCATTTCGTTAGACGTTCCATCATCAAATTTTGATTTACTTGATGCCGCTAAAAAATTAAAAATATCCGCCTTTAGAGGTGTTTTTATGCGAGATCAATTACCGAAACAACCAAACAAACTAGAAACAGGTATTATTAATCTTGACAAACGTTCCGGACCTGGTACTCATTGGGTATCATACGCGGTTGACCCGCGTGGAATTGTTTATTTTGATTCGTACGGGTTAGCTCCACCTGTTGAATTTATCAAGTATGTCGCACCACTCCACGCAACAACTAGCGGTTATAAAGTTTGGTATTCAACGCTACCCACACAAACAATGACAGATCCGCCAATATGCGGCCGTGAAGTAATTAATGTACTCGACGCTATATCAAAATCATTCAAGCCGCCACATAAAGTCGTGCACGATTATACAAGCAACCGATTTGTTGCGCGTAAAGCATTTTAAACAACGGATCTTATTATAATGGTTGACATTTACGGAAGATCTTCTACTGGTAAGAAAATAAAATCCGACGTTGATCTGTCAAAGTATGCGACTAAAGATGACCTCGCTGATATTATGAACCTGGCTGGAGTTGACCCAGATGAAGTTGTTATTTTTCAAGATCGATATGGTAAACTAAAAACCAGCAATATCAAATGGAATGATATAGTCCGGCGAGTACTTGGTGCAGTTACGGATAATATTCCCGTGTTTACTGACGGTGGTAGAATCAGAGATTCAAGTATGTCACTTAAAACCATCAGAGATGAAATTGCAAAAAGTGTTGCTAATCGCGTGAGAAACACCGGTGACACGATGACAGGTGAACTTAGCATGAACGGGAAGAAAATAGTAGCTGTAACAGCTCCAAAATCTGACAACGACGTCGCAAACAAACTATACGTCGACGACGTGGATGGAAAACTATCCACGCTACGGGCCGAGTATGACGTTCACGTAACCGGTTTTACAAGGCTTCGAAGAAATTTTCAGAAAACCGATGATGCCATAAATAAGTTCTTTGGAACTCCTTCCGTCATCGATATAAAACTCGTTGATATCAAAAGTAACCTAGACACGATCAAACGAACACAGCTAGACATCGTAGCGGGAATTCCTGAGATTATCAATAAAACCAATCTGATTAAAATTCCAGCTGAAATATCTCCCGGGCATATCACAAACATCGTATACACGGTATCATCGGGATTCGCAACATGGTCAAAACAGAATAATACTATCGAATATATCGCAACAAGTACTGGCGTGTACAGACTATCTGTGTTTAGTGCTGCAAAATTTGAAATATTTACAACGTTTCCATGGCGTCATTCCACCGACAGGTTTTCCGGGGTTGTATCTGTTATATTAAATATCGGATTCAAAGAAATATTTATCCTGGAAGCAGATGATAAGACATTAACCGCAACATCTTACTGGTGGTGTTTGGAATTTGTAGCTGAAACACCTCAATTGGTTACTGCATAAAAATATATATGGACGGTGCACAATACAGATACAATCAAGCGCGTGAATGGCAGGCGACGCTAAAAGATCAAGTCGATCAATATACAGTAAAAGTAAAAAAATATCGACGACGATTGGTTATCGTTGATGTGATTGTTTATTCAGTATCCGCTGTTGTTGCTGGAACCGGTGTAATATTATCAGCGTTGACAACGATGGCACCAGTAGCTGTAACTATCTGTATTTCAGCAGCAACAACTATTGCAGGTGTGCTTGGTATCATCACAAAAAAAATATGTACTTGTACGAACGAAAAATTATCCGATTACACAATAAAATTACATACAGCGACGGTAGCATACTCGAAATTATCCTCGTTGTTATCAGCGAGTCTCAGTGATGGAATTATATCTGATTTCGAATTTTCAATGATAACCAAAATATACGATGAAGGTATCGGTATTAAAGATACAAGTATCAATAATGACAGAATTACTCCAGCAGATCGTGACCAACACAACTCCGCCAAAGATAACGATGATCTCGGTAAGTTCAATTAATCCTGAATTTAGTGTTAATTTTCCTACTGCAATTCCAGTAAAAGAAATAGCACTAGCACAATTACGGGTATATTACAGCTGGCCAAATATCAGATCAAAATCATTTAATGGTACACCAGCAAATAATTCGCTCGTATTTACTAACAAGAACAAATCCGATGGAACACCTGACTGGGTTGTTGTTGGAATACCAACCGGCAGTTACCAGATTGAAGAGATCAGTGAGGAATTTGCGCGTAGAATAAAATCAATAACGGGAAAGGAATCAAAAATATCAATTAATGTTCATGAGCCGACGTTGTCCTCGACGGTTGAAATAAACTCGCCTGATTATGCCGTTGATATTTATGAATCTTCAATCAGATCCGTGCTAGGATGGCCTGAAATATCACCACCGATAACACCGATACCACCTGAACCAACTCGGGCAGATTTTATTACAGATGAAAGAAAATTCATGACAGTTCCTGAATATAGAGGTAAATATCCGTGGAGATGGGAGGAGAGCGGCAATATTTCCATTTATTTTAGAGCTCCTGATGGTGAAAACATTCCTAGAATAATAAATAATGTACGTAATGCTCGTACAGGTGCTCTAGCAAAACCACTCGTAGATGAAGAATTTATTAAATCATATTCTGATCCTGTTAATTTTGAATTTAAACAATCAATCAACAAACTACGAAATTTCTTTACTGATAGCTACAGCGATGACGTAAAACAAAAAATCATTGAGACGATAAAACATCTAAATCAGGTCATATCAGATATTAGATACGTTAATAAAACTATCATTGTGAACATGGTTGAACACGGTGATGAAAATATTGATAATTATGAAGCTAGACCATGGTTTCTCAATCATTACAAAATAACTGAACAACAATTACCAACATTTGTAATACCGGGGATTGATGCTAGAGAACTAGTAAAATTATTAAACGATCTTATCGACGAAAACTTCCCTAAAATACTCGATGCATGGAAAAAACTAGCACCACCTCCAACTGTTCTCAGATATGATAATGATCCACATGGCGGCGGAAGACACGTATCCCCGCGGATCGTTAATATAACACCGACGGTCGCGGTCAATCTGGTTTGTGACGTAATCGATGGCAGCTATCAAATAGATCTCGGAAGATCAAATCAGGCTCAACAAGGATACATCCTATACACGTTCACACCACAAGTTCCCCCTGGAAATTTAATCGTGCAAGAACCAACTAATCCCGTGTATTTGCGGTGTCACAATAATATGTTAACACGAATCAATTTTAAACTCACAGACCACCTTAATCGCTTAATTGACATACGTGAAGAAGAGCTTGTAATAAATCTGTATGTAAAGTCCTAAGACTTCCGTCGTAAGGACTTCCGTCGTAAGGACTTCCGTCGTAAGGATTTCTGTCGTAGGGATTGCTGTCGTAGATCTTCAGAATCAAATTCGATCAACTTAAAAAAATATTTTATTATTACTGGCACAAATTTGTGTTTGGTACAAATTAATCGGCCCAGGCAACTAAAAAAGCTAGTCGATGAAAGTAAAATTAAAATTTCTATCACAAAAAAAAATAATATTTATTAATTTTCCTGATTTTTACTGAAATTGTACAAATTACTTGATTTTGACTACCAACTACCCCCTCAGAAACATACAAATGCACGAACTACTTGATTTTGACTACCAACTACCCCGTCAGAAACATAAAAATGCACGAACTACTTGATTTTGACTACCAACTACCCCGTCAAAATCAAGAAAGTTCTAACCTTGTCAAATTGTTCCTAATAAAGTTTATTTATTATAAATTAATTTTATTTATTAATAATATTATTTTTACTGAGATTTTTTTTTTTTTTTACTAAAATACAACGAAATTGCTCAATTTTCCTGATTTTGACTACCAACTACCCCGTCAGAAATCAAGTAATTCGTGCATTTTTCTTTGATTTTGACTACCAACTACCCCGTCAGAATCAAGTAATTTGTGCATTTTTCTTGATTTTAGTAAAAAAAAAAAATTAATTCAGTAAATAAATAAATTAATTCAGAAATAAATAATTTGTAAAATTAAGAAATTTGTACAATTTTATGTTTTTGATGGGGTAAATGGTAGTCAAAATTAAGAAATTTGTACAATTTTATGTTTTTGATGGGGTAAATGGTACTCAAATTAAGAAATTTGTACAATTTTATGCTTTTGATGGGGTAAATGGTAGTCAAAATTAAGAAATTTGTACAAATTTGTTAAATTTCAGTAAAAAAAACCAAATTACTAACCCATCAAATTCAGAATAATATTTCTGATCAAAGATCTCAGTCATCTTCAAAATTACTACTTTGGATCGTTTCACCAGTAACGAAGTTACTCTCTGACATAATTTTTCTTAATAGTCTTATACGGGTACTAATCGTTTTCTTTGCCTCATACTCGTGGGATAATAACGACTTAATTCTTTCTACGGCGGTAGAAAGAAGAACGAACTCCTTCACATGATCATCTTCTACGGTAGCTAGCGACTGAAACATTGCCGATTGAATCCGTTTCATGAGCCTGTATTCAGATGATAGTGTGTGTGTCCCCATGGTTTTACGTTCTTGTAAAATCTCAAAGTCAGAAACTATTTTTTCAGGATTAAGTTCATCAGATATATTAATTCCATCTTTTTTCAATTTTTTAATAGCGACAATTACATCATTGATATTTTCATGGTTCATTATATAATATATAAATCTTTAAAATAAAAAAAATATCCCTAGAACACCTATCGAGTGTATTAGCGAGTTCGTCGGGATGTTTCAGGGACAGCACAACATATACAATGAATGAAGAGCTCCTATCGAGTGTATTAGCGAGCTCAGATTATGAATGAAGAGCCCCTATCGAGTGTATTAGCGAGCTCAGATTATGCATGGACGGCACAAACATATAACTTAACTAAGGAAATGGATATATACAATGAAATGGTTATATACAATGAATGAAGAGCCCCTATCGAGTGTATTAGCGAGCTCAGATTATGAATGAAGTACAAACATATAACTTAACTAAGGAAATGGATATATACAATGAAATGGTTATATACAATGAATGAAGAGCCCCTATCGAGTGTATTAGCGAGCTCAGATTATGAATGAAATACAAACATATAACTTAACTAAGGAAATGGATATATACAATGAAATGGATATATACAATGAAATGGTTATATACAATGAATGAAGAGCCCCTATCGAGTGTATTAGCGAGCTCAGATTATGAATGAAGTACAAACATATAACTTAACTAAGGACAGTACAAACATGTACGCTCAGCAAAATCACACCCACAATAATTAATCCAGTGGGTGATACGAAAATATGTATCAACCACAAGTCAATATTGTGGTTGTGAATTTTGCTGAGCGGGGGGGTTTTTGCGGTTCCCCCCACTATTATAAAAATCGCAATTATGCGCACCACCGACAAATTGTCAGCCATGGGGGTTTGATCCTGGACCGCGAGCGTCACAGGCCAATACCATACTGATCGAGCTATCAAACATTGTTACGAACATATGTTTCGGAAGTTAATATATAGCTAAGGAACCAATATTTACACTAAACAGCGGTTTCTGAATAATAACGGTTTCTGTATTTAACAGTTTCTGTATTTGTAGCGGTTTCTGAATAATAACAGTTTCTGTATTTGTAGCGGTTTCTGAATAATAACAGTTTCTGTATTTATAACAGTTTCTGAATAATAGTTTCTGTATTTATAACAGTTTCTGAATAATAGTTTCTGTATTTGTAGCTGGTTTCCTAAGCAGACCGAAAATCAATAATAACAGTAGCTTTAATGCACCAGTCAAAGAACTTTCCAGAATGTAAGTTCAGTGAACACACAACTGCAGGTCAATTACAATGAGTAACGGTTTCTGTTTCACACACAGCTTCCTACGGATCAATAATATTATCATGTGTTGTATGATGGGGAAATATTTAAAAACCATAAATAATACTTATGAGTCTAATGAGTTAGGTTCGTCGGCACAATACGATGTAATTAGTTAAACTGACTAATTACAATCATAAAACACCAACCATCTACGAAGAAAACTATATATTACAAAGTAATCTCCCTTATGTAATCAAAAATTCAGTAGTGTATGGAGGACCTACTGTGACATAAATTAAAAAAATTAATTCAATGTGGTGATGATAGTTAATAATGTGGTGATGATAGTTAATAATGTGGTGATGATAGTTATTGATACTGAAATGTAATTTTCTGCTTATATTTTTTCGAAAAAGCTGTTTTATATATATTTTCTGCCACTCTTTGTACTGAATGCGAGTGAATATCAAAATATTTTGCAGCTGAACGCATCGAACGAAACATAATTATTTTACCGGTTTCTATGTTTGTAGAAATTACCGCCCTCTTTCCGATTGTCTTACATCTTCCTGTATTACCGCGTGTATTATTCTCGCTGTGAGAGATAGCTTGTAAATTGGATAAATTATTGTTTTGAGTGTCCCCGTCAATATGATCAATAACAAGACCATCATTGATCACTCCGAAGAAACATTCATACGTAAATCTATGACAGAAATAATGTTTTTTCCCAACTGTAAATCTAAGATAACCAACATTATTAATACAACCAACTGGTCTCTTCAACTTGCAGTGTCTGATGATACCATTAATATTTGATTCATAGTTTGTTATGACAGGATGTGGGACAAATATATTTTGCTCCATTATAATAATATTATATGTTTAAATCATTGTTTGTCTGAAATCTTGATATATAATCCCTCACGGATTTTATAGCGTTTTCACCGCTATTATTTTTTTTGTCATAATATCTTTTAAGCTCTCTGAACCGTTTCCCGCCACACTTTCCACATAATTCTGTCTTTCCTCGCACTCCAATACCACACCGTAGACATGGTATTGGTCCTAGACTTCCTCGTCGTATGTT
The DNA here is from genome assembly GCA_028554795.2 of Sinohyriopsis cumingii. Lineage (NCBI taxonomy): Eukaryota > Metazoa > Mollusca > Bivalvia > Unionida > Unionidae > Sinohyriopsis > Sinohyriopsis cumingii. Next base: position 73,808,446 of record CM068838.1, on the reverse strand, counting down.
TTGTGAGTGCATCCAACAAAATTCCTTTCTACAGGATTTGTTGCATCGATTTACTGAGCCGATCATCAACCATCTACATTGGGACATTGTATATATATATATAATTTTCTTTATTTAAATATTTGTTTTAATTATATGAACGAGTTTGAGAGATTATCCCAAACTAGGCCTGTTAAGTATAAATTCAACCTTGACAGATTATCTTCTGACTTGCCAGTACGAGATCTGGTTGATCCGAAAAATAAAAGTTTGATCTCGAAAATTCATGACGCTAAGAAAGAATTTTACACGGATGGTGCATCTCATACATGGTCAACGTTCAAGATTATACGCAACACTGTCACGGACGCCACAATGAACGACAAGCGAGCGGCAACTATCATTAACTACATCGCTGAATACGAGGGCAATCAAAAATATTTCTTCAGAGTAAAATTTATTGTATTAACAGAAACAGATAGTTGGATTATCCGTGACAAATATGATCCTGTCCTTGGTAATAATAAAACTATCATATTAAGTAAAAATTCCAGACCGGGTCTATTGACTGGTATTGATAAACCGTATTATGAGCGAGCGTATCCTGTAACAGCAGTTATTTATGGAATTTATGAGATAAATAAAAAACCCAACGTTGATAAACTAGCGCCGATGAAATTTTCAAGGTTAAATTGTGTAGCCGAACGAGTAATAGAACACTTTACAAACGCGATGCGTGGAAATGGATTAACTGATTTAAGGCGTGAAAAAATAAACTCGTGGGCTGATTCAGTTAAGGATACTGGTGCTACAATAAAAGATGTTGCTGAGTTAGGAAAAATATTAAAATTTCCAATAGCAGTGGCGACAATAACGGGAGAAGTACTGTACCAGTCGAAATATAAATCGAAGGGAGCTCCAATAAATATTATCGATCATAACGCGCACGCATGGACTAACGCAGTAACAATATTTCCACGTGATCGAACTGTTAGATTTTACTCCCCAGATAATTCTGGGGCAGATAGTATGTTTGATTTTATCAACGAAATAAGTAAAACCGATCCTGTATCGGTATGGTTATTTAAAAGTAATGAGGAGGGTGAATTTGATCAGTTTGTCAAACCGAACGGTGAAATATATCGCACAGAATCCCTCCATGACGAGATGAAAAATCTTGCGACGTTTTTACAGTGCAAGCACGCGGAAAATACTGACAAATTACTAACTAATTGTTTTACCGTTCCATCTGTTGCGGCTCATTTCGCCAGAGAACGAAATTCATGGAAACCAACACGATTTGATTTACTCGAGGACGTACGCGCAAGTTGCGTCGAATATGGACATGGCGGATTATGGAATACCAAATACAATTACAATGATGTTATTTCGGTTGATATGGTTGCATGTTATCCAGGAAGTTTTCTGGGATACGGAGATTGTTCTACGTTCTTTGAAAGATTTGGTCACCCTACAAACGAGATGACGCGAGTGGCAATTTATGGACCATTACCTGATTTTGATCTGACTGGATTCGCCTGTATTGAGTCGTTCGAGTTTAACGAAAATCTTCACAAGATTTGTTATGTTTGGTTTGGCAGACATTTTTGTGAAAAACGTTGGGCACCTATAGTTTTGTTGCGATATATGCTAGATTGTATGATACTGACATCGTTGGTGGTCAGTGAGGCAATTATATCATATCATGCACAGACCAAAGTTTGGTTGCCCATGTCAGATTCTGAAGTTATCAGCGAGTTTAAGGATGTTTCCGAAGATGATATTCCTAATAAACTCAAAACCGCAAAAGATCTCGGTAGAAAAATTATAGGTAAATTTACTCAAGGTGGTGCATATGATTATAAAAGACATCACGCACGATTAATTTTAGATGATGCCGAGTACGATTTTATAATCGCTGATACAACGGCGAAAAATACGTTTGTAAATCGAGAGAGTGTTTATTTATCCGACGGAACAAAATTAGGTACGATCGTTAGTTACATAAATGATGTCTCCCCGCAATATACTCATCTAAGATCTTCCATGTTGGCTTATGTTTCCATAAATTTATTATCGATGATTAATAGATTTCCTGAGACCGCAGTCAGAGTCGCAACAGATTCGTTTTATATTTCAAGTAAATATTTAGAACCTGTTATGAAATTTACAAGTAATGATGAACGATGGGGTTCGTGGAGAATAAAAAAGGAACTATTACACAATTACACAGAATCAGCAGATGTTCCAGTGAGAGATTTTTATCGTGAGGGTAATAAAATATCAGAAATGTCGAAGGCACCATCGTTGAGTGATCCAATAACTAGATATAAGACAGTATATCTCAATGGACCTGGTGGATGCGGCAAAACAACTCGAACGATTAATGTTTTTAGAAATTCAGATATAATCGTGCTGACACCCACACATAGACTCGCACGTGAGATGAAACAGCGGCAAGTACAATCGTGCACGTATCATAGTTTCTTTCGGTGGCGCGGGGATACATGGACTCCTGAACGGATGGGAGAAAAATATATACCTAAAATAATTATTTGGGATGAGATATGCACGGTGTCATTGGATACATTAAAAATGTTTCTTGATTGGTTGTTGACAAAAAATACCGCCATAATAATGTGTGGCGATCATGGTCAACCTCCGCCTTTTGTTGGACCATCTCCACATGATTGGTTAAAAAATTTCGTTGATTATTACGAAGAAATAGATGATGATCATAGAGCTCTTGATGCAAATTTGAAGGAGTTTAAAAAATTAATCAGATTACAATCAAACAAAATTCAGTGTGAAATATTACGTGGAGTGATCTCAGAGACATCAATGAGTGATTTTTTGAACTCATGGAGACCCAACGATTTGATCGTAGCAAGTAGAAAAATAATCAGAGACGCTTTACAACAACAGTTATTTCAACTACATAAAGAACAATATTCAGAACTACCCGTACCGTTGTGTTATAGACCATCAGATACACGAAAACAGAATATTAATGTTGATATTCCAGGACAGACAGAGTCAAGGAAACAGAATCTCGTATTAAATGATATTGTCGCCGTTGATATCAGTGTAGTCGAAGATGCATTACGCGCTGACAAATCTCCATGGGTGTTGGGATACGCTATGACAATCCACTCGTCTCAGGGATTAACTATTTCTGATACACGAGTCTGGATTGTAGACGATCGCATCGAGTGGTCAAATTTAGTTTATTTAGCGGTATCGAGGGTCAGAAATATATCTCAATTACGTAGAATCATAATTCCTGAAATCGTTGATAAATTTAACATCATCGATGATGATATAATAAGAAAAAAATTAATCGGATACACACAATCTGACAAAAAAAATAAACGTGACTTTGATCTTGATGTTGAATTTATTATTGAGTTAAAACAGCAGCAGAACAATCATTGCACCAGTTGTAATTGTATAATGTTATGGCGGTATTCGAGTAATGATTCAAGACAATTTACCGTAGATAGAAAAGATAATAGTCGCGGTCATACACGATAAAATACCATGTTAACCTGTCTTGAGTGTAATCGACGTAGAGGCGCTAGTTAAGTGATCGAAATCACCGAAGTGATCGCGGCGGTAGTTGTGTATCCGCGGGAATTATTTGTAGTTGTTCACGTGTAAATCCACGTTGAGGAGCAGCTGAATCTAATCTGTAGATTGCAGGTCTGGAAACACTTGCGTTTCTTCCAGTGGATCTTGTCACGGTAGATATTTTGTGTATGGTAACACTCCAAATAGGATCAGTTGCTCTCGCGCTACCACCTTCAAGTTCACCAGGCTCATATAAATATCTGACTGTGACATCACCTAATATTTTTTGTTTTCCAGCATCTTTTCGTTGTGTTGGTATATTTTTTTTTGTGACCGCGCTAATGGGTTTCATGTTGGTTGTTCGTGTGATTTCATTATTTAATGCAGCTATCACGATTGGTAATCTTGCAACCCATTCACGAGATCTCTTATCCTGAATAAATTCCCTCGCGTATTGATATCCAAATAACCGTTCAGCAAGTGTTCGATTAAATCGCTCAACAATTGCTTGATCACGGTGAATTGCAGTATGACCTCGTCGTATTTTGGTATTATGTTGTTTCATCAGCGATGATACTGGACCAAGAAATTCCTTACCAGGATCAACCTGTAGTAGCTGCGGCCATCGTAGACCACCTTGTGGTCCGAGTCCTCGTTGATAAATTCGTTCAAACGCATCGGCTACTTCAGATGATGTTTTCGCTGATAGCGGCTCTGCTTCTTTATATCTACTTGCAACATCAACTACGGTTAGCGCGTACTTGTACGTTTTTCCACGTACAGTATCATGCGGTAAAAACAGAATATCAGCTTGATGAACTTCATTAGGAACACTGACATCGAAATACGAGTACTGAATTTGTTTAGGACGTGGTAGATAAATTTGCCATATTGCTTGTTTAGATAACCACGTTTTAGCAGTAGAATGTTTAACCGATGCTGCATCAGCGAGTTTACCAATTGCTGCTTTGCCTCTCCAGTATCCTCTCGGTGAATAATAAATTGATTCCATTATTAATTACCAGCTCCAATCGCTAATTTACCTTTCATCGAGGATCTTACTAACCAATTAGCTAATGATTCTCTAATATTTTTTTTTTTATAGAATTTAATGAATGAATTAATTTTACATCTGCAATATGCCTATCTTGTAGATTTTGACTTTTATAAGCTACATCATGAGCATGACAAGCTCGATCAATAGCATTTATTGGTTCCTCGCCTGGTTTTGGTTGATCCTGATTATCGAGCCTGATATCGAGTCGAGTACCAGGACCGCAATAATTATATCCTGGTAGATGTTTTTCTCCGCTGTATTTAGCCCATGGAGCACCTGGAAACTTTGACATCAAATTAGCAATATCACCACCGCGCTTATTAGGTAAAAACGAAAATTTCTTTCTACAGCATACAGAACATTTTCCACCGTACGCTATTTTTTTATTTTTTGTTGTAACCGTAGCTAAATCAATAGTTGGAGTTTTAACTTTACAGCGTAAACAATATAAATTCATGTTATAATATATATGGATATAATTGATTTCTCAGCAACTCGGCAGCGAGAGCCAGTTAAGCATCATCCTGCGCTACCGAACTCCATCAGAATGATTATCATAGGACCATCTGGATCGGGTAAGACGCAATTATTACTTAATCTGATAATGAGATGGTTGAAATGGGATAAGTTGTATTTAGTAGCACCATCCGTTGATGATCAGCGATGTTATGATGTACTTAAAGATTTCAATGAAAACGCGCGATTACTGGATGAGGATAATGATGTTATAGAGTTTATAACCGATATTGATGAAGCACCATCCGTAGATTCCATAGACGGATTTATTAACAATTTAGTTGTATACGACGATGTGATGCTAGATAAACAATCAAATCCAGCCAGAATATTTTCCCGAGGGAGACATAAAAATACAGACGTGATCTATGTTACTCAACGATATACACAAATTCCGAAGGTGATCAGAGACAACTGCAACATTTTAGTTGTATTTAATGGCGTAGACACACACACGTTGCGAAATATTCATCAAACTTGGTGTGGTGGTGACATGGATATAATTAAATTCAAAAATTTCTTCTCACGAGCGCAAGCTACCCCACATGGATTTATAACAATAAATTTACATGATCCAAGAACAAGATATCGTGTGGGTATTGATAAAATATTTGGGTAACAGGGGTGATGATAAAATTAAATTGAATTAAACAGATATCATTAATATAATGAACAACTGTGCGTGGTTACGTCAAGGAACAACAGATAAATGCAACAAAAGGTGCCGTGGAGAATATTGCAAGAAACATAATTATCTTATAAAGAAAAACCCTCATGCTGGTCCACGAAGATGTGTTGGTTGTAACAACGGTGTTAGAGGATTATATCAGATTTGCAAAAATTGCGGTGGAGATCGATATCGAAGTTTGATGAACTATTACAGAAAAAGAAAGAACATAAATCCCAAAATAGAAAAACCACCATCAGAACTTGAATATTACTTGAAACATAGAACAAATTCCGAAGATTCAGATGAAGATGAAACAGATGAAGATTCCCATGATTCAGATGATGATTCCCAATATTGATAGCAGCAGAGAGGGCTCGTCTACAATTCTGTTTGGGACAAACAATAATCGTAGACGTGGTAATTGACCTCTATGAGTGGTCACTATTTTTTTTGGTAAAACACAAGGGTGACCATTCCCCTAAGTGGTCTGTTCACCCTCTCTGCTGCTAGTTCAAATCTGCAGTCACAAGTTACCGTACTTGTGGCAACTGTTTTTCTCACGTTTTATGCCCCACCTTATTTTCTTAGGTTTAAGTCTTAATGCATTTAACACTGTTTGCTGATTAAAATATTTATTCAGAATTAGTTCTTTAGGGCCACATATACTGCATGGTATATTTTGTTTTATTCCTTGTAATTTAATCATGGTAATTAAACTTTTCATATACGGTAGAGGAATGTCAGGTGTTAACTGGCAGAGTTTCTTTGGCGGAAATGGAGATGCGATTTTGTTTGCAGAGAAAATTTCAACGTGATCATTCATTTAAGCTAATTGGTGACAATTTTATTCTTTTAATTATTTTTTTTTACTATAGTACTGTTGTAGTTGTTTAAAAAATCTGAAATTTCCTCAAATAATGTTTAATCTTCACGTTCTATTTACTGAAGAAGAAAAAAAGAAGAAAAAAACTGTTGTATGATATTAATTATTTCGTCCAGTGCCGGGTTTAGACGTGTGTGCGTGTGATTTGAATTTTTAACGTAGCTTTAACAATTTTTCAGTCATATCGCTACGATGTCAGCAGTGTGGCAGTTTAGACTGTGGATTGCATACGTTATATTTAAAAATGGTTTGGGGTTGGGTTTTTTCTTCTGACAAATGAAAATTGACTGACATAATGTAATAATCGGGACTTCGCTGCGCAAAATTGAGAGATATTACGAGATCGGGATGTAGATGAGGAAATACCCCCAAAATCGGGAGGTTTTTCTCCCGGCTTGAGAGTTGACAGGTATGAACTGTCCGGGCTTGTGGAATTTCATTCAGGACTTTAGTTTATTTCAGTCACCAGCCCGGGGCCTGTGCCTAACAAATTTCTTTTAGTACTTACCAGTACAGTACATAAACTATTATATCAGACTGCAGATTCAACTTTTGAATGTGCAACCCAATGTGGTCTCCTGTCTGCCTCGCTTGCCAATGTTTATGTTTATATTCGAGGACTCGCTAGTATAGCGTCACGGTACCACGTGATCTGTCGTCTCATTAAAACTGGGAAAAACTCGGCAATTTACGGAATCGTGGTATCTTCCACGCAATATAATCACTACCCGCTTACGATATTTAATTTATAAACATTGTAGTCGAATTAAAATCTGTAGAGAATTACATACGTAAAAGGAAAATTTTGATTTCTAGTCTCCTTTAAGAACATCAGATGTAAAAATTAGAACTAATACTATTGATTTATTATCGGTATCGGATGTCGAAATCAATCAATCAATATGCATTAATTAAACGAAGAAGTAGGTTAGCATAACATATCAGTAAACATAAATATTAAAATACATATTTGTCGTCGATGTTTATTTAGCATATATTTAGAGATAATCACTATTTTAGATAAAAATGTCATTGATTGTGAAGAAAAAAACATAAATGTCAAAAGTATGTTTTGCGAATAAAAGAAAAATATATTCTTTTTAAAAACCAAAGTCAAATAAAAGTTGCTTTTTTACAATATATGAAGGTCTTGATATGATGATGAGTCAACCAACTGAGGGGAAATACCAAACCAGGAGTTATACAGAAGAATAATAGCCGTACCAATATTCTTATAAAAATTATATAATGAATAAGTTAAAACTAGATATTAGTTTTAAACAAAAATCTTGTTACAATTAAAATGACAGATGTAGACGCAATTAAATATGAAAAGACAAATGTTGCTCATATTTGCATTAGAAATATATATTGACAACATAAAAGATCATTGTCATCGTATTTGTAAATTTAGAGGTTCTGACATAATGATTTAATTATAAAGCACAAATATCTCCACATGAAACTAATATTCTCGTCTTTTTTCTTATTTTGGTCTCATGTGTAGCATACATATAATAAACAAAATATCTAATCCTGCACTGGTTCATTGAAATGTATTTTTATTTACAAATTTTAAATAACAGCTTGGATAAACTAATATCTAATATAAAATTAGATGATGCTTTAGTTTATTGAAAAATGTTTACGGGCGGCACGATGGGTGTATTTAATAATAAGTTGGTAATTGTAACTTGATTGCAATAATTCAAAGAAGTGGTTAGGATTTGCCAAAACCTGGTTGTAAATGGCTATCAAGCCCAACTGGATTAATATTTCAATAATTTTTTATGAAGGTAAAAAGGTTATATGTTAGAGGTTTTTTTTGAAGTATCCACAAACAATACATTGCAAGCACAATTTATGTTTCTTGAGGCGTTAGGCGTGGAAACAATAGGTTGAGCCCATATCGAAATAAATGCTCAAACGAATTATCTTGTATATTTACTAATTGTAAAACATTGGTTCCTAATTTAACGAATAAATGAAAATATGTAGTACATTATAGAAATTGAAAATTTGGCATGAAAGTTGTAAACAATGTATAGAGTTTAATTAATGAAACCGTATCCTGAGTCAAGCACAAACCTTTGTGCAAAAGGAAAGAAAAATGATAAAGATACAAACTGTTTAAAACTAATTAATAAAACAGGTTATAGACAATCTATGGAAAATTTAAGAAAGTGGATAGATGTTGAATTAATTAGGACACCAAAAAGTTTGAAAATTATATTTATGACATAAAATAATTTAACACACAGCTTGTAGACGTAAATCGTTTCGTATCTAAATTGATGTTTAATTTTTTTATAACTGGAATATATATATATATATATATATATATATATATATATATATATATATATATATATATATATATATATATATATATATATATATATATATATATATATATATATATATATATATATATATATATATATATATATATATATATGTGTGTGTGTGTGTGTGTGTGTGTGTGTGTGTGTGTGTGAGAGAGAGAGAGAGAGAGAGAGAGATCTTTCAAATGTGCAACGTTTCTTACAATAACTAAACACTTTACAATGGTGACAATGTTAAATTATTATATTCTGACACTGAGTTTATTATTACTAGCCTATGTTTATGTTGATATGAAACAAGATTATGATTGGTTTCGGTGAAACAATGATAATGGTGGTGTGCCCTATCTTTTTCGAAAGATGTTCTCGTTGACAATACCTGGATGTGTGAAATTGAGGAGAGCAGTACAGATCATATCAACGAACTAAGTTATGACTCATATAAATATTCCTTTATTGACGCGTAAATAACAATGTTACCCGCATCCAATGAAAACAAGATTAAGACTTCTAAATGGTTGCTTTGAGCCTTAGAACATTCAACGTCATTTTATATATTCTTCTAGAATCTTTACCCTTAACATTTAACTAAATTTAGTATGCACTGAGCATCAATAACGATGGACGCACATATGCTATATTTGAAATGGAGAAGGGTTTAGCTTCCTCTGGCGGATTCAAGACGTAAGGCCCGACGAAAAAAAGAATCAATTGACCAGTGAGAGAACTCTTTAAATGACCCGTGAAATCTTGGATATGCAGAATTCTCTTGTATTCATATGCATGGATTCTACGTATAACTTCTATAAAAAAAGTTTAAAAATGGAGAAACTTGTGATTTATTAAAATTATGGTCACTACATTACGTACTATCGTTAATACGTACCGCAGACACTACATCATGTAATATCGTCAACGGAGATAGTAGACAATGCATCACTTGTTACTGTCTACGGATATTTTATTAAAAACTGCCAAACTGATCAGCTTCAAAGTAATGTATGGTAAATGCGTGTAATTTTAAATTCTTGCTAGCTTGCTGCTTTAACTTCATTTCTCAAATTCCTTTGAGTCTATAACTTGATCTTAAAATCTTAATTTAACAGCTTGGTTTTGAGCAAATTTCTTGATCGGGTTGTTTACAATATTGTATGAACTCCAGACTTGAATATCATAAGAAATGAGTATGAGTTTGAACCGGAACGTTATGTTAACCAGCCAATCAAACTAAACTTTACTTTTGGAATAGTTACTTTTGGTTGGCCCAAAGATTTGTGATCGATCTCCAAGCTAGGAATTCGTAACACTTTGCACATAAAGTAACGAAAAAAATTATTCTAACTAAATTGTGATAAATCGTAGTTCCATTCATTCAAAAACTTTCTAAATCTGCAGGATCATTGTTCCAGAACAAGGTTCACCGCGCCGAAAATTTCATGAAATTATTATCAATGGCTATGATTATTTTCGATCTAAACTTTTTTTGGAGTAAATTGCTCAGATAGTTGCCAGTAAATTTTTAGTGATTACAATGTCATATCTGATCTCTTTGAGTATGCTTTCGTTTTCAAAGAAATTGATTAGAACGATATTTTTTGTTTCATTTCACTTGTTCATGCCGATATTAGAGTGATGGAACAGTGGATTTTGTTCTAAAACGTTGGACGTTAAATCGTACGAATTATCGATTTCCGAAGGTTTCGCAACTCCCTTCCATTGGATAATATACTTTTAAGCTTGGAGTTCAAAGACAGATCAGAGAAATTTAAGAAAAGAGTTGATGAATAAAGAATCGTCAAACTGAGCAAATATTTATTTATTCTGTCACCCGTATGTTAGGACATGACTTTTACAGGATTGGATTCAGGGACACTATTACGGTCTATTACTGCATATTGTATGAAATTAAGTATGAGGTATGTAATTTGGTACTATTCCTTGTCATTTCGTCCGTATGATAGTGACTATCACAGGGTACAAGACTTATTAACGTAAGTAGGTAATTGACGAATTTGGACTGCCCACTTCTCCGTTACAGCCTAAAATAATCTATCCCCATATATCACTAGTTTCCTGTCGATATGCAAATGAGTTAGTCAATTATTTGTAAAACTACGAGATCAAATTTGTGGCAAGGATCTTGGGCTATAATACCAACTGCCCTGATACAGATTCGACGATGTACAAAATTTTAATACATTTCAAATGAAACATAATACAATAACAAGTATACAATCAAGTTTTGTATGCATTCTAATAATACGTCTAGTACATTTAAGCCAATGCATCCATGCGATTAATTTATGTACATAGCAGATAAATTTGTAAGACACAAATCGTGTATAAATTTGATGTTTTCCACCTTTAAATTAAGATAGGATATGCTTTTCCGCATTACATTCTCCGAACAAGCGACAAATAAATGATTCGTGAGCTTATTTATAGGTGTAAAATATTTAGCTGTGAGTATTTAATTGTTGAAACAGTTTGTTCTCCGTGGGTTTTCTTTTGGAACTAATTAAATTATCATCATACTCATTAAGTTCAAAACGTTTACCACAATGTATATTGGTTATGAGTTCAGATACAACACAACCATTTTATTTATCATTGTAATTAACTTTGAGTTCAGATGCAACACAACCATTTTATTTATCATCGTAATTAACTTTGACACAGTGTATTCAAAAGACAGCATATTTGATGATTCATTGTCTGGCAATATCTGTCTTGTAGGAACTTGCCAAAACATGCGTATAATTCTTATCCTACACAAATGTCCAATAGCGGAACCCAGTAAATATGTTATCGTTTGTTTAGACTTTAATTTCCTTTCCACTGAATGCAAACAGCACTGGTCTTGACAGCTCAACAAATCTTCAAGAAAATGCAGAGCAAATATGACATAATACAAAAGGAACTGACTGGCTTAGTTGGAATAGTGATACTTGAAATCAATGACATCCGTACAGTTCTTTTAATCTCAGAAGCTAGGTGCCATCATTTGCATATCAAATGGGGACTGGTAATTGTGGTAACGTAGGGTAAGGAGTTCCCTATTCCCAGACATCAAATTAATCACAATATTATTTTGACGCTAAGTTACAGAATTGGAAAGCTTGCTTGTCAGTCTTGTTAATGTGACATACTAAATAACACATATACTGCTACCGGAGAGTTGTACGTAAATAATATTTGTGTGCAAAACCTTCATAAAACTGTTTAATTATGAAAATATTGGACCCGATGTACTAGAAATCATGGATTTAAGAGTCAGAACAATACTGAATTGTGTGCTTGAAACATGCTGTCTATATTGATCGTTCCCAAGCACCACATATAAATTATAATATGAATGAAAAGTTTGTAAAACGAGACATTACAAGTAAATCGTAAACTTGAGATGCATAAATTAAAAACACTTTTTAATATTCTTATCAACAAAATAATGTTTATAAAAATGTTCTTTTTAATATCACTATCTGATGGTACGATTTTTATCAAAACAGAGCGGTTTCTGAGTGCCCCAATTTTTTAAGACTGTCAAAAATTAAGAGTGAAATCCAAAGTAAGAACAAGAGATGCTGAAAAACTGGATTTCTGATTAAAAATGCAAGGTACATAAAATACATTATAATACTAAATCAACGGTTTTATATCAAACAAAAAGAAGAAAAGGAGCTTGTCCGTGGATCTTTTAAAATGTGTTAATATGCGATAATCATCTCTAAGATCCATGTTAGACGATGATTACAAATAATTAGTTTTCGCGGATTTTCCTTGGTGCTAAACACGATGAATTTACTTACTTCTGAGTATCGATCCTTCTGTTGAGTCAGTAGGAAACACGTCCAGAAAGCACATATCTGGTGAACAATGAGCCTTCTGTTTAGTCTCAAAATACCGTAAACTATATCACGTCGTCGCGATTTTTGCATGTAGAAAGCTTTATTGAAAAGGGGGAGATAATAATTCTTGTTGACAATTGATTGGTTTTTAAAAATCAATGATTGGTTTACAAGAACCAGTGAACCGTCCACTCCAATCTCTTGGACATTTATTTTCAATTTGTTTCTTCATCTTTATCATTTTTACATAGATGTATATAGTTATGGTGTGTGAGATAAACAACACGATTAGTCCTAATAAATCCTCTTTTGAGCAAGTATGTTAATTTTAATAGGTTTTAGATGTTACAAAGGTATGTGCTATAAATTCCATATATAGCAAAACGTTGTATGCGCTGTATGTCAATCGTTATGCAAACGTATTAATTTCGTAACATATATGTAAATTAAGAAATCTATTCCATATTACGTAGATCTTTGTTATAAGGTAAACAATGACATATCAGAAAACAGATCATTTTATTCAAAATATCTTACAATACATATTACGTTATACATCTGTGTTCCTGATTAAATACGAAATGATATTTACTGTGTTAAACATGTATATATATATATATATATATATATATATATATATATATATATATATATATATATATATATATATATATATATATATATATACATACATACACACAATGACATGAAATATATACGAACATTCAGTATATCTTGTGCACCATATTAAGTTCCATCACAGAAGATAATAAATCCTTGCACAAATCTGTTTTCAGATTTATGGTCTATTATCAGGCATAATATACTCTATTCCTATTGTTGTTTTAAAACACCTCTTTGAGACAAATATATAACTAGAACTATATGTTTCTATTACACGTTTTGCTTCTCAATTCACCAAGAAATGTAAGCCATCTAGGTAGGTCCATGACGGTAAAGCTACCCTATTGCAAATATTAATTGGATTGTTACCATTGTCTGTCATGCCCAATTATTATATATACGGTTTTGTGGCTAGCATCTCGAAAGTTTCTAAGCTATGGCCAAAGGGCTCGTTTCGTGAGGAACGGGCTCGAATGGGACCTGAGCCAATGACTGTCACACGTATGAACGTTTCGTTGGATGCTAAGTAAGTCTCTATAGGAATATAAGATGTGGTCTCAGTAGTTTCTAAACTACGAGACAGGGGGTAAGTCTCAAATAGGCCTACGACTGCCTCTTGATGTATATTAAGCCCCTATACTATTTCAAGGTGTGGTCTCTATAGTTTTTAACGTATAACCTAGACAGTTGGAATGAACACTGTCGTCAGTACCAGCTGAATGTAAAAATTTGTCTTTTCATGCCTAGAATGGGATCTAAGTTACTCTGGAGTTTGACAGTTATATCAAATTACTTCTATCTGACTATAGCCACATCCCAAAGGCAAGTGTCGACAGAATCTACACACGTACAAATGTCATTAATAATAATTTCCTGTCTTAAGGTACCGTAAATTATATAACGACGTCGCCATTATTGCATGTAGAACGCTTTATTGAAAATGCGGAGATAGAAATTTAAAGTCTTACGAAATCGTAAAATATTTGAGGATGTACGTAATTGTAACACATTTCAAATGAAACATATTGCAATAACAAGTATACAATCAAGTTTTGTGTGTATGCTAGCAATATTTTAGGTACAGTTAAGCCAGTGCATCATGTAATAAATTAATGTGCATTGTAGATGGTTTAGCACTGCACAAATCGTGCCTATATAAGACGTTTTACACCATTATATAAAGTCACGTTGACTCTTTCAATATCATAGTACAATTATAAGTGGACGATCTGACATTTTTAAAGCAAGATATTGACATGATGGTTAAAATTCATTACGTTGTTCTGAAGTGAAAGATATGTGGAATAGAGTATATGATACACTATTAGTCTATTAAATGTAAATTGATTGTTCTTATTTTTCTTGTCCGAGACGACCAGCCATCTAGTAGATTTACACCTTAATCGTGCGGCAAAACAAATCTTTTCCCTTGTCCCTCAACTGAAATGTTATATACATGTTATTTAAAGGATTTTGATTGATATCTCAAATGTGATTATTTGTTATAAGAGATTGATAGCATAAACGTTTGTCGCCTTCACAAATCGCAAACCCAAAATGCTTTATTATCCATGACGCTAGTCCGGCTAGCGAATCAAAAACAGTTTTTAGAGTTTTGGAGGCTGATGTTGACTAGGTAGTTATCTTTGTATAGAGTGTCAGTAATAATGTTTCTTTTTGGAGGAGTGATTCATAATTTAGCAAGGCATGACGGTATATTACCTGGGACGTTTAAGTTTTAATTTGAAATTATGTACTGATTGAACTCAAAAATCTAAAAATGCCGACAGAGATAAGAATCAAGTAAAGCAAATATTGTCACCTAGCACTAGCATAATTCTGAACTGTATGTAAAATGAATGAATACACATTCAACAGAACATAGATGGTTTATGATGAAATGTATGATGTGAATGAATTCATTTGTGTCGAACTATGTATATACATACTATAAATGTATTAAAACATTGTCAAAATGGTAGGCTCAGCTTGTATATATATATATATATATATATATATATATATATATATATATATATATATATATATATATATATACATAACGTAGAATATGATTTCGTCAACTGTGTTTCCTGACCATAGCAAAAATTAATAGTTCATATAATCTAAATTAAAATAAATTGTAATACCGGCACTCATTAAAGTTGTTTATAATTAAATGCAGGAACAAAAATATTATATATCATTTGGCCCTCTGTAGAACAAGGACGTGAAGCTGCTCATTGGTATCAGAAGATCAAAGGACATGGAAGATCGCATATGAGAGCTCATTTCAAATGAAATATATAACACTCGTTGAATAATTTATGTCTTTGGCAAATGTCGATTGATAAAAGCTCGATATTGTTCAGTACGTTTCAGAAATTATTCAACACCAGGCATAATTTCATCATATTACACAAGTACATCGAGAAATAGTTATAAGAAATCACTGTGAAGTACATTCAGATGCATGAATACGATGTCTATAAATAACATGACATCATGAGAGGGAAGAGTTGAAAATATCACATGTGTCTACAAAGCATCATGTCCATTAGTTCATATGATAGGAAGTATTAACATTATACACAGAAACCAGTAATCAGCAATTTCAAAATATTCACGTGTACCTTAAATCTGTTGCATTCTCTGAGCGAAGTCTAGAGCCAAAAGCTTACTTAATTTTTTCCCTGTACTCAATTATCATCCATATTTAATTAATATTTGTATACCATACATATACGTGTAAGAGATTTACAACTTTTTATACAGATTTTATAATTAAGAAAACAATTCGTACTCAACTGAACACATAATGATATTAAGCCCTATTTCATCGAATTTTTTTAAATTCAAGTTTTTATCCAAGACAGAACCTAATGAAAATTAATACATGTTTATATTTATACATTTGTCTGTTTATTTTGTGTCTAATCTTTCTTGAATTTATCAGATTATAATAGACGTCTAGAAGATCGTCTAAAGGCCAGTATGTTTATAGCAGGAGGTTGTTTTGTCCGTCAGATCACCACACGTAGCATTTCTTGTCCGGATTCATGTATTCTGTTCGCTTGCAGCCAAAGGTCTCTGCAAATTCCCTGGAATTCTGAAGTGTCCCAATCACCCTGGAATCACAGTAATAAATATAAACTCATTTTTGAGATATGTGTAGCCCAAGATGCAATGTCTATACGTTCTTTTAATGTTGTCAAAAGTTATTCTTACATCCTGTGCTAGACGGCTTCACGGATAAAATACATCTTAGAAAATGATTAAAAAAAGAAGAGCACCAAATACAATATCCACTATTTTATCGATTTATAGAGGGACACAGCTTTAATAATCATATTATCCAGTGTGTTGTAGTATTTCTATATTTTTTTTCTTTTTGTAGCAAAAATAAGTTTTAGTTCATTTGGATTCCTCAATGCATGAAGTCTACAGATGAACGTTCTTTGGGAATACCGTCAACAGAAAGTGGTTGTTTAAGATTTTACATTTGATTACATAGGTACAATTGCGACAGAGAAGGAAGGGTATTCATATTCTTATAAACATTCATCGTTTTAATAATATTAATGACAAAATCTTTTCGCATTATAGTTTAGTCCTCTCATCGTCCGTAATATATTGTCAAGTTTTCTCTAGGTGAGGTACTTTACTTTCTTTGTCTCGGCATTACGTTTCGGCATATACTGCTGTATTATTACATTGTAAAGCATCCAGGTGATTATCGGACAGGATACTGGTGTATTATTACATTGTAAAGCATCCAGGTGATTATCGGACAGAATACTGGTGTATTATTACATTGTAAAGCATCCAGGTGATTATCGGACAGAATACTGCTGTATTATTACATTGTAAAGCATCCAGGTGATTATCGGACAGAATACTGCTGTATTATTACATTGTAAAGCATCCAGGTGATTATCGGACAGAATACTGCTGTATTATTACATTGTAAAGCATCCAGGTGATTATCGGACAGAATACTGGTGTATTATTACATTGTAAAGCATCCAGGCGATTATCGGACAGAATACTGGTGTATTATTACATTGTAAAGCATCCAGGTGATTATCGGACAGGATACTGACCTAAATCTACCTGGACTGTGTACCCCAGTCAGTATTCTATCAATTCCTGCCTGCTGTCTGAGATTCTCACACCATATCTGCAGAAAAGGACATCATCAATACAGTATATTAATGTTAAACAGTCATTAAAAGCGTTCAACAATGGGGTGCAAGTAGAAGAATAGATTTAAGGAATATACAACAAGTTGGACAAAAATGAGCATTTAGTAATGTTCATGACTTTTAACATTTAAAAGTACGTATACCACTAAGTTACATGAATTATTATACAGATTATGAAATGTTCAGCTATGACGGCAAGATTCTAAACAGATGGCATTCATGTAGAATGCTGAATACAGCCTCATGACCAAAGTCTTGGTAACCTGGACATTAAAAATGAAAACCAGAAGTAAGGGATTTAGACATGCCTTTTCTAGACAATGGGTCTCCAAAATATGAAAGATTGCTGTTTTAATTTTTTTGTCCAATAAAACGATGAAAAGGTAAACCAGTCAAATAACTGAATAATGTTTATAAGACACAAAAAAAAACCCATTTAATGAATACGTTGTTTTTTTCAAATCTATTCAGTAAACCGTTCTTTCGACTAGCGATATATATATATATATATATATATATATATATATATATATATATATATATATATATATATATATATATATATATATATAAAGAGAGAGAGAGAGAGAGAGCTAGAGTTTCCAGGACTTACCTGAGCAAAATTAATAAAGAAAAGCTGATTGTGATTGAAGTTTAATCCAGGAAGCAATGGCTCCGGTGCTCCTCGTTTTTCGACCCACCTTTGATAGGCCTTTGCAAAGAAAAGATATAATATAAAACATATAAGTTCGATAAACCGTTTTTATAACAGAAGAAACACGCTATTTGATGGGTATTTATGTAAGGTACGCTTGCTCAAGCTTGAGACGCTTTTACGCAAGAGTTACCAATGACGCGTTCTTTACTTAAGAAGGAAACTATATCATTAGTTCATTTTCTATACCTATTCTTCATTCTTCAGAGTCACATATATTAACACACGTCTTTCAAGGTCTGCTAGTAGACTTTTATTGCTTTAGTTACACACAGTCGTTGACACTTACTCTAAAACTTTGCTTCAGTCCTCCGTTATCTGCAATATTTTCTCCTTGAGTGTTGATACCATTAAGCTGTAATGATATCAGTCATAATTATGTTATAATAATAATAATAATAATAATAATAATAATAATAATAATAATAATAATAACAATTATACAGTAGCATATACGACAACCAAAAAACCACAGGGATATTCAAAATGGTTAGAAAAGATTAGCTCAGGGACGTTGATTGACTGTTGATTGGTGTTCAGTGCTATATTAACAGATGAAAGGCTATATCATACTGTTTCAGCTAAGTTAATATTCTAGCCGAGAGACACGTGTTACACTATCAGATGGTCTGGGTAGGATTACACTTTGTAACCTTCTGGTGAAGTCAAAACAATATGCTTTAAAAATGACAACGAAATCCCTGGGATACAGTTACAAAACACGTCCCAGTTTGACAACCTCTCTCAGAGACCAAGTTCCTGACTTACTGATATATAAGTCTACAAGAACCAGGCAACAGGAATGCATACTAACGCTGGAAGTAATTCACCAATGTCCTTATCAAAAAACAGGGATACAATCGAACAGGTTGCAGCTATGAAGCAATGACATGTTTAGAAATGATGTGAAAGATACTCACTAGAATGACTGTAGACATAGCATTTACCCATGTACGTTGCAAAGGACTACTCCATTCAGAACGGAATACATATATGGACGTTGGCGAAAGCTGAAGAGGGCTAACTACCGCCTACATGACAAAGGACTACTTCAAGCAAAACAGAATAAATCTATGGACGAAAGTCGAGGAGAACAAAATATCAAATGTTTATTGATAAAACAGATCTTCGGAATATAGGAAAAGAGCCGGTGTATATCGGCTACTAGATAGTATCGACTCCACTGGTGGATCCTTTATGGTCTGAAGATGGTTGGTATATTCAGGAAACAGCTGTTCCTGATTGTACTCATTACCAGGATAATAGTGCCGAAACAAATTGCTGAGAACAGGAAATCAACATACTGTTGGACTTCCAGACCGATCGTAGGATACAGGAAAAGAAGCGAGACGCAGCACTGGTTGCCAATCAGATTTAACTTGCCAATATTTTATTGATTGGACTGTGATTGTACACAAGGTAGAGGTACGCAGTGTCACTGGTATACCTGTTGACAGCCGTATTTCGTCTGGTGGTGCTTCTCACTGTACCACTATTTCGGTAGCTTCCGCCAATTAGAAATGGACGGAAATTCCGGAGTAATCTTTTTATTAATTTAATGGCATCGAAAAATGTTTTCAGTTTTAATTAAAAACTAATTTAAAAAATATGTATTTTCAAATAAATGGTTATATCTGTTATCGATTAATTTCGAATATTACAAATATTTTGTGAACCGTTAATCACATGTTTAACACGTGTAACGTATGACAACATGTCCCCCAAATAGAATGTTGTGAAAGATATTCGGGTCAAATGTAACTTTTGGAAACGTCCGGACTGAAAATAAAATGTATTTTACTTAGTTTACTAAACTAAGCACATAATAATGTGTTAAGTACCTGTATTACTTTGTTAATGTGTTAAGTACCTGCATTACTTTGTTAATGTGTTAAGTACCTGTATTACTTTGTGTTACCGAGAATAGTCCTATGATTGTCTGGACAGTAGATGCTTCTCTCAGAATTTTGCATAATTTGTATAGTTCACTAAATTTGTTCTCGTTTGATGAGTCTATGTGTTTGATGTATACTGGTCCTCTCTTGACCTGGTGTTGGTATACGAATTGAAGGTTCACTGCCTATTATAGCAGTAGGATAGGTAGCAAATTGGAAGCATCAGTGTCAATACGTTCCATTTCTACCAACAAGTGCTCTAATGTCAATGTAATGTCCTTTACAGGGTGCCAACCATTGTATAAGCTTAATCATGACACGTTAGCTATAGTTTGTAACTGAAAACGTATTCAATAATTAACATACTCATATAAAATTCATCTGCTACAATGGTACTGACCATGTAATTTTCCTGTGGTGGGCTTCCATTTTCTTTCGATCCGAGAGTTTTGTTTCTTTTTGTTATAGATCATTCATTTTTTTACTCTACCGAAAGGTACAAGATACGATAACAAAGTAACCTCTCGTAACCAGAAAACTATGAATGGTCTGAAAGCTCCCAGATCGTGAATACCACACAAGTTTGAGAGAAGACTGAAAACGTATGAATGGCACAAAAGCTAGAAAAAAAAAAAAAAAAAAAAAAAAAAAAAAACAACAAAAAACTGGCTTAAGATAAAACTTAGTTATAACTATAAACATTTATGCATAGGGAGTCAAATATACAAAATAAACAAACTTGAATGATCAAATTATGATGCCATTTTAAACCGTAAAAATCATGAGAAAGCACATAAAAGAAACGTTTGAAGTGTTACCGTCATATTTGCTTCAGGAAGAAGGTAGCTGCCATACTGGTCTACTATACACTGAGCCTTCGTCTTAAAATTATTGATGACGTCAGTCGACCACCACTGTTGAAGGTTGCCGTCCTTATCATATTGTCGGCCTGCATAAAAAAATATGTGTATATGTGTAATTTGGACTTTTTTAACGTAGCTTTAACAATTTTTCAGCCATATCGCTACGATGTCTGCAGTGTGGCAGGTTATAGTGATGTCTAGCACTGGGGCATCATGCCGCAGACATGTAGCATGATGTCCCACCCAGTCACATTATCCTGACACCAGGCCGACCACTCCTTACACTAACCTCTTAATGCTGAACGCCAAGCGAGGCAGCTGTTAGTACCATTTTTTAAGTCTCTGGCATGACTCGGCCGGCGATCGAACCCACGACCTCCCGCATCCGAGGCGGACGCTCTCACCACTAGGCCACCGGAGCGGTTCAAAAAATATGTAGGTGTTATGATCGTTTTTTTGTTAATAATAAGTCTATATGCCAAGATGTTACAATTTCGGGGGAGGGGGCAACAATATGGTTCGGTAGTTAAATGTAAAGGCAACTTTCAACTATTCATACCGCTCCGGTGGCCTAGTGGTTAGAGCGTCCGCCTCGGATGCGGTAGGTCGTGGGTTCGATTCCCGGCCGAGTCATGCCAGAGACTTAAAAAATGGTACTAACAGCTGCCTCGCTTGGCGTTCAGCATTAAGAGGTTAGTGTTAGGAGTGGTCGGCCTGGTGTCAGGATAATGTGACTGGGTGGGACATCATGCTACATGTCTGCGGCATGATGCCCCAGTGCTAGACATCACTATAAACTGCCACACTGCAGACATCGTAGCGATATGACTGAAAAATTGTTAAAGCTACGTTAAAAATCAAAATCACATCACATCACATCAACTATTCATGTTGGTATGTGTATGAAATTAGAAAGATGGACTGGTTTAGGGGACATGACATGCAATCCTGACCCAAAATTGCAACAGTATGCAACACATACATGACGAAATTAATTTTCAAATTATCGTACTCTTTTAAATTTGATGGACTTGTTTATGTTCTATCACGAAGAGGGTAGTATATTGTCATTTAATTTAACTTGAAACGTCCCCTTTTCTTTAAATGTCGGAAACATTTTCATTTTCTGTTTTATGAAATCGGATTTTCGCTCTTTCTTCACTCATTGCCTGATAGGTGTTTCACTTAGTTTGAAACACGAAATATCATATCATACCTAGATAAGATGGTGTAAGAATGTATTGCACATAGACACATCAGGGCGAGAATTGTAACTCGATCCTTCGGATCGTGATTAGGCACGCTCACCACGGAGCCACCGCGGCTCTTTTTCTTACGAAAGTGCAATAATAAATTCAACGATTTCTACCAAAAATTGGAGTATTTTATTGCAGTGAAGGTCAGTGATTTTTATAATTGCACTCCATATTTGTTTCAGATACGTTTGGAGTCTGAATAACCAATTTTTCTTTGAATTTACCATAGAGGCAGGACTTTTATGTACGGTCAGTTTTCTGAACTGGCAGGCTTGGAAGGTTAACACTTTTAATAATGAATACAATCTGTGCCGAACATACCTCTGTCATCAAATCCGTGTGTTATTTCATGACCTATCACAACGCCTATACCTCCGAAGTTCATGGATCTGAAAACATACACGAAATTTGTTAAGAGAATAAAAGAAATATCAAGGGAAGACAAAGTCAGATTTATGGCCATTTCGGAATACATGTTATTGACACAGCGAATGAAGGCGCGAGTCTAACAAAATCTTTTACCAATATTATGTATATATAGTGTCATCTACTTAATATTAACGTTGTAGAAAGGGATGCAAAATAATAATTGAAAAGGAACATAATGATTGGTCTAAACAGTGGTTAGTTGCTATCAACCGTGACTAAAGTCACGCTGTATTCTTTACAAACCTGAATCCTTGAGGCTTCTCTAACTGAAAATTTTTAACGTTTTCACATCACCCAGACAAATGAATTAAAAACCAGATGTACAGAGAGGTTAGGAATATTGCGTGCATTTAATACCTTTGTCTCTATAACAAATCTGAATAAGATGTACATAATGCTGATTAGACCAGTCTTATAATATGCTGACGTTGTTTGAGTTAGGTGTATTGATAAAAAAAGAATCTGATTATAAAGATCGCACAATAAAACAACCAGAATAATTACTGGATTAACTCAGAGATTTAAAATAAAATATTTATATTACGAAGCTGGATGGGTCCACTTGTCCAAGCGGCGCAACTAATATAGTTGGTTACAGTGTTTAAAGATAGTGTATGACCTCTGATATTCAACGTCAAAAATTACTCGTACTGCTCAAGGTAAAAAAAATTCCAATAGCTTAAACTGTTATATTGTCACGTGATATAGACATATAATGTAATCAAAATTGTAACTTGCTCAGGATAATTCAGACATTCATAATGGAGACTAAACAATTCAAGTGATATAAAAGGTAACAACTGTACCAGAACCATTCAACCTATTTTAATCATAGTCTCTCTCTCTCTAGAAGAAGAAGAAGAAGAAGAAGAAGAAGAAGAAGAAATTTGTTTTCTTTTTTGTTTCAAATTTATATGTAAAGAAAATTAAAAGTTGCAAAATACTTGTGGCCTAGATATACAGCGTATGGGTAAACTAACCTTTGCTTTAGACAAGTAACGGCCAATGAAAATATACAACATTAAGACAAAATAAACAAATCGCAAAAAATATTTAATATTATAGCTAAATATAAAAATGGCCAAAAACAACTCTCTGAAAAGTTAACACTAAATATACAAACGGCAAAAACTGTTCAACGTTGAGACTAAATATTCAAATAATGTTTATCATTAAGACTAAATCTACAAACGGCCAGAATCAAATATTTAGCGTAAAAACAAAATATTTTGAAGCGCCTAAACAAAATATTTAAAAGACCAAAATCAAGTATAAACGTTGAGGGTTTCTTTACATAATTTTACCAATGGCTTCAAGTTATTCAGTACGATTTGTAGCCCTAATATCTTCAATGAAACAAAATGCTGAATGAAAGTGATCTTTATGCATTTTTCCCTTTTTCCGTCTCTTAAATTTTGCAAGGTCTATAAACAATAAGTATTAACTCATCTCCAGATTGATTCTTACTATTTATATTGATCGGCTTCTTCAAAAATGTGTTAAAGAACAAATATTATGATAAAACGTTGAAATTACTTTGGCTGATCCTTTGCATAAAATGGTGGCTGTAGAATTCCGGCGGGAAACACTGGGGAAAAAATCAAGAAAATAGACATGTTCATGATAAGCGGGATCAACACATTCACCATAAAAATGCAATAATAGAAAAAGACTGAAAAGATAATTATCTCTCTCCTGTTCATGAATATGAAATTAAAAGAATACTTTGAATAATGTCAATATCAGAAAACATGAAAATTTATACTTTCACGTTCGAGGAATCCTCACCAGAAAGGTACTCATCAGTGTTTAATATGCATATGAGAAACTCAACTGCTTTTACGGAACGTTTGTTATGAACACATGTTTCACAAATATAAATGTGCCTACGGAACATCACTTTCCAGTGATCACGAAGTCGATGGAGTGTGAAATTGTGTACACTGTCACTCTTCGTTTGAGGCCGTAGTGTACAGCGATGCTTGTCTGCCAAATCGTCAATGTAATATAACCCCAGAAATGTAGACATTACCTTTATGATAGTTTATTTCATTGATGTTTACAAATTCCATTACATTTACATTTAAATGTCATATTTCTCAAACCTCGAGAAAAAGTATATATTGTATAAAGAAATACCTGCCAATGAGCATGATCACGAAGCAACTGTGTATAAGAAACCGATTTAATGTCAAAGTTAAGTATACAAGACTAAAGAAGAAGAAACGTACATATTGAACGTTCCGTAGTGTTAAAGAAGCCGACGAAACTTACTAATCACGTTGAGAATTGAATTGTAGAAAGCATTGACTGTTGCTGGCGGAGTGGTCCATCTGAAATGCGATAAAACTAGTGAACATGACTTCACAAATATATACACAAACATCAGGGCAAAACTAAAGATCATTTAAAAATAGGGATCATTATTACATGATCGTGTCAACTCAAGACGGCCTGACAAATGCCATTTTATGAGGTCAGCTAATCTCAAACAACGAAGCTGATAAAATTTCAACTGAAATATATTATTTAGGATTATGGAAAGTGATACGACTCCATTTTCATATATTAAGTAACAGAAAAATGCGAAACCAACAAGTCTGTAAAACGTAACAAATAATTTAATTATCAAAATTTTAAATCAAAATGTAAATGAAACTTACAGTATTATGAAGTGAATTGAAATTAATCCTGACAATGTTCTATTAAAGTCTAAAAGAATGAAAAGTTCTATATATATTTCAGTACCGAAAATGTACTGTTTCGCCTATAATCGTGACGTTGTCAAGATGACATTGTCTACATCTCCCTTGAATAATTGACAATAGTTCTAGAATGAAAATATAGTTCAATGAGCACTTTCAATTTTCACTGAATAATCCTGATAAATATTTTTCCTCTTGACAAATATCTAAATACAACATAAAATAAGTATGCAGGCTGATGTTACAACAAGAATACGGGATATAAGAATGGCAAAAATTGTCCAGCTACACGTATTTATACACAAAAGGGTGAAAACGCACCTTGCTACTACTGCCTACGCGACAAAATGCAAATTCCTAACATCGCAGAAGAGCTCAGTTGATTTAACCCATCCAATGGAAGTTAACTTAATATTTCTGAGATACACCTGACCGACCTGTCCAATGGGAAAAGCCCTAAAAGCGTAAACATATTTACTAATTATTCTGTTATTAGTAACTGTCAAGACGTAGGTAAGCATCTATTTATAGTTCCTATGCAATTTTACGTTCTTTAACATCATAAATAAACCCTATACACATACGCCAAATCCAGTTATATATAATCACTACAATTCACGGTCAGGAATAACAATTACGAAAATTAGACACCATCATAAGTTGGGAAGACATCATCCACATTCATTACTAATATCATATATCAGGACTTATACAAATATAGATATTGCATAACAGTAAGACGTTATCAAATGGAATTTGCAGGTGTTTTCACTCTGTTACTTCTGTTAAGGGACGAACAACTGGCATGTACAAATAGAAAAATAAACGACTCTGATAATAAAATAAGGTTGGCTTTATATTCCGATAAAACTCATTTAAACCTACTCTTCACAATCCAATCCCGGAAAAAAAAATGATGGATATTTTCTCTTTGGCAAATGACTTCGGATGGTCACCCAAATACGCCGTTTCTTTAGACGCTTACCTCAGAAATGGTGTAATCAGTAGTGATTTGTGTTCAGAAAAGACCCTGTTTGCTTCTTTTTCTTGTCGTAAAGCAAGTAGATTTAAATAAACTACTCCTACAGTTTGCTTCAATTATGTTAAAAAGCACATATAGAGGAAAACGTGCCAATGTTCTCACAAGCAGCAAGGTTCTTTCATTATCTGTGATACATTTTTGGCTTTTCAGCTCTCTGAGGTACATTAGAGACAGTTGTTTCACGTTTCTCGCAAGGAACACGGCTATTTTGCTGCAGTAGTTACATCAACGTACACACGATTAAGGTCTTATGACTGAATATTTGGAAAACGAAAAGATGGAAAATCCACAAATGACGATTGACCAACCACAGTGCCCATTAAACTGACTTAAATTCAAAATTTAACCAGACGAACGGACAGACAAACAAGATTTAGACCATCAATTAAATTTGTATCCAGGTATAAATAAAATGTTCATTCAGATAAATCGGAGTGCATACTGTTTTTACTTACACGTTCTTATTATATTCTTCTCTGAGGTTATATAGGCCACTTATTGCCGCCCTGTGGAGGTTATTCAAAACATTTTCAAAATATTTACTGCGATCCACTGTCACCTGTAATATATATATATATATATATATATATATATATATATATATATATATATATATATATATATATATATATATATATATATATATATATATATATATATATATATATATATAAGTTTGGGTTGGCGATTGTGATGGATTGTGCATGGAGTTACAACAATACATTAATTGTGACAAAATGCATGAACAAATGCAGAGGAATATGAGATAACAAGTAAACATGTATTCACGAAGGCGTGCGTTAACAATTGTTAATGCATATCAGTAGTGACTGTCTGTTACTGCAACATACTGAATTATAAAGATTTATATGTGTGTGTATTCTGTAATGTTTGTGACAAAATCAAGATGTTGCTTTACATTGTGTTGTGTATAAAATAAAATGGCATGCGGAGACTATTTTTCTTCTTATCAGCTGTCACTGTTTGACTCATCCAATTTATGAGAACAAAAATGGTGAAAAACTGGACCCTGTCGAACAGCGTATACAATATAATAGCAGGAAGTAAGAAGTAAGACAGGCCTATCAGAGTTCGGCATCGTCTTATGCTAATACGACGACCAGAAAGTGTAGAAATTAATTAATTAATTAATTAATTAATTAATTAATTATGTATGTATGTATGTATGTATGTATGTATGTATGTATGTATGTATGTATGTATGTATGTATGTATGTAAGCGAGAAAACGAGTGAAATGAGTAAGTAATTAACGGAGGGAAAACCCTACTTACATTTACGTAAATGTTTTCCAAAAGAGTATTGTTTGTCAAATTATCCGGATATCCAATCCATTCCCTTATTGCCTTCGCCTGAAACAAAAGAATTACCAAAGTTGGATGGAATATATCCGTTTATCTAAATTTTCTCCCAGTATAACCGAGCAATAAGAGAATACCTTTAAAATGCATGTTAACAAAATATATTGATATATGCATGCAGTTACATATAGGCGGGTAACCTGATAGGTAGATAATCTGTCTGCCTGTATGTACGAGCGAATGAACGAATGTAAAATGTGTTTTAACAGTTTTTTGACAATATAAATTTAAATCAATGCAAATATTAAAACATTTCATAATACTCACACACATACCATATGTTGGAACATTTTTAGAACATTTACACGTATAACAGATGTTGGTATATTTTCAAACTATCACAACTTTACCATATGTTAAAACATTTTAGAACAACAACAAATAGATGAAATTTTAAACATTTTAGAACAATTCCTATTATACGTCAGTTTAAAAAATTCTTTGAGAACACTAAAACATATTATAACAATTACATATATATATATATATATATATATATATATATATATATATATATATATATATATATATATATATATATATATATGTGTATATATATATATATATATATATATATATATATATATATATATATATATATATATATATATATATATATATATATATATATATATATATATATATATATATATTTTAAATGATTTTAGAATAATCACACATATACCAATGTTAAAACATTTTAGAATAATCACACATATACCAATGTTAAAACATTTTAGAATAATCACACATATACCAATGTTAAAACATTTTAGAATAATCACACATATACCAATGTTAAAACATTTTAGAATAATCACAGGATTACATTTATTAACCATTTGAGAATAATCACACATCCGGGTACCTTTTCATCAGCAAGTTTCCTCGTTGTATCATCCATCCAACCCAGTTCATTTAGGATTTCTTTAAAAGCTTCTCGAATGTCACTTATCATAGCTAAAGCCTAAATAAGAAGAGAAACAACACCGTGTTTTGTTTCGTTTGACATTTTGATCTCTAGAAAAAAATCACGCGTTGACAAGTAACGTTATCCTTTGGGAACGATACAGAATAATTAGTCATAGCGATTGCTCTAGGTATATTTCTCCAACTAAATGAAAAATAAATACCCTGATAAATCAAAATAGTAATAGTAACTTCTGTAATCTGTGATAAAAATTAAAAAATACAGATAAAAATAGTCAACTGATTTAAAATAAGTAAAATTTTGGCTTAATTTTCAACTTCTTTGGGGCCTTCCAAACTTTAAAAAAATCTACAGAATATTTTTCTAATATTTTTTATCTTGATATTATATTCTATGCGTTCTAGTTTTGCACAGCTAAATTGTATGATGTTAAATACTCATACACAGATAATAGATTAATTTGTGCTTTTTATTAATATTTTATACAGCAAATACGGACGGATGAAGGAGACATTAAATTCCGACCGAACTGCACACAAAACGCAGCAGGAACCGGAAGTTTGTTTCGTTGGAAAGAATGGTAGGGACTACGAAGATAACTATTCTTAGAGTTTCGTAAATAGCAGTCAGTTGAACATTTTGACTAATTTGTTTTATACACTTATAATTGGACATATACAAAAACTGTGAAAAATATACATAAATTCAAAGCACTACTAACAGAACTTTTGGCAGTCTCATCAAAAGACGTCTGAATAAAAAGCCTTCCAACCGCCATGCCCATCTGATCGTTGGCGTAATCTGCACAGTCCCGCCATCTGGCACGGGGAGTTGACGTTCCGTAAATTACCTTTAATAGAAAGGAATGTAAAAATCAAACTCGCTTAACCGGACTCTCGAGTGACTCTTAGAACGTTTACACCAAGATTGATGAGTCTCGCGAGTGTTTGGTTGACTATATATATATATATATATATATATATATATATATATATATATATATATATATATATATATATATATATATATATCTTCATTTGTTTTGGTTTCATTTCTTTTGTCGACTATATCAAGAAACATTCCATCACTAATTTATAGAAGTTTACTGTGGTCGTTAAGACAATTCGTCATCACAAAAATATGAGGTATATTTACTGTGTCATTTGTATTTAGTTATATTACTATCCACCCGAAGGAAAGGAGTGGGTTTAAAAGAAAACGTGTTTAACAAGTATTACACTAAATTAATTAATTATTAAAAACCTCATTGTAATCCGTTATAAGATCTTTGAAGCGCTTTGGCAAGTTAGAAGCTCTGCTTTGCATTATTCTCCACACCAGGTAGTTAGCAATCGTCCTGAAAGTGAATTGTATACATTAGTTAGCAATTGTTCTAAATATGTAATTACATAAAGTAGTTAGTCGTCCTAATGGACATTTAATTACATATAGTAGTTAGCGGTCGTCATGAAGATATAATTACATATAGTAGTTACCAATCGTTCTGAAAGCGTAATTGCATACAACAGTTAGCATTCATCCTGAAAGTGTAATTGCAAACGATAGCAGTCGTCCGGAGAGTGTAATTGTAAACGATAGCATTCGTCCGGAAAGTGTAATTGCAAACGATAGCATTTGTCCGGAAAGTGTAATTGCAAAGGATAGCAGGCGTCTGGAAAGTATAATTACAAACGATATCATTCGTTCGAGAAGTGTAATTGCAAACGATAGTATTCGTCCGGAAAGTGTAATTGCAAACGATAGCATTCGTCCGGAAAGTATAATTGCAAACGAAGCATTCGTCCAGAAAGTGTAATTGCAAACGAAAGCATTCGTCCGGAAAGTATAATTGCAAACGAAAGCATTCGTCCGGAAAGTGTAATTGCAAACGAAAGCATTCGTCCGGGAAGTATAATCACAAACGATAGCATTCGTCAGGAAAGTGTAATTACACACAGTAGATATCAGTTGTCATCAATGTGCAATTACATGCAATAACTATTACTTATATTAGTACTTCAAAATCAGTCTCGTGGTTGAAAAGTTTTATCTCACATTATCAGAATGTTGCATCGACACTGTAGATATTTTGTTTGTTTCCAGTCATTTCAGTCTGAGTTGATTTTCAATATATTCTGAAAAGTTTTGTTATTTGGCGATTCCGTCATTGGTTGCAAGGAACCCACTTTACGCTTAGAAATATCAATCCATTACATTCTATAAAAGGAAACTCTCAACAATCATTAACGGAATAAAAGTATTGGGACCTTTATCTCAATTTGTCTAGATCCTATTTCTGTACTCAGAACTCACATTAAATGGGACACCTATGTATTTATTCAAAATCATTAATATTTCTTAACGCTTTTGTCATTGCATTAATATCATCTAAATATCATTCAAATATGTAGCAGCCTTTCAGTATTTATGATATGAACATATCGTTTTACACTGCTCGGTAATTTACGATATGCACAACTCATTTACTATACTGCTCGGGAATGTATTACTCGCACACCTTGGTTTTACACTGCTCGGGAATTTACGATATACACCCCTCGTCATTTACACTGCTCGGACATTTATGATATGCACATCCTATTTGTCACACTGCTGGGGATACGAAACGCTACACAGTACTGAAAAATGTGGCTTGGTGTATAATACCTGTTTCTATACTTTTGGAAAACAGCAAACATTTCCTTGAAGTATGGCGGCGCTCGAACGACAACAGGTTCACTGTCATTAATGGGAATCGAGACGTTCGGCAGTGTCATCACGCTGTTTATATATTGCAACCAACTGAACTGCATGTAGACAAATCAAATTAAAATATAAATTTTAATTGCATTAAATTTATCCCAATGGCATAGTTATTTTATGAAGAATATATATATATATATATATATATATATATATATATATATATATATATATATATATATATATATATATATATATATATATATATATATATATATATATATATATATAAAGCAGCTTTGACGGACTAATCAGTGCTGCGAAATCAACGACCTACAGCTGTAATAAATGAAAAAGACTTTCTATCGTACAAATTTCATTGAAAAGACACCTTCACTATGTGTGTGTGCATCTCCCCCCCCCCTCTCTCTCTATGTATATATATATATATATATATATATATATATATATATATATATATATATATATATATATATATATATATATATATATATATATATAGGGAGAAAGAGAGGGAGGGTGATTGGTAGACCTTTGGCTAATGGGCTAATCTCTCTTTCCATCTAACTCTTTGTAAAAAATTAGGATGATAGATTCCCAGCAACATCATATAAATATCTTGATTTAGGTTTGACGATGCTTTCTATGTGTTCTAGTTTTTTAAACAAACGTTTCCTCATGCACAATTAAAGACAAAATGACACATATCGTGCAATTGTACCTAGATTACTGTTAAAATTATTCAGTCAGATTCTAGTGAACTGTAGGAGGTAGAAAAAAACCTGAAACTTTGTACAAGACATATATTAGCGTAAAACAGAAGTCGTTGACTACTTGTAAAAAGCAAATTACGAAACAATCTTGAAAAGAAAAACTGTTCATTATACGAGAGAGTGGAAGAGAATGAATTGGCGTGGCGAATATACTCATGTGTTTCAGTTTAAAAGAAGAAGAAAATAACAACCAGCAAATTCCAATCAATTACCTGTTTTTCCATGTATGTTCTTAAGCAGATTTAGCAGTGCCTTCCTTTAAACCTGCGATATTTACTGAGTATCCTTTCGCAACGAAGAAGGAACAACGGGTATAAATATGATGTGGTCTGCAACAATCGGTCAACCTCGAAAGTTTACAGTCAATATTTACATATTATAATTCATAATGCAGCATTAAAACGGCACGTTAGGGAAATAGCAAGGCTAAAGGGAAGATAACCCTTTCCTTCGCCTTACCTGGATTGGATCAGCACTAGATGGTTCAGTAAAATTTCTGGATAACTCGTGCACCAACATTTTATTGTAGAGTTTTTCGTTGTCTCGACGATCCTCTGGTTTCATTGTTATCTGCAAGAAGAAACAGAACATACACACACACACACACAGACGTTTTACATCAATAAAGAACAGATTAGAAAATTTCTCCAACTTCTTAAACTTCAGAAAATGCTCAAAATTTCCTAAAATATAATGAAGACTTTTGAACAGTAATCAAGGTTTTGTGACTGAATTGCTTACCTTTCATGTCCGATTAATATCGAGAACAAAATTAATGGTAAACATCCACATAATCATCCACATAATAATAGTAATAATAATAATAATAATAATAATAATAATAATAATAATGAAGACAAATTATGATCTTTAGTGCAAAAGGATCTAAATACTTACGTTGGCAATATCGATTTCAAACTGAAGAACATCTTGCATATCAGACTCCGCAACGGCTGGATCTGCCCCAAAATACACTGCCACCGAGACTGCCAGTTTCTTGTAGGCTTGTCTTCTGTCTTCGTATTGAGGTTCCACAAGATAGGATCTACTAGGAAGTCCAAACTCTGGCTGGTCAAGCTGTGTTGAATAAATAAATAAATACGTAAATATATAAACAAACAAACAAACAAACAAACAGACAAATAAATAAATAAATAAATAAATAAATAAATAAATAAATAAATTTAAAGTGCCTGAAAAAAATGTATGCGATTGTTGACATAAAAATAGGCTAGGAAACCCATTCTTCCTAGACTGTTATTATTGTGTGTTGCTTTATTATTATTATTATTATTATTATTATTATTATTTCTTCTACACGCGGAGACACATTTGCTTTTGATAAGACATGTTGGTGACATAACATTTTAGTATATATATTATTCAAAAGGCTTATGATCCGTAAGCTGTGTATTTATTTTAAATATTATTAAAAATAATTGATACAATATAAATAAATAAATCTAGATGGATCAGTAAATCCTAGACGTATGTCAATTTTTTAAACTGTTAATTGACTGATAAAATTTCATGATTATCCTATGTCATCATGTGGTATCGTGGGTATCGCGATATGGTGACAGTATGATATATTGCATCGATACGGAAAGTTAGATATTCCCAATAATCGTTATATCTTTTAAGGCCACCAGCTGCTGATGCATGGATCCACCTTGGCAAAAGTAAAAAATTGAGATGGAAACCGTAACAGATGATACGACAAGCGCGTGCATTACATCCATAAAAATAAACTCCGTTATTCCGAAAAATGTCGGTTGTATTTATTAGGAATATTTGGGCTTCCATTGATCATATTCTTACATAGATTATTCTTTTGGTGGAGTCCTTGACGTCGGAACTGACGTACATACTGATGAGTGGTCTGTTGTTATACTTGATAAGTCCCACAAGAAGCTTTATGATGTTAAAGTCGGACGCTTGCCAGTTACCCCCAGGTTGATTCCCGAGAACCGGCCATCCCCCTAGCTCTTCTAGCAATGGGATCGCAACCGATATATTCCTTTTTTCTATTTCATCTGAAATGTAAATGGAAAAATTAAAGTCCACGCAGAAGTTCTCATATATTGTAAACATATTTCTTTTCCATTTATCATGATGCCATACTGCAGACATCGTAGCGATATGACTGAATTTTTTTAAAGCCGCGTTCATAAATCCAAAATCCAAATCCATTCATCACATAGTGCAAAAAGTAATATAAACAGGAAATCCATTTTTTGCATGTACACACATATTAGGAGGTATTCAATTAGAGCACAGAAATAAAATAAGACACCTGGTTGCTATAGAGACTGGATGCTTGCTAGGATATTTTCAGACGAGATTTGTAGCTAAGCGCACGATGTGTGCAGTTTGCCAACTGATTTTGGTGAACATGTAGGCATTACTGAATTCTTCTAAGAATTTCGCTGGAGAATGATCTCGAAGAGAATTACAGCTAGGATCACATTCACCATTTAGAGAAAGACTATATTCACCGGCTGTCCAGCTAAAGTGTAAAACAGTTACATTAAGATGGCGCACAAGAGATTATTGCATCTAAGACCCATGCTCAGTACTAACTTGTTAAAAACCGGTCTCTTTCTGGAGATTGGGGTGGAATAATTTGCTTGTTAATTCGTTATACATTTATCCATTCACTCACCCAAATAATTCTGAAGGGGGATTAATACATCTGCATGTATTACAGTTTTGTTCTAAAACATTTAATTGTCTTATTTTTCGGTTACTGATTCGTTGCATTGTTAAAGTAAAAACGGTTATTATAAAATCTAAAATTTGTTTAGAAATGTATGTTGATATTGAAATAAAAGTTTGATGTTGATCTCTTATAATGTTATCATGTTAAAGTCAGCAGCGATACTTTTATTAGATCACCGCTCCTATGGTCTAGTGGTTAGAGCGTCCGCCCCTGACGCTGGTTTGAACCCTGGCCGAGTCATACCAAGACTTATAAAATGGTATTGGTGCTCAGCATTAAGAGGTTAGTGTTTGAACTGGTCAGCCTGGTGTCAGGATAATGAGACTGGGTGAGATATCATGCTATATGTCTGCGGCATGCTTGACATCACGATAAACTGTCATTCCGCAGACATTGTAGCATATGACTAAAATTATTTTAAAACTACATTACTAATTCAAATCTCTCTCTCTCTCTCTCTCTCTCTCTCTCTCTCTCTCTCTCACACACACACACACACACACACACGCACATCTTAATCAGATCTATTTCGAAATCATCAATCTAAACAAAGGCCGCTCGCTCCATAATGCTATTTTATTGAACTTTTGATTTTAGGAACCGATAAGTTTCGATAGATCATGACATAGACTTTGCTCCGTAAGGACATATAAATAGTTCCTAGCAAAGAGTATAGACCTGAATCATCCTGAAAAACAACAAACAAACAAACAACCCACCCCCAACCCATCCCATAAATTTCGCAATCTAACATGAAAAATAGAAGAAAAATAAACGACATCAAAAAGCCATTATTACTTCGGAAGTTTACCGGATTGAAACGTACTTTTAGTAATAAATTAATTAACCTCACTATAATTGTAGATTTTAATTAACCCCACTATAATTGTAGACTTTAATTAACTCCACTATAATTGTGGATTTTAGTTAACCCCACTATAATTGTAAATTTTAATTAACCCCACTGTAATTGTAGATTTTAATTAACCGCACTATAATTGCAGATTAACACTATGCGGTGTTGAATGTTTTCTCTCCGCCCCCCGGTGAAAGTTGCAGCCGTACCTCGTGGGGAGAAAAGCAGATGAATATGAGAATTCCAAAGCATATAAGCTGTAATTAATAGATCAGATAAACATGTTGCAATGAAAACTTATATATAGAACGAATATTTAGTGCATAACTAACTAAATTCTAACACAAACTTTCCATTTCAACACCATCTGATGAAGAAGGGATTCTCTCCCTTTGCAAAAGCAATATAGCTCATTCGTCGCGGGCAAGTGTCAATAATTGTTATATAGGGGTAAATTAAATAAAATCAGTCATTAGGCCGATTCAATCGCAACAAATGAATATACAAAACTTGCAGAACACATGCGAATTCTGTTATATCAGTCAAGTATATCGCAATGGATATATATATATATATATATATATATATATATATATATATATATATATATATATATATATATATATATATATATATATGCACTCAATAAGGCAATCAAATTATGGGGCCGAACCAGGTCAAGAAATCGCTTATAACAAAACTTTTGTATAAAGAACGGGGTATGAATGACGTCAGAGGGTGACTGAAAATCATAATTATCATCATCATCAACATCATTATAATTATTTCCTCCCATGGAAGACTCTAAAAGACAATGCTGTAAGTATCAAGAATAACTTGATTACAGTTAGACAACTACAATAACGTAAATTCAAAATATTACTAGTTTAAAGAACTAATGACAGATGTACCTGACATATATGACATATAGAAATAAAAGATAATTATTTTCAGACCCACGTGTACATCGGAATCCTCCTGTCACAAATATGACAAAGTCCACAAATATATAGAAATACGAAAAATTGTATCATACATACTAGTCATGCGATAAGCTTAATGTAGTGATGTTTACTTCTACCATCAGTTTGACATACAAATAGTTTTGCTAAGTTAAATGAATGAGCATGGAACTTATAATTTACATAAAAATATACTTTTCAGGTACCCGTTTGATAGAATCGGTATTGTATTATTGCATGAAAGAAACGTGATTGTCCTTAACAAGGAATTTTTGTCTTCAGAAATCAGAATTAAATAAACATGCTTTTGCGTTTAAAACACATTTATATAATGTAAACAAATTATCAGTTAGTTTCTGATTTTACCCACATATACCATCTGTATTCAATCAAACATTGGGAACAACTGCAAGCAGCAAAGACCATGATCAGTTGTCGCATACTGCAGCATCAGATCCGTGTCTACGCTGTTGAACTACTCATTACTCAATTCCAACTGCATAGACCCAGATATGCCGGCGCATTATGAGATTGTAGCTCTGGATCTATGCAGTTTGCAGTTGTACACGATTTATAATTGAGTAGATAAGTTAAATCAGTCCTATTGAGATATAATGTTCCGGTGAGAACAGTTTTTTTCCACTCGGCAAGGGAAAGAGCCAAGATAAGCAGAAAAGCAAAATAAATTATTTTTCCCATGAGGATAATAGCGCACAGACCAATATTGGAGTCAATGAAGGAATAACAGGTAATGTCCATTTCTTTTCTTTACATAATCAGACTATGTATGGCGGCGAGTGCATCTGGTGGAGGAAGAACCCTGGAAGACCTCTGGAAGAACCACCTACCCACGGGAAGCTACTGATAAACTTTCTCACAGACTCAAACCCACGTTTACTGAGGTGGGATATCAGGGATCGGTAAAGGCGAGCGCCTTATACCACGCGCAAATCTTGGAGTCCATCTATTAGTGACGTGAATAAATGAGTAGGGACCTACACAACTTATAGTGATGTTTGTTTATTTTTGCAAGACGAATGCATGTATAGGTACCATGATATGCAGGCCATGGAAATGAGCGCACGCAAGAATATACCAGCAAAACTAAACAAGATCTTAGTAACCGGTTAGTAAACTGGATACCATTAACATACACTGACATAGCTGTCATCAAATCAGGTCACGTGGCATATTAGTATCAGTTGTAATTACAAGAATTATTCATCTACAAAATACAGTTCCTCCTAACCCACGCCATAATTCCTCCTGCCTCCGCAGTCCAATCCCTCTAACCCCATATTAAATCACAACGCTATCTTGTTCTACAAACTGACGCACGTGATAAATTGCAGGAAATACAATTGTTATATGCTCATTTTTTATCTGTTAACGATACATTGTTAGAATCGTTCAGTATTTTTCGATATTGGACGGCTTCATATTGCACGACACGTGCGTCTAAAAATAGTATGATGTTTTAGGAACTACTTTGATTGTAAACACGCAATCTACGTTCAGGTAGTAGAGACTTCAGCTTTCGATTCATTGCATTTGTTTGTGAATAAACTAAACAAGCTGCTTCGTACATTTGAAAGCAGAGATGATACAGTTAACGACGTAGAAGAGTTCATTGAGTCACAAATGAAACTTTCAAACAAGCAAACGAATGAACGTGATATTACATTGTCAACAACAAACGTGAGAGATGAAGTAATTGAAAATACCCATCTGTTCATTTAAACAGTTATTTAGGATACATACTCGTAACTTTTCGCAAATAGAATGGTTCATACTATCATCAGTGCTCTCTAGGGTCTATAAAAATAACACAGAAAAGCATATTGAGGCCAAGGGCTTTTAGCATATCTTTCAGATACGTACCGTTTTACTAGCCAGTCAAAACGTTAAATTCAAGAAAAAAAAATGCATTCGGTAGGAAACTAAGAGCCTCACAGCCAATAAGCCAGGACGACGAAAAAGTATTATTTCCCCTGGATAAATGGACTGTCACACAACAGCTGCTTTGTAATTTTCCCCGTTTAACTATTTTGATACAGTGTCAATCTAGCAATAGAAGACTTACAATGTATGATACAGGACATAGCTGGGGTCCTCCAACAGCGAATATGCAAGTGACAGGACATAAA
Source organism: Sinohyriopsis cumingii (assembly GCA_028554795.2). NCBI lineage: Eukaryota > Metazoa > Mollusca > Bivalvia > Unionida > Unionidae > Sinohyriopsis > Sinohyriopsis cumingii. The sequence goes on along the minus strand of CM068838.1, from coordinate 73,769,348 downwards.
CATATGTCTTCTCTAGCTGGTAATAAGAATGGTAATAAATATACTTACATTAATGCATGTTGCATTTCCTCAAATTGCACTTTCTTAGTTAGTTCTGCAAATCCGAATGGCATGACCCATGTCACGGAAAACCTGATGCACACCGAAATTGTACTGTAATTTTGACTACAGTTCTAACTGAAATCACATTCTCCTTACTGAACAGAATATACCTAAAAGATCCAGTCCATCGTAAGCAGAAAAAGTAGAATTGAATTGGATCAACAGAAAAACAAAATCCATTCATTCCAAACCAACTGGACAAGTTCTTGTCAATGCGCATTCATTCAAAATATGACTCTAAATTTCAATTTTAAGTAGACCAGAACGAGAATATTTTTAAACTAATGTGTAGCGCGAATAAGTTCAAAGGTAGCTGCTGTGTGCGCATTAATATTGTTACTATGTATAGATGAATCTACGGTTGTGCATTTATATTGTATACAGAATAAATTTAATTACTTTGTTTCTTGTAGTGTATTCCTGTATTATTAAGCCTTAGGTAGGGAAACGAAATGTGCCTATAGTAAAAAGGGACTGCATTTATATGGGAAAATATGAACTCATTTTGTTTATCGAACTAATACTTCACCCACCAAGGTCGTGCAGTATTGTTCTGAGAAAGAAAAAAAACCCTAGTTCATATTTCCCATTCAAATGCAGTAACCTATAAATATCGTCTGTACTCGTTTTTACGTCGAATCCAACTGCAAACTGCACATACCCAGATCTACCGGCGCATAATGTATAAATAGTAGAACAAACAACATAGACCCTGATCTGCTGGCGCATTATGCGACGACAGACCAGGGTCTATCTTATTTACAGTTGAAGTGGACGTATAAGCTAGTACAGTCGGTTTGTATATATTCATATCAGAACAGGCAACGTTTCAATAAGATATGCGTTCAGATTCTATGCTTTTGAATGCTAAGGTAGCAAACGTATCATATAGATCATAACTTAGGATTCCTAAAATATCATTCTCAGTTTGATAGTACTGGTAATTACTGTCAAGTACATGCTTAATGATGATTATGAAATGATTGCATTGGGAACTGATAATTGTACTGGATTTTAGATGAGGACGTAAGTGCATCTAGTTGAGGGTTGTTGAGACAAGATTTCTTTTTTGTTGTGATCATTTTTATATAGATGCTCTCATTTTTTCCCAACCAGTCTCTTATGGATATCCAGTCACGAACGTCATGTGGAATATATTGTTGTTGTTGTAGGGTTTAACGCCATTTTTCAGCACAAGATAGGCTCTACATGGCGGCCAGTATAATTGGTGGAGGAAGAACCCTGGAAAACCCCGGGAAGAACCACCGACCCACGAGAAGCTAATGGCAGGCTTTCTCACGTACCAACTTTAGCCGAGCATGAGACACGAACTCACACAGACAAAGGTGAGATGGCAGTGATCCGTAATGGTGAGCGCTTTTGACCACTCGGCCACTCCATGTGGGATATAACAAAGATAGAACTGAGGTGAAGATGTAAAACTCTATGCATTATTACCAGTCAATTTAATTAACTGACTTTTTCTATTATTGAAAGATATTGATAGAAAGGGTCGAAAGGTAACAATGGTTAGGGGCTACCACCATTAAGTTTTTATTTTCCTTCAATCCATTCAACATGAGTAAAATCAGTCAAAACAATCAATGAAAATTAAATCTCGGTTAGAATATACAATTAAGTTTTGCCTGAATACATAATTTAAAATTAATTTTGGACACTAATGTATTGATAGATGTACATTATCAGAGCTATTCCAGAACGCTTCAAACGTCAGCCATCTTGCACGTCAGCCGCCTTGCAAAGGCTGATCGAGACATGTCAACCTTAGCTGACGAGTCACTTGCGCAGATGCTAACATCAGGGTAAATCATTTCCAATGCACTAATCATTTTAGGGAAGAAAAAAAGGAACAACAAGAATTTTCATAATAAACCGAACGCAGATGAGAAATAGCAACTGCAAACAAGTACGACAAACATACATGAAAAATTCACATTCATTGTACCGGATCAGAACAGTTACAGTGCTTTAAAACTTGTAATAACAAATCGATTTTCCTGGAAAATCAATACAAAATACATGTATATGAAAAAATATAACTTTGCGTTTACCTTCATTTACACAAGACACGTACATGTCTCTGACACGTTTGATGGCAGCTAAATCTGAGGCTTGGTTGTCGGCCTCGAGCAGGTCTACAAAGAATCAAAACACAATTAGAATAATACGGATATCCATATATACATCGGTCTATCTATCTATCTATCTATCTATCTATCTATCTATCATCTTTTGGAGCTAGCGATCGTCAAATAGCCAGAGGCAATCCAGTTCTAACAGGGACTTGCGCAGGCGTCTGCCGCGTTTTACCTTGTCGCCTTGAAGTCCCAGATGAAAGCTAGTGTAACGTAATTTCAAGGCTCTATAAATGCTATAACAGATTAAATTTATTGATAAGGAAACATTTAGGAATTACTCCAACCTTTATTAGTTTCAAAATAAAATAGAGAATTAAAGACGAAATTACGAAATAGAACGGAAAATTCTATTACGCAACCACTTTCAGTTGCAGGCAATAACTGTACGCCAGTAATGTTCAGCGAAAACGTTCGAGAACTTCCTGAGAAAATTTCTCGCCAATCTACCTATCAAAAGCAACTTTAATAACATATTGTATCAAGTTAACTATCTGTCATAGTTTATTAGATTCTAGTGTTGTATACGTACTTATATATATATATATATATATATATATATATATATATATATATATATATATATATATATATATATATATATATATATATATATATATATATATATATATATATATATATATATATATACGTATGTACGTACGCACGCACACACGTACGCACATACATACATGCATACATACATACATACATGTTGAACGCATGTAACGGCGAGTCTTCATCAAGTTTATTCAGTACAGGATTATACCTCTCAGGATCTCCTTCACATTAAGTACGCTAATTATCATCTGTAAATAAAAACGGTTTACATTTCTACACATACGCTGGGGGCGGGGAATATAAATATGGTCCCAGGATGCAGATCATTCTTGACGACAACTCGGCCAATCCCGCAAACTTCGGAACTAGTCTGCTACAGTAATATGTAACCAGGATCGAGCGCTTGTGCCGTCCCTGTCGCTAGAGCTTTATAAGGAATTCTATGTTGGTTTTCTCGTTGACAGAATACCACACTAACACACAAGTTGTGAGAATTTTTATCTGCCATTGACGTACAATAATTGGACTTTAACTATGTAGCAATATTTTCAGAATTTATTCATCGTAAGCGGATTGTAATCCTGACAATGGGTTTCAGACTGTAACGAATGTGATGCGTTTAAAAAATTATTTTTAACATAACACTGTGTATTGCAATGGAGACAAGATCAAGACGTTTTCCCGCTAGTCCGCGATAGTGTAATTGTTTTCAAACTCGTAACTGAAGTTTACCGCCATTAAAATAAATTATGAAAATTTATTGCTAATTGACAGCACCCTTAATTTTTTTAAGCAAGTTCGCATTTGCTTGAAACTTTGTAGAAGGCAGAATTGTTGTCAAGTCATTTAAATACAGGATTCTATATTTTCCGGTTTTAATCCCTTTACTGAGTGTTTTAATTGTATATACGGCTGTATTAGGTACAGTGTAGCATTAGCTGTTCTACCTTCTCAGAGACACGTGATTAATCCTGGTAATCCGGAGTTCGTACACTACACCTATTAGGGAGATTGGGATCAGACGATAAAAGTTTTCCAAAACATTATGACATATTGATGTATGGGTTATGTCCTGTGCCAGCTGTGAACACACACACACACACACACACAAACATGACATGTACTGCCTGTGTTAGAGGTATCGAAACATTAAAATTGTTAATGTTTCTGTTCTCGACTGGGATCATTACATAATATATATTAGACAAATGACTTAAACACAATGGAAACTACACATTGCTGTATATTATAATGTTGATTACATCTCTGTAATTACAAATAAGCAAAACCTTTCCATTAGTTGCCACTAGAAAACGCAATACATTTTTGGTTAGTTTCCTAAATTTCCTCAAATATTGACGATATCCCCCCAAAAAATCAAATTTATTTTCAAATTGACATAGTAACATGTAGATGTAAAGATGTAATTACTCGCACCTAAACATCACTGACCACAATGGTTTGAAGACATTTGAAAATATACTCATCTGTACATTAAACGGGTTATTTCAACTAGTTTTAACATGTTTTGGACTTTATATGTTTTTGCTTTTACTTTTTAAATTTTAGACACTAAGACAATATATCTTCTTTGTCCCAATTACGGTTTATTAATTATATATTTAAAAAATCCTAGTAGTTATAGTTAATGTGTATCCTTTCTGTTCGGCTCTTTTAAAGTCACGTTGCCAAAATACATACTGTAATGACCAAAGTGGGAACATAAACCGTAAGAGGTAGCTATGCTTTGATAAACCTCAATATGACTCCAGCCCACTTATTTGAGTATCCCACTGAAATACTTATATAAATTCCAAGTTGTTCGAGTGTCCTTTCTAATTGTTCCGCATACTTGACCTCTAACATTCTTTATTGATATGACATTCTTAAATCAGATTAATTTATGCCTTGACTGTAGTTTGAACCAAATAGAATTCTCCATCATACGTGTTATATCGTCTGCTTTTCTGTCTACGATGCCCAATTTGACACTTGCAAAGATGAATAAATATTCTTTGAGCTTCCCAAGCTAAACGACCAACTAGCGCCGAACGACTGTACCGTTTACATTAAATGTCTTTCTGAGAACTTCTGTCGCAATGGATGTCGATAAGAAGAAAGTTACCCGCGAAGAAATGATTGATTAGTAATCGGTTTTACGAGGAAAAAAGTGTAATGTAGCTTACTTGGCGTAACATAAACATTGTTCAGTTTATTTTGCACACTTCTAATAAAAATATAAAATAGGACAGTAAAGTCTTGATCTCCGTTTTTTCTTCTTTCTTTCTATTAATTGGCGGGATAGAGATATAATGGCACGAATATCAAAAGCATCAAAATGTAGACAAGATTTTAGGGGGAAAATTACTTGTAGTTTCTCAAAGGCTGACGAAGCACGACATGAAAATAGATATGGAGATGTAATTAGTGATAGCGTTAGGTGGAACTACGCATCAGACTTAATTTGTTTTGCAGACCAAACGATAGGCGTTTTTGTTGGCCCGATTGCATAAATTAACCCAGCGATGATGTAGTGTCAGTGGATAAAACGGGCGCTTAACAATAAATAAGCAAACTCGCGTCCCTCTTCTGCAGTTACTGGTTCGAGCACATGCATTGTTATGTATTTATTGTAACGCGCAAAATATATTACGTAGCCTAGGTCACTCGGCTTGATTTAGCTTTTATCGCCATACAGTGGAAATATTTCTCTGACAACTTCTTCAAACTTCCACTCTCGTGAGACTGCAGATATCACCATACACCTTAATAAAAGATCTGAATTTTAGCTCCTTTTTCCCGTGATGCATCGCGCCGATGTGAAACTTCTACCAGTCACTGCAGTGGAAGTTGCAAGGCTAGCCAATACGGGAACGGCGTCACTGTTGTGCAACTAGCGTCAATGCAATGACTAATTAATCGAAAGACACAGATTTTACCACTTACTGACATATGATAATAGCTAGCTATATACCACTTAATGGAAATCCATGGTCTGGTGAAGAAAAAAAATTATGAGAGAAATATACGCCACGACTTCATGGGAGCCATGCAGCACTATAAGACGATGAATGTGGTAAATCAAATTAATAATGAAAACAACGCATACCAGTCAACATCTTTAAAGTAAAAACAGTATAATTCATGCCTGTAAGGAAGAATGTTTGCACCAGCAACGTCTTTGTACTTGAGCTTAATGTCATTTCAGATAGCATGAACTGTATGACGTTATAATCGCCATTATGTGAACAAGAGATTCGATCAAAATATGTCTGTTTAATATGAATGATCCGCAGGCTGAGGGTGGGGGGTGGTGGTTGATCATATTTTTTCCTGACAGATATCTGCTAAAGTTTCTATGCATACGAATTCCGAGCAGGTCTGGAATATATGTTTCAATGTTCACGGAAACAATAGTCTTTAGGGTGGGTGTGGTTGAGAAAAATAAATTTCCGAACGTATCTTGATATAATAGTTGGTACAAGGGACTTGGCAAACCTTGTAACCGATACACGCCTTGAGTGACATTTCACTATCTAGTCGAAATAATGGCGATGATTCTGTTGGTTCGGTCCCTTTCATAGAAATAAATTATCTATAGGAAACAAAGGTACAGATATCTGCTGAGTGTGCTGATTTGGCATTACCCAAACTCGTTCATCCCATCCTCCGTTTTTCGGAACATGTTTCGTTTCCCCCGAGAGTCAGGATATGTCTTTTTAGGTTAGTTGTAGTTTGTTTTGTTGTTACGGCACGGCAACACAAGTAGGTTATGTAGTAACGATGCAGTATGAGTAGAGTGCCTTGCCTTCGGTCATCAGATGGAATCAGGTAACAATTAGTACTTCCAGTTCAGTACCCACGAATGTAGTTCTAGTATAATTTTGGAACATTTTTTTCCTCTCTGATTGTGATGGTGATATAAGAGTTTTATTTATGCATTTTTGGTAGGGATTTAAAGGTAATTATTTATTCTTGAGAATATGAGCTCAGGGTGTGGTTGTTTGTGTGTATTTCGGCGACAGTGCACAGTGAGTAATAAGGCCTTGGTGATGATCCGGAAGCGAAATCTGTGTTCTGTTTACATGCTGCTCTGTTGACAGTCTAGCATATCAAAATAAGAGCAGGTCAACCTTTGACAAGAACATCACCGTGAAGTCATCTTTGAAGGTATTTTAGATTAACATATGATTTGTATTGATTGTCACACAGTGGAAAGGTCAGTACTGAGAAACATATGTAGAGAACATATAGTAAAATTAATTGTGTTCTATGGCCAGATGTACTAAGCGAAGACGGTTCTTACCACCATTCGTCGCCTCTTACGGCCTAAGAACAAATCGGGCTTATTGTGCATCTCCGAGCCCACATGGTTAGCTTCAGGGATACACGAAGCTCTTTCTGCAATATGTCCCCAACTTGAATCGAACAAGTAACCGAATAGCGGCACTTCTCATGCAAACTGCATACAGACCTCGATAAATTTTACCTGGAAGGCATAACACTTATCAATTCAGAAATATAACCACTTATGTGCAAGAATGGCGTATCGTATATGTTAATTAATTCAGCATGAATGTAGACCCTTCCCCGAAAACCTCGGTGCCTGTTGGCAGTATTATATCACAGAGGAGAAAATACCCGAACGGACCTCAGCAGGAACCAAAGATTTCTGTAACTCTAGACAGATGCCATACCGTCATAGCTGTCTTTGCTGATCCCCTTAGCCGTTCTCTGCGATCGATTGGCATCGTATGCCACTTCTTGCATAAAAAAAAGCAACTCAAAAGCTTGCATTGATATTGGAATGGAAATAATAATAATAATAATAATAATAATAATAATAATAATAATAATAATAACTTTATTTTCTGAGGATAATACATTTTGTTCAGAATCTAACAATCTTGCAAGTAGTCCTCAAATATTTAATCGAAAATTATAACTTCTAATGCAACGTATATGTACAAGTAAAACTTACTACAGTCTCTAAGACACTCACTACAGTCTCTAACACACTCACATGTAAGAATAAAAAATATGCACATACACAGATACCACACACACACACGCACGCACATATATCCCATTATGAACACAAAATACATTAAAGACATAAACACATATATACTCATATCTCAAATACACACTCTCGCACACACGAGCCTATCTTCTTAGAAACAAACCTACAAGTCGATCACCATGAAGGCAAGTTGGGATAAATGTTTGCGAATAAAATTTTCAAAATTTACTTCTAAGTTTAAACGTGACGAAAATCTTCCTTGTAAATGAGTGGTTCAAACATGCACAAAGAAATTAATAAGAACGAACATTATGTTTTATGTCCCTCTCCCCCGAATACGTCACATATACAAAATACCTAAAGATGAACTGAAAATACTCTCGAATACAAAGTAAAACAACATACAATACTCATTATTACCTTATAACTTTGGTTTGGGGTTGTACTGGGTGTCAAGATATCTATTTTTAGAACACTTCAGTATGACGCAATGGTCAGTGACCCGATTGATAAACAACCGGCTACTTCATGAAACATTATAGCGAACTCGAGTACATCATCATGTCGTTAGCAGAGATAAAAATGGAACTGCTGCTGATTCAATCAAAGAAGGCACTCCACACCATCGCCGTGGGTTCTCAACAAGCATTATACCAGACAGATTTCTCAATCCTAATGACCTTACCAACAGGTAATTTTCCGCCTCCGCTTATTTTTCTCTTAAATTGCTGGTCACGGCCCAAAATGTCCATTGATAATGAAACGTTACGGCTCCATTGATAATGAAAAGTTACGGCGAATTTCATTTCACATTTATACTGAAAATAGTCCGTATTACCTATACTAACGAATCTACACTCATCTTGAGAGACAAAAATTTCCTGTCCTATTACCGTATGTATTCGTTTTTAAATCGAACCCAACAGCAAACTGCACGGACCCATATCTGCCTTTGCATAAATCTCCGGCAGGTATGTGTCTGTGTAGTTTGTTAAGAGTAATCAGCATAACATACAACATAGACCCTAATCTGCACTCGCACGATGCGACGGCAGATCAGGATCTTTGGAGGGTTGCTTGCAGTGTGACTCGACTTATAAGCGAGTATAGACAATATTATTTGCGTGTTACGTGTGGTTTGTAGTAACGCTTTTTGTTATCTTCATTTTTGTTGTACAATAATATACACACTGACTGGGAATTTGAACGATTTATTTATATATTTTCATTCTGAGAGGTCGCGTACTTCACAAATATATTGTAATCATCCATGTTTATTACATATCCAATAGTTTAGAAATTCGTTTCGTTCGTAAAAAGTCAGGGAATCAATTTCAACCTCTACATCATCTTAGGCCATTCATTATATAATCTCGAATGCTGAAGGTTTTGCCTTATAATCAACTGAGAGAGAGAGAGAGAGAGAGAGAGAGAGAGAGAGAGAGGTGGTGTGGCGTGGAATGGACCCAAAATATTAATATGTCAACATACATGCAGCAAACAAAAACATCAACATACACACAAATACAAAAGACCAAAGCCTTGACTGCTTCCTTACGCTTACACCCAACTTCATGTACATCGCTACTCACTTTTGAGGGTGACTTGGACCTCATCTCTGAGAACTCCGAAGACATTTGTGCTGGACCGATCTTCTGGGATGACGTTCTTTCTCCTCCACGTGCCACATGCAAAGTCATAGAAATTTTCACATGGGTTGATAGACTTATCTAGAGAGCTTAGTATCCGTGCAGCTGAAAAATTGTATAAAACTATTAATTTGAACCTTCTTAGACAAAGGATGTAAAACATTTAACATAAATATGGAACGCCATTTCTGTGTAAGGTCCATAATGAATACACATACGTACCATGGTAACTCGATTATTTGCCGTATATTTTTATTATAGGCTGAGCAGTTTTTATCCCATTTTGTGAGTTCATTGTGCATTCGAATGTGTATGTGTGTGATTTGGACTTTTAACTTAACTTCAACAATTTGTCAGTCATATCGCTAAGATGCCTGTAGTGTGGCAGCTTATAGTAGTGATGTCTAGCACTGGGGCATCATGCCGCAGACATGTAGCATGATGTCCCACCCAGTCACATTATCCTGACACCTGGCCGACCACTAACTTCTTAATGATGAGGGCCAATTGAGGCAGCTGTTGGTACCATTTTTATAAGTCTTTGGTATGACTCGGCCGGGGTTCGAACCCGCGACCTCCTGCATCTGAGGCGGACGTTTTAACCACTAGGCCAAAAGAGCGGTCCCTTGTGCATTTTCACTCTCAATTAAATCCTGGATATCTTTATCCTACACCCACCCCGACAGCTTGACCAACCCCACCACATATTTTGAAAACAAAAACATCAAGGATATACATAATGCTCAAAATTTACTCATTTCGTTCATTGATTTATAATTACTAACTCGATTGTCTTAGTTGTTACTAACATTGTCATCTTATATCTTGATGCTTTAATTTTTTTAAATCGGTTGGTGGGTTGGGAGACAGTACTGAATAAATTTGCATCCGAAAAAAGAACATTCGACGGGGATAGAATACTGAGTTAATGCAGCAATATCGTACTGTTATTTATATTTGATTTAATTTATAGTTGATTTAATTTAATTGCTTGTACGTTTTAAAATCTTTTTAGTTTAATTAAATGTATAAGTAATGTAATTTTGTTTACCAGAAATTTGATATTTTATAGAAAATTCAGTTTGACTTGAATCTTTTTATAAATACATAATCGAAGAAACACAGTTTCTATTTTCGACTTAGTTCCCGACCTTGATTCAGAAATCACTGAGACAAGTAAACAACGTTTTATTTTAATTTTATTCTTGGAGTAAAATGATTGGTTTTTATCAAGGTCGCACTGAGAGTATGTGACGTTAGACTGTAAACAGCCCTATTTCGCAATTCTGTGTTTTCCGAAATTGCAAAGTAGTTAGATTTGTTAGTGAAGTTTAGTGAGATATTTCTCAGTTTGGGCTTATAAACACTTGATGTCAAGTTGTTCTTTTTGTTGTGACCAGTTTGGAGTTATATTTTAATTTGTATTCAAATTATTTGGATTCTAAAAGATTAATTATTTTTCCTGGAAATATTTGAGTGCTCATACATAATTCTTTGACAAAGACATTTATTTAAATTTTATTCGGAAATTCAAACACCTCTTATGTTACGTGTTTATCCTCAAATTGTTGTTGAGTTGAGTTTAATTATTGTGGCGTGCGCACAATTGCAGTTGTTCCTGGGGAAGGAAATGGTGCCACCTCCCCCCAGTTATCCTCAAATAAACAGTAACGCAAGAAGGATTGAAAACAACAAGCTTTGAAAAATATAACAAATAATTTATTTCCTCGGAAAAACACTGTAAAAGTAAACAAAATAAGAACTTACGGTTTTACGATTCAAATCCACAAATAATCTAAGAATAATCCACGAATTAAATTTTAGAAGTTTATTTATTTGATGTAGCCAAACATTCAACGTCGGTGGACGATCTGTTTTATTAAACACGTTAATATTATTAATCATTGATCGTTTCTGCGTGAATTAAATATATGCCGTTCTATAGAATGGGGGGTGGGGGATGGGGGGTGGGGTGCGTCAAGCGTACGTACACAGGTGGGGTGTGTGTAAAAAAGTACGCATGTGTACAGGGAGGGGGAGGGGTCGAGCTTTGTTTGCCAGATTTTTGCGTACATACTAAATAGATAGCCCCTAACCACATTTTCCAGCCTGAAACTCGAACCCACGCGGACAGAGGAGAGATGTCAATTCGGTAAAGACGACCACCCGGAGCCCCCTCAAAATTTTGAAACCGCCGCACACATCTACAAGTCACCCCAGTCATATACGAAATCTTCATGTCTATACCCTAAACGGTCTAGTAGTAATTTACAGACTTTATGCATATACGTACACTCAGACAGGTATGATCGTATAATGTATATCATCATAAGAAAATGGTTGGATAATTAATGAAAAAATGGGAAAATGTGGTGTCCAATTCTCAATTAAATGACTTTGTATTGTATTCTATATTTCAAATACGAAATACCCTGAGACATTGTTCTTTCTTAACCAAAATTGAATCTCAGTTATTTTGACACATATAGAGGTCATCCGAACCAAACTGTAATAGTGTATTTGCCCAGAAGCTCCCAATTATGACAGTTTTATAAATTCTTCAACAACATGTCTCTTCAAAAATCCACTCAAGTCATTTACATAGTCCGTTTATAGGTGCATTAAGTCCTAAATCTTGCGTTGAGTACTTTTGATTCAGCAAAACAATTCATGACATCGTGACCTTGCGTGGTAAATTACTCTCTTAAGTACTCTTGATGTTGTTTATGGTGGTTATGTACTCTAGTGTCCATGTCCTGCGAATATCGTATTAACTCATGCATAATATGCACTAAACAGCACTGCTGTCGCACGATACGTTGACAAATCCGCGTCGGCAATGTTCGCTGCAAATCAAAAGAAGAATGAACAGTGTACAGGCTGATTCCCCGCGGTTTATGCTGTAACAGATCAGGGGCTCATGTTCGTATTCCAGGAGTAATGCGTCCTACACCCGTCCAGGTGAACCCTGGTTGGCATTCCAGGTGTCATTTTAACATACTGACATACCATTTCCACGGCATGATACATTCAAAATTGTGTTGTTGTTGTTGTTGTTGTTGTAGGGTTTAACGCCATTTTCAGCACACGATAGGCTATACATGGCGGCCAGTATTAATGGTGGAGGAAGAACCCGGGAAAACCCTGGAAAGAACCACCGACCCACGAGAAGCTACTGGTAAGGTTTCTCACATACCCACATTAGTCGAATCCGAGACTCGAACCCACGCAGACAGAGGTGAGATGGCAGTGATCACAAACGGAGAGCGCTTTAGACCACTCGGCCACTCGGGGCCCCAAAATTGTGTTGAAATTGCCGTTAAAACTAAGTAGGTTGTTTGCAACCGATTATATATCCAAGTAAGTATGGAAACAAGAAACGCAATACACATGATCATACAGTGTATATTACCGACTGACCAATTGTTTTCAAGAGATTTTTGGAAATAATTTGTGCCTGCGTAGTTGGTAATAATTTTTTTCCCCACGCACTCAAAATGAAGTCAGCAACACTTTAGATGTCAAATTTGTTAAACTTGCCAAAAACTGAAAAATGAAAGTGTCTTATAAAAGATGGGTCGGGGTTGGTCGGGAATATATGCTTTGAATAATGACATAAAAGTGTGGTGGTTGTTGAATGGCGGTTATTTGGAGAATGGCGGGAAGGGGGCCAATTTGCTGCAGATGTGTTCATTATTGATATTACGTGTTAAACAGCTTTATGGGACTGTAAACTGGAATTTCGTCAGGTCCCTACACATTCTGTCGAGACAAAAAAGCAGAGAGCATCCAACATGTATAATTTTTGAGGGAGTTCTTTCCCCCAAAAAATACACATGAAACCGTGCATAATGTTAAATAGAAAACTTGCTTACTTTTTCGAGGACTTCATCATTATTACATTTTGTTTATTAGACACAAGTATTTTACCAGTACTGTTTTGTGCTTGTTTGTTTCCTTTTTGTTGCTGTTGTTGTTTTCTAAAGGAGCGAGTATTTCCTTATCTAACTTCTTCTAAGCTTCTCGAAACAAAAGAACAAAGACAATACTATAAATAGGAACATGTTGTACCCGGTACAACGCGTTAAAGAGGACATTGTACCCGACAACAATAGCCTGGTCAAAATTTCAGTATGGAAAAAGATTTGAATCACTTCAAAATATTCTGCTGGATTGGAAAGTGCTGAATATGCCCAACATAGAAGAGCATGGCTCGTCTCTCACAAATAACGTACCCAGCAATAAAACACGCGTGTCCGTATTAAACTTCTACATGCCATTGGATCAGTTTGTAGTTTCTGACACAGAATTACATGAATTTATTTACGACCCCTATATCAACTCGAGTTGTAAAACGTACAAGAGTATTGCTTATGTGCCTATGCCTTTAAATACTAACAGATCGCCATTAAACGTTATAAATGTGGAACGTAACTCATATATTATAGCATGACTAGTAACTTTTCAAAAGTTTAATTGCTTTCTACGTCGATCTTTATGCAACATATTTTTGGCAGCACAAATTTGCCAGAAATTTGACGTTCAGATTGACATCTGAATAGCTCAACATAGAACGCTCTATAAGTCTTTTTTTAAAGGTGAAATATGAAACAAAACACTGCAAATATGAGCTTATAATTCCGTTATATATCGTTATAGCCGTTGCACTGATTGGCTGCGCGCAATAAATATATATATATATATATATATATATATATATATATATATATATATATATATATATATATATATATATATATATATATATATATGCTGAAATAAATCAGTAACGCACAACAGCATAGTAACAGCGCTAAACGTTAAAGAGACTTTAAAGGAAATACATCACTATACCCATAGTTCAATAAAATGAGAGAAAAAAATCCGTTTAAAGCAACAAAAAAATATAATAATAAATAATAATTTTTTTTTTTACAGCCAATTATTTTTACTAAAATAGCAATTCTTCTTTTATGTGAAGAGTACAAAAGGAAATAAATCTTGCTGGAATAAACTTATTAGGAATGCCTTATTTATATACAAACAAATAAACAAACAAGTAAACAAAAAACAATAGCACCTCCCCCTTCCATCCCCAGCTGTTAGGTAATAGGTCCATAAGAGTCTCATTTCGTCTGCGAGAATGTGATATGAACAGTCTAGACACAAAATAGCTGAATCATAATACTATACACATAGAATACGCATGGGTGTGAAATCCAAGCAGTCCGAATACACTAATCAATGTAAAGGGGACACAAATGTTAGCTTATTTTGCAGAAGAGTAAATTAAACAATATTTAATTTCACAAAGAAAACGTATGTATCACTATGACTATTTTAAATGATTATCACCGGCTGAGTTTTTTATACCGTGTTGTTGTCACTAATAAGCTTTGTTGAGTAAAGTTATCTCTCAAATTCAAGAAATTCTCGCCAGTGGAAACTACTGAATACAAACAAAATCTTACAATAGCACTGACTGAACAAAAACATGCTCGTCCTTCATTCTTGGAGGAATCTCAGTATAGACAGCACAGGAAACGTTGATCATAGCAATTTTCAATTCACCCATCACTGAACGCCTTATAAGTACTCGAACTGAGCCTAGTGTAACAAGACTTGATATCTGTTCTCTTGTAAGAAGATTAAAAAACAAATTACTTTACAGTGACCTACTTTTCACGCTGCAGCGGTTAGTTACGGTTGTGCGTTTAGCATTGTTTCTCTGACACTGTTGTGTGCACAATTATGAAGCTTAATGGTACATTCACCTTGTAGGGTTATACAAACTATCTACAAAAGTAGGTCGTATTGACCTATTTTTCAAGTTACAGAGATCACAGACGCTTTGATGTATATAGTCATGAAACCTGATTAGCGTCTGAAGTCATAAGAGACAGAAAGGTACACGTGGAGAAAAGTGACATACATATACATTTCATGTTCAATTAAATATTTTTACATTTACACTTACACCGCTCCGGTGGCCTAATGGTTAGAGCGTCCGCCTCGGAAGCGGGAGGTTCGATCCCCGGCCGAGTCATACCAAAGACTTACAAAAATGGTAATAACAGCTGCCTCACGAGGCGCTCAGCATTAAGAGGCTAGTGTTAGGACTGATCGGCCTGGTGTCAGGATATTGTGACTGGGTGGGACGTCATGCTACATTTCTGCGGCATGATGCCCCAGTGCTAGACATCACTATAAACTGCCACATTGCAGACATCGCAGCGATATGACTGAAAAATTGTTAAAGCTACGTAAAAAAATCCCCCCCTCCCACACACACACACATTTACACGTAATTCACCCTTCGTGACACTGTCGCGTGCATGGTCATGAAACACTGTGTATGTTTTCACATTAATTAGTAAATTATGGTTGTAATGACTTTACTTGCCTTAGGTGGCTATGCAGGTTAGACATAATATTCTACGAACTTTCAGATCGGTTCATTTTTAGCACATGTCTTCAAATGTTCATCAATCATAAGGGTTAGAGTAGATTGCAAACAGATTATTTGGAATTATTTAATGGGTAAGAAAAAACCCCACTAATAATTCGGTTTCGTGCAGTTTTACACACGTGCTTTCTTTATACGTATCTACTTGGTACGTGTTATTCTTGTTAGTTTACTTTAGTTTAAAACATGGTTGCTCAATATAAAACATCTCCAAATAGTTCCAAAGTTTCCAAGCTCTATTATTTTCATGTATTTATGTTGAATGAAGATATAGAAGACAACTATTTTCGCAACACAAACTACAGTTATTTGCGAAAATGAGCTCTCCTTTAAACCAGTGTTACAAAAAACAGGTCACGACAATCTTGTCTTAGTGTGTGGCGCAGCTTAATTCCAATATGCTCTTACAATGTGTGTCTGATGGCAAGATATTAAACTGTGTGGATAGTCATAGACAATATTTTAAGCAATGTTCCAAATATTGGAAAATAGGTTACGGCGATCCAGTTTTGGTGTTTTGCAATTCTTCGATAATAAGATGAAGCCTCAGCGCATCTTGAGTGGCAATTTGTTGACATATACTGGTATTCAAGCCCTTTCACGATTTTAGCACATATGTAATAAATCTTGGAAAGACAGTCACACTGATGAAGTTTTAATGCATGACATACGTTTATCCCAAATATAGGGCAAGCTGAATAACAGCATGCTTTGAAGGATATAAATTATTGGACAGGGACGACGTACATAATTTTTAGGCAATTTAGAGTCAGTCCTACAACAGGTCACGGCGGGCCAGTTTTGGTGTATGACATATATATTTTTAAATATGCGCCCTTACTGTACATTCGTTCGCAATAGGCCACAATGTATTCGAATTAAATCCCTGACATGATTTTAAAACCAATTTTCGGTCCACGGTCCATCCCATAATGCACTCCCAATATAAGTTTCATTATAACAGACGTAGTACTTAGTTTTATATAAATGTTGGAAAGTCGGCCATATTGACCCGAATTTGGTGCGCGACACGTTCACCTTAAGATGCCAAAATATTAAGTTACACAAGAGCTATGATCCTGGACGACGGACGGACACATGTACATATAGTCCGCTCTTTTATGAAATTGCTGTAATTCAAACACATACAAGAAGGGGATTACAGCTACAATTATCCTCCATAATTGTTCTATATTTGCGAATAGATTCTTCCGCTAGCTCTGTGAAATTAACACGCGAGAAAAAAAGTAGGTTTGCAGCACTTTACCCTCATAACTGTAATCTGTTTAGTTTTACCGAAATGTTTTTTTCTTTTCCCCTTCATTAAACTTTGACAATATTTTGCATATGAAACTCCTGATAGCATTATTGGAATATTCTGCAGAACTTGGGTAAATAAAGGTGGAAAAACAACTTGAAACGTTTAAGTTAGTAACCGCTTAGTCTCTTTACGTTCCAGTAATAATGTTAACAAACTTTTCAATCAGCAATTCCTCGAATTTCACTGAAAATATAACGTAAGATATTAGTCGAATTGTCACTCTCACAGATGTAATGTCCAAAATATGTCACCTGTTTTCGATCGAAATATTAATAATAATAATAATAATAATAATAATAATAATAATAATAAGAAGAAGAAGAAGAAGAAGAAGAAAAAGAAGAAGAGCACTGTTACAAATCTAAATTGTAATGGAGAACATTTCAGCTCTTGCGTTACATTCTGAACCTGGCAGAAAAAAAGAGAGAATTGAACTGAATGTCTTACCTGCTTGTGTACACTCCTGCGAGTTGCAACTTTCCGTAACTGTAACGAGAAAGAAAACATGAGACTTTATGACACAACATATACACTTATATTTCCTACATATTTAATGTTTAGAGGACACAATATTGGTGTGTGTGAGACTGTGTTATAATCCTGATGAGAGAGCACTTTGTGTAAGAAGGAACTGTGTATGTTTGCACACGAATGAAGTGAGGACTGTGTAGGGAGAATATGTATATGTTTGCACACAAATGAAGTGGATTGTATTGTTGTTTGTCCGTCGAGTCGACGAGGACCACTCTAGTCATCCGAGGGTTGGAGTGGCTGGTTCTGTTCTGTGCGTGCGCAGGTGGCTTATGAGGCCAATCCTTGCACGAAATGTTCGTTTGCATAAGGGACAAGGGGCTTGAGTGTCCAGGAGGGTTGATGGCACGCGCGTTCCTGGCTTGCCTCTTCAGCTCAGCAGTGGAATGTGTAGGAAGCATTTACAGATGTTTACACACGTGTGAAATGAGGAATGTGTATGAAGCATTTGCAAATGTTTGCACACGTATGACGTGAGGACTGTTTAGGAACGATTTGCACATGTTTACACATGTTTGAAGTGACAACTATATGATGATCTTCACAAAGCCAGTAAATTTCGATTCCTCAAAAACAGAGTGTGTCTTGTTTGCTAACCAAAGAATTTAATATTTCTAAGATCTGGAATTTTCAGGTTAAAAAAAAATCAATTTCTTAAATTGCTTTATCTCATCGTCACCTTGGCGTTGCCTAAACATCATACGACTCTTTGTCGAACCGTATCGATTATATAATATCATTCTGCTTCAGCGTGTATCGGGCTCTGGGAGAAGTTAAAGTACACCTTATCTAAAGATAATCAAAGCCAAATTTATCTGACATACATTCGATCGACTCTAGAATACAGATCTTAAGTCTGTAGTCATCGCGAGTTGTTAACAACACTGAAAAACCTGAAACAGTACAAATGGCATTTGCCCTATTAGTTTTCTCCCAAAATAGCTTTTTCTTTGAAGCAGGAAAAGTACCGATAATGAGAAAAGAAACATTAAAAATCTTTGTACATTGATTTCACTATCAAATCATGAACAAACAGTATCTTGATTATATGACGAACTTGCCTGGTTTGTGAATGCAAATTACGTTCAGACGCTTTGCGATGATGCGACTAAAGACAACATTTTGGCTTTTTGATGGGGATGTAGTTTATATATTGACACCTTAATTTAAGGTTTATATATTGTTTACCTTGAAATCTATATCTTTTTCATCATTTTAACATTTTTACCTTTAATCTTTTATTTTGATATACTTATTTTGATGTACTTAACTTTTACTTTGTATGCAAGGCTTTAAGCTGGAATCGGCACGACATTGCCACTATAATGCCGATGTGCCATTAAAACCTGATTAAACATATGTCATATATACATTGCACAAGATTACCGTAGTTATTCTGATAGTAGCCCCTGCTAATAAAAGCCCCACCCCCATTTCCACAATAAAAATGAAATTCCTACCTTATTTAGGCTTAGATATCCATATATATATATATATATATATATATATATATATATATATATATATATATATATATATATATATATATATATATATATATATATATATAATGGTATGTCCAAATAATTAAAACAGTACACGAGTAAGAAAAATAAAAGCAATTTAATTTACGAAAGTTTTAAGTCAAACAATGAAGAAAGGTTTTCAACAACACAGCCCCCTCGGCACCCGCACATCGCTGATGTATCTATTAGAATAAATATGGTAGTTACCTACAACTTGACAAAATGAAGCAAACAAAAATGTTATGTCGTACATCTCTCTTTAATTCCCACCCCATAACCACCACTATTGTTGTGATTAGACCATGGGAAGAGCTGTTCTACCCTCTCAGAACTGTTCACACATCAACATTTTTAAATTTTTTATAACTAAATATTTTATTTCCGTACCCGATTATTTTGCAGGCGGCGATCAGCCAACGTATATTTTGTTAGCCATGATAAGACACGAATGTAGCTTAATCAATTTTGAGTTTTTTTTAGAATAAACATTATCTATGATCCTTCCTGCTTGTGTAGATTTTCTATTGAGAACTAAGTATTAAAAGACATCAACCGACTGCAGTCTATTTTCATTTTTTCATGTAAACCGTTACGATGTAAATCTTTCTATCAGAGAAACAATTAGGAGTGCTTATGAAATGTGTTTAATTGTTCATCTTGGCGTCGTAAAAACGCGATCGATTGTCTAAATTATACTGCAGTTTACTTTCTTGTCCTTTAATTGCATTCCTACAAATAAAAATACATATATTACAAATCAGAGATAATACTGATAACGTTAAGTATATATATATATATATATACCGTGTGTGTCCTTTTTGTTTGCCACTACAACGCCAAGTGCTATAGCCAGAGCAGCAAGTCCCAAGAAGAGAATGACCCCAAGAATTATCATGGTTTTCTCCAAGCTGGTTCGGCCTGACCATTTTCCTTGTTTCGAAAAGCTGGAATAAAACGATAATCCATTAATCATGGCTTAGGTAGCATTAACTAATCATAAATCTCCATTAGCTCCTTTGAAAAGGTGATATACCCTTCTTGAACTCAAAAGCATATTTAACTGAATGATCCTTTAAATAGAAACAAAACAAATTAAAATAAAACTTTCTTTTATGGGGGCAGGAAAACAGATGTATCTGTAATAGACAACCGTGTCATATCCATCGCCAAACTGTTTGCGCTTCGTTTGAGATAATTCGATAATTACTTAAAATTACATTTGTAACACTTAATGATGCGTAAAGTTCGTGTAAATTGAACACGAAACGTAAACTGGATCAATTACCCTTGTCTTACGAATTGCTAACAATGCATAAATCTCTTCGCGTTTATTAAACTGCAGTTGAAGAGGTCGACATTCTAGAATACATAAATGTATTTATGCGCATTACATCGAAAGAAGATAGAACGAAAACAAGCAGCAACAACTACAACAGAAAAAAAAAGAGAAAAAAAAGAGAATAGATCTACATGTCAGTTCTACAATAAAATTTGTGAAGTATACAATACCTGTAAGGTAGTAAAATAATCAATAATGACAGACGGATCACTGAGACGGACGGGGGAAGGGGGTCTTTCAAAACTTAAACTTGCAAGATTAATTATAATCCCTGCAGTAGCATTAATAATAACAATGACAGTAATATAGGTAAAGCCATAGCAGAGGGAGCACCTGTAGTGACGTGAGACCTGCATTTTATAATAGTTGGGGACTGACATGGCGGTTCTCTACAAAAAGGACACCAGGAGGAGAACAACAATAATAACGCTATTGCACGAGGTCATGGAAATATTTTGCCGTAGGAAACGTACTTGTTGTTTGCCTGTGCTAAGGACCTTGTTTTTGTGTTGAGTGGAATAATAATTTCATACGTACATAATAACATAATATATTTTAAGTCGCAAAGTTGTAATTGGAAAAAAGTGTCATTTTAACCTTTTTCTACAATTTGACTTTTATGCTGAATTACTCATCAGCAGTAAATATGAAAATCTGGAAATAGGAAATCTGAAGCAAAGTATTTAGTAAATGAACTACTGTGTAGCTAATACACGTTATCATTAGAGTCTGTTGTTTGATCTGGCTCGCTAGTAAAAGTAATCTTAGTAGTATTCATAGTAATAGTAATATTCATATTGGTGGCAGTATTCATAGCAGTAGTAGTATACTAGTATTCATACTAGTAGTATTCATAATAGTTGTAGTATTCATAGCAGTAGTAGCATAGTAATATTCATACTAGTAGTATTCATAGTAGTCATAATAGTAATAATATTAGCAGTATAAATAGTAGAATATACATATTAGTAGTAATAGTAGTAGTATTAATAGTATTATTCATAGTGGTAACTGTATTCTTAGTAGTAGTAGTAGTCATACTAGTAGTAGTATTCATTTCAATATTAGTATTCATAGCAGTGATAGTATTATTTAGCTGTTAGTACCATTTTTGTAAGATCGAACCCACGACCTCCCGCATCCGAATTCATAGTAGTAATATTCATAGTAGTAGTAAAATTCATAGCAATAACAGTATTCATAGAAGCAGTACAAGTATTCATTTTAGTAGTCAAATGAAAATTATAACGCCGTTGCACCTTGCTTGGGATAATTACAGTGCAATAGCTCAATACTATTTCAATGTCGTGATACATTGCGTGTAAAATTCAATTTCAGATTGCCTATAATTGCATATAATTGCTCAAATAAATACATTTCCGCAAAACAGATTGTACCTGAACATTTCAATGACAGCTTTTACAGGTAATAATTCATAGATCTTCACTTGTTACATACCCTATGTGATATGTGGCTATGCCATACTCAACCACCATGTTATGCCTATTCGTATAAAATAGATGGACACAGTTTTACAACTATGACAGAAAAGAACAGAACAGAACTGTATTGATTTGCCGTATGCAAAAATGCACATTGTCAATACAATACAATATGCATATACAATATATTGTTGGATTATGAAGGAATAAATAAATAAATAATGGCAATATAAAATCTGTGTACACATAAATCAGAGACAGAGAGACAGACAGATGGACAGACAGACAGTCGGACAGCGGATGTCTATTATTGAATAAATATGAAAATATAAGATACTGAATTTTTTTCAATATACTGCTCTAGTAACACACTGAAAAGTAAATTTAATTTTTCGCTAACAGTTTCATTAGTACAAAACTTTTTTTTGGTAGAAAGTTTACCATCATGCGGTGAGTTCAACCACTTTCGTACACCAAGACACTAGCAAGTCACTTGACCTTAAAACAGTAAGTAATACAAAATATTACAGACGTGTCTACGCATATAAATGGGACACGGTGGCATTCAGACCGATTAACTTATCGTCATTAATTCGGATTACCTGACCAAGTTTCGTCAATATCAGGTATCCTATAGGTTAGGGACACATTAGAGGGCGCTGAAACTAATCAATCCCGGTGAAGGCGTAAGGAAAAAAGACACAGGCAGAAACCTGTGTGCGCGTATGCTTTGGAATGACTGATAAAGCCATATTGGTTTGACCGTTTTCATGCATTAGATAGGCAACAATCGATTATTTAACATACGTGAATCAATGTGGAAAAGTCGGGTTCTTGATCCGGTGATTAGCGGTAAATCATTGATTAGTCCGATGTAGATAAACCTTCTCTACTTGTTTTAAAGAGCAAAGCAATGATCTAAGTTTATGACATGCTGGCATTTGATATAAAGTACGCGTCGTAACATATATTTCATGTCCATTACGCTGTACAATATCAAGCTTTTTTATATTTATTGATACCGACTAAATTTCTTAACGCGAACAAACCTTTACAAACCTAGTGAGGAGAATACATTGAAGAGAATTTTATTTACGAAAACGCACATGATACATTATTCACGATCATTAATCCATAAAAACTATGACGTTTGAATATCATTATTTACAAACTGACTTTGTCTTATCTCCACTAACATTTTTGTCGTACATTTTTCCCAAGTGTCTCAAGTGGCTGAAACTAGAGCCAGGAAGGCACGCCATGCATCATTTGCAGTGCCAATAACTTGCAATTAACTGTAAAAATATTAGAAAAATAGAAATGCAGGTTATGTTTTGACGTAATTTAAACGTCATTAAAACGTTTGATTTACGGTGTAAATTGGAAGGTTCTGAACTGATTTATCATCACGATAAATAACCCATTAACAGACACATTGCAAACAAACTTATCACATTGTAAAAGTGTTTGAATTACGAGAAATTTTGCAGGTCCTGAATCGATATATCAATCAAAATAATTCAAAAGGGCTGTAAATCGCAACAAATGCGAGAAAGATCTGATGCAAAAAAAACACCAACCCCCAAAACCTGATTTTCTATTGACGTAGTATTGAGATTGCGCGTTTAAATTCAGCATAAAAATTTAGTGTAGGCCATGAACTGATGCATTGTTTAAAATAGATAAAACGTTCCGAGGTTTATTACACGTGGATATAGATAAATGAGTCAGAAGTTTTTCTCAGTTAACGTTATTTTGATGACTTAGCATTTTATATATATCCGGTTTTATTTTATGCGTTCTGAAATACTGTATCAATCCAATTAAATAAAGAATTTAAAAGGGACCTGGATGACATAGTAAGGCGCTATCGTGGTATCTCGACTCTCCTTAATTCAATCCGCGGGTCTGACACATGCAAGTAAACGTGGTCGTCAATCCGAGGTCGGTTTTTTTCTTCTTCCGGGTTCCCGGGCTTCATACCCCGCCAAAAAATCAACAAATAAGCACCTCGTATATATTAGCATACATTTTTGTGCAATCGCCACCGAATAAATAAAGTTTAAAATGTGTTTTATAGGTAATTATAGGGATGCGAATTTTGTAGTATCTTACCATTTTATACATTGATCCTTGACTACATGACCTATATGAAAATGATGCAACATAAAATATTATTCAGATTAATTAATTTGAAAACGCCCCACATTTACACGTCAAAAAGGGATTCGAAGTACCTCAGCTGGTAGAACGTCGAATTCATAGTATAAGGGTAGCAGATTCGATGCCCACCAAGGCCATCCTGGCTCTGTGAGTTCCATTTCCTCAGCACGATATAGTTAATGTATAAAACGAGCCGTTCAAAAAGCAAAAGCAATAAAAGGAAAAGAACAACAACAACAACAAACAAACAAATTCTACATGTCAATTAAGGTCATGGAATATAGAAGTTAACTGTCATTATACATAAGGCCTTAACTTCTTTCTATCATGATTGAAGTGAAACGAAATGTATAATTTAATAATGCTATATTTTTGGTAAAGATGTACTATGAATAATAAAGAAAGGACTTTTGCTATCAGAAAGATTATCAAATTAGCATGCATGTGTTTAGCAGATTTAATATGTTCTCATCTTATAAGCTTTATAAGATACATACATGTATATAATAAGACACATACAGTAATAATGTTCTAAACAAAGACAGTCATACAAAATCTCTTTTTCCAAGAGCTCTCTCTCTCTCTCTCTCTCTCTCTCTCTCTCTCTCTCTCTCTCTCTGGGACTCTAACGAATAAACGGTTCTGAAGTCTGACACCATTTTCGGGCTGGTGGGGTGAGGTGAGTCCCAAGAGATAATTATCAATGATCCACACCCCCCTCCTAAAAAGTAAAACCTGCATGAATCTATGCAGGCTTTAGCACATAGCTTGCCAAACTTTAATACTTCACCATTTTGGATAAAATTGCTCAGTTCAATTTTAGTTATAAAATAGTATAGGATATTTTAACTGTGCTTTTCTGTCGCGTTAATTCTTGTCGTAGATGTCACCCGAACAAGTTCGTCAGAACCACACACGTGCGTTCGCGCGCGCTCACACGTCACGTTGAATTGATACTTGAAAAGATAATATCTAGCTATGCAACCTTGTGGTCACGACTATAATACCTGTATAGAAATCCTAACACAGTGGGAATATAATTAGTCATGATTTCAATTTTATGAATTATAATAAAGTGTATCTTACTCACAATTTAATGACATGCTTACTATTTAGTCATTCCATACAGGGTTTTGCAAAATTTATATATTCAGGTCAAATTGTAATAGTTCAAATGACAAACATTACTTCTCATTTGTTTTTAAATCTGCAAGACATGTCAAGAGAGCTGTGTAAATATTTGAAAATTTTAAGTCATTATTATATTGTTTTTGCATTAAAGTTTCTCAAATTTAAATTTTAGTAGATACAAAGTGTGATGTTGCAAACTGTTGAATATTATAGCAAGCCAGAAGTCTATAAAGTAGCGAGCTTATAAGTCCGTATTAGGACCCAGAGAAAACCGAAACAATGTAGAAAATAATGTTTGAGTTTGGAGTGAGGTCGTTGTTTCTCTGTTTCCAAGGACACTAAGACAATAAGCGTTGCTACTTAAAGTTCCTATGACACAAGCTAACACCATTAATTTTGTTCTGATAAAATCAAGATCCACATATTCATGAAATTTCATACCTATATGGCTTTATCTACTTCACACTTGTAAGTACGCAATTCTAAGCCGTCGATCGGCATTTCATGCCAAATGCGGCGAAGTAGGACCTAAATCCCTAATACAGAGAAATATTCATATCTCTAATTATCGCTAATTACTAAACACTAATAGGTGATAATAATAATGTCGCGTTGTCCAATTTACAAAACTAGTCCAAACTAGTCCATACTATGATGAAGTCCCGTGAAAGCGGTCCAGTATGATGAGTGTATATACTACTTAGCTGAGTATTACATTTGAGAAAATATGCACCCAATATCGATTCCTCATAGAAAGGAAATAATCATTAAAATCTATCAAATCTATAAACGAAGACGAAAGTGCAAATAGCATATATCCTATGTTTTGTTTTACATTACTTACCAAAAGTCTTTTTCCTCGGCAATATCTTCACTGTCAGTGTTTGCTTTATGATACGGTTGGAATCTAATATCTCCATTTGCTGTTTTGATATCTTGCTTCATAATAGCGAATTAAGATATATGTCAAATATCGACTGTTTTAAAAGATAAAGTAACTTCAAACATGTATTCGCCTGTGAAACTTTCATTGATTCAGATATCAGATACCATAGTAGATTTCACGAAGCAAAGAGAAAACAACCTTAAACGTGACTCTTGGCCTCCGTATGTTCAAAACAATGCATTTTTCTCTGAATCATTTCTGGAAGCCATCTGTTTAAGCAATTTTCCTAGCTTCCATAGATGCCGCCTTAATTTAAAAGTGGAGGAGAATGATAATCCCAATTTCGTGTTGCCAACCACGTATCGTCAGCCAGAATCCTACATCTCCTGCCAATATCATGATCTGATAAGTCAAAGTTAAGCGGAGGGATCACGACGGGAGATCAGTTGCCCGGATAAAGAATACGGCTGGAATATCTTTAGTCTGGAATGTCCCGGAAGTTTCTTAGCTAGGCGAACTTGCCAATGGTCGTTTCAAAAACACAGAAGTTTCTATTACATGTAAAAAAATTATTAAAGCAAAGTACTGCACAACCAAAGTTCTTCAAACGAAATTTAAAAGATAATATTTTTGCACAAGGAAACAGAGAGAGAGAGAGAGAGAGAGAGAGAGAGAGTACAAATACAGCTAGTACCTAATTACCTAATTATTTTGTTATTGTTCTTGAATTCATTACAAACTTATTTATTTATTTATTTATTTATTTATTTATTTATTTATTTATTTTTAAAGCCCATAGTATACCATTGTATTATAATTGTTTTATCTGAATTTCAAATTCATCATTCGAAATATCAAATACTCATACAAATATTTTTCATGTTCTAATAGTTGTATAGGTATTTATGCCATTAGTCTGCTATACCTTTTAATTAGATCTAATTAATATGTAGGAAATAGAAGCCTTAATCGCACATATCACTTGATTTTTGTCTCTCCTGTTTTAGCTTAGGCAAGACAAGTATCACTTATTATAAGGGTGGCGGTGTAAAATTTTGAAATTTTTGTATACATTTTAAATGACGTTAAATATTAATTTATCTTTCAAAGGAGAGTGGTTGAAACTATTATGATAATGACAATACACAGTGTTCGAATTGAGCATTGCAAGTAGCTTGCGCAATGACACAAATGTGAACAGGTAAAAAATATAGCTCACTGTTATCCATAAGATTAATTAAGGCAGTCAAAACTAATTACATAGTCCTCGATTCAGTTTTAGGAAATAGAAATAGGACAGTTTTGATTTAGAATTGATCTAGTCTACTGAAATTATAATGATAAAATAAATTTTAAAAGACTGTAATAACAAGAACGGCGTGTT
The DNA here is from genome assembly GCA_028554795.2 of Sinohyriopsis cumingii. Taxonomy (NCBI): domain Eukaryota; kingdom Metazoa; phylum Mollusca; class Bivalvia; order Unionida; family Unionidae; genus Sinohyriopsis; species Sinohyriopsis cumingii. Next base: position 73,741,668 of record CM068838.1, on the reverse strand, counting down.
CAACTCGAATTTCGATTAAAGACGCATTTCTCATATTGATCGGTGCGAAATGGCCCGTTTGCAGGACACCTGACTTCCGCCACTGTTAGTACGTACATGTGTTGCAATTAATCGTGAGGTCTTTTTGTGGGTTATTTTTTTTTAATACTTGGAAAAAATACACAAGTGATGATGGAAGTCGGGACTTTCATGTTAAATGAGTGCGCTATGCTTGCAGTAGAAGGTCACAAATAGTCCACGAGTCAGGACGAAGGTCGCGTGTGAGGTTGGATAGAGCTATCCTGCACATTGTTCTACACTGGGAAACACGATCAACGACATATATGAATACGAGAAACAACGTTTGTGGCCTAGGTTTCTCTTGATTACGTGAATAAGATAGGAAGAAAAAGTTGACTTAGCTTTGCATGTCATAATTTTATTTAGGTTGTTGTTGTTGTTGTCGGGTTTGACGCCATTTTTCAGCACACGATAGGCTATACATGGCGGCCAGTATTAAGGTGGAGGAAGAACCCGGGAAAATCCCGGAAAGAACCACCGACCCACCAGAAGCTACTGGCATTTATTTAAGTAAAACTGATGACACGGCAGGTTAAGTCTTCTTTATGCACAACTAAACATACTGAAAGGTACGATGAAAGATTTAATACATGCATTGTAAGAAAATACAGTATACATGAGTTTATACATCATTCTGTCTCTTACTCACCCACTCTCTCACTTTCTCTTAAATCAGCCACTATTCATTATTACTAATATTGTACAAAATCATAGTCATAACTAAAATAACATCAATACTTAATTAAAATATTAAAAAATATTTGGCTCTCTCTGTGGCGGCTACTCATGGGTTAGAATCTAAATGTACAAGACTATGATTCCCAATCGATGCTAGGCTGATCACAGTATTACAGTGTATTCTGGTCTGATCCCAGCTCAAGTAGAATTAGTGCTAGGCTGATCCCAGCTCAAGTGAAATCTGCTAGGTTAATCACAGCATTCAAGTGTGTTCTGGGCTGATCCCTACTAAAGATACGCTATGCGCGAGGCTGATCCCAGCATAATAGTGTATTATGGTTGGTTGATCCCATCTTTAAGTGAATTTAAGCTAGGATGAACCCAGCATTATAGTCTATTCTGTGCTTATCCCAGCTCAGGTATAATTGGTGCTAGGCTGATCCCAGCATTACAGCGTAATCTGGGCTGATACCAGCTTCTGTAGACTGTGCTAGACTGATCCCAGCATTAAAGTATATTCTGGGCTGATCCCAGCTTCTGTAGACTATATGCTAGGCTGATCCCAGCATACTAGTGTATTCTGGACTGATCACATCTTAGCTAACTCTATGCTGTGCTGATATTCGTATAAGAGTGTATTCTGGGTTGATTCCAGAATAGTGGAAAAGAGCTTGGCTAAACCCAACATCAAGAAAATATTCGTATTTTCTCCAACTTAAACGGTAAAAGAAATGTATTAAACGGGCATGACCTTTACGTTATTATTATACCATAAGAATATCCGATTGCAGGAAAATGCCAAATTGAATTTGATATTAAAATATATGAAATGAGAGCCCCAAGATAATGTCTGCTATGTCTTTGGACTATATTCCAGCATTAGGAAGGATTCAGCCGCCCTGGTGTGGTATATCTCTTTATCATTTTCAATACTATGTAAGACACATGGGCTTTGTTTTGGCATGTCTCTTCACTGTATTTAAGTTGCGATCATGGGTACAGAAAATGGAAACATTCCATGCAACATTGATGTAAGTAGTTCGATTGCAGCATGCATACAAAGTCATTAGTCGAACGGAAAAAAAACTTGCCAGCTTTTATTGAAGCCCCTTGCAACCACTGACAGAAAAAAACCAATGTCGAGACATTGAACCGTTTTGTAGACGGTACCCTGGCAATACAAGTGAAGCAGTATGTGACTTCATTGCACGAGCACCTATCTCGGGGAAATAAAAAAGATTTCAGATCCCAAGAGATATGCCGACATGATGAAGCAGAAATGTGACAATTTGGAACAGTATTCTAGAACAAACAACATCCACGTTCACACCATCCAGTACAAAATGATTGTCAGTGAGAAAATTAACACCGATGAGATTGTTTGTTACATTTTCCGAAAGACTTTTAGACTTGACTGTAGCCCAGAGAACATTGATTGGTCGCACTTGTGTTTAAAAACGATAGGGGTAAAATCCCCCCCATCATATTTAAATTTAAAACGTAAATTATAAGATTTGTGGTGCTTGTTAGTCCATTGATGGAAGCGTCAATTTCAAAGAGACATTGCAAGGGTTGAGGTACCAAGTGAAGTCATTGACCAATATTCCAGACCCAACCCAGGTCGACACCAAGTAGTAACATAATTAATAACATATATTTGTAGCAACATTGTCCAATTAATTTAAATTGAACCAGTTTTTTGAAAAATATTCATTTCTCGTGTAAGTTCAGTTTTATTATTTGTTCCTTGCTTCCCAGTGCATCTTCCAGTTTGAGATAACCTTTCTTTTCTTGTTTTCCTTTTCATGGTCATTTTCCAGAAGACTTAAGATAGTGATGAAATTGTAATATAAAGCAACTAACAAGTCCATTACTAAACACTCCCCACTCAAAATAATTGCCTAAAAATATCTCCCAATGATCCCTCACAATTCTTGCATTTTTCCCTCCCCATTTTACCACTTGGCCCATATTAATAGCGTAACAAAATATAACATACAATAGTAAGTTCACACTTTATGAAATCCATGTATATCCATGTAACTTTATCTCATTTAATATTTTTAGAAACGATATTGTTTGGCATCGCTAGAATAATGGTGCCGATAAGTTGTGAAAATGATATTTTCTCTGGATATCAAACTGAAAATAAATTGATAACTCAATGTATGTATGTATGTATGTATGTATGTATGTATGTATGTATGTATGCTTGCATGTGTGTCTTCACACACACACACACACACACACACACACACACACATGTCGAGAGCTTAATGCTGCCAAAGTCCGATATTTTATTAAACAAAATGAAAAGATATTCTAAACTTAGAGGTTGTATGTACAGAATTTCATAATATAGAACGTGTAGTAAAGTCTATTCTACTATTTTTTCAAGAGACATACCAGATGAACACCGGTTTGTTCTAAATATGGAATAATTGCAATCAACAGATCTACCGGATCAACACCGATTTGTTCTAAATATGGACTAAATGCAACCAAGAGACATACTAGATGAACATCGGTTTGTTCTAAATATGGAATAATTGCAATGCCAGTAGCTGGTAAAGTAAATTAACATTTCAATTTATCAGAATGTTACCACGTGATCAAAATGAATTGCGTTTATTTCTGTATGAACAGTAAGGAGAACTACTTTTCTAATAATACACACTTTTATAAATAGAGTCACGTGTACATCACAAGATAAACACTGCCAGTGAATACAGACAGGAGGTAAGCATTAAAAGAAAAGAACATGCTTACAATTTTTTTAAATTAAAAATATGACCTTATTTCGATCAAGCAGGAATATCCTAAGTTCTATAAAGAGCTACGTAATAGAAAACCCCAAACATGTATTACTACGCTCAATTAAGATTTCTGTAATAATAACATACCAAATAATTGAAATGTCAAAAGTTTCAATTATAAGAGTTTAACGTTTTTTTTCTTCTGAGTTAATCGTAGTATAAATTGTCAGTTGCTGACTCACACAGCTTACATAACGCTCTTCGGGAGTTATTTGCTACGTGAGGCGGCAACTGACAGTGTGTACCACGATAAACGCAGAAAAAAAAACAACGTTAAACTCTTAACTAAACGTAGTCAAGAGATATACCAGATGAACACAGGTGTGTTCTAAATATGGACTAAATGCAGTCAAGAGACTTACCAGATGAACACAGGTGTGTTCTAAATATGGACTATACGCAGTCAAGAGACATACCAGATGAACACAGGTGTGTTCTAAATATGGACTATACGCAGTCAAGAGACATACCAGATGAACACAGGTGTGTTCTAAATATGTATGGACTAAATGCAGTCAAGAGACATACCAGATGAACACCGGTTTGTTTTAAATATGGACTAAATGCAGTCAAGAGACATACCAGATGAACACCGGGTTGTTTTAAATATGGACTAAATGCAGTCAAGAGACATACCAGATGAATACCTTTTTGTTCTAAATATGGACTAAATGCAGTCAAGAGACATACCAGATGAACACCTTTTTGTTCTAAATGTGGACTAAATACAGTCAAAAGACATACCAGTGATACATCAGATGAACACATTTTTGTTCTAAATGTGGACTAAATGAAGTCAAGAGACATACCAGATGAACACCTGCTGGGTCTAAATATGGACTAAATGAAGTCAAGAGACACACCAGACGACGACCGCTGTATCTGACGTAGTATTAAATATTACGAACACATGCTGCTACACTGGAATATCCATTTTTCGGATAAAAGTGGACATTTGCCTGCAAAATGTCGAAAGATCGCCTTCTAAAAGAAAACTAACCACTTGTTCAGTTTTCCAAACACAGTATTACAAACTGTACGATTCGCTCATGATACCAGACTAGAGCATCTCTATCCCCATATTTTCATGTCTTTATCTCAACGCCTGGAACAACGTTACAATGAATCTCATATTCTTCCTCATTTTTAAAAAATGTACCAATACTTATTGTTATTGTTTTATTAATATAACTATTGCTTTCTTTCTTCATTCATAATCGCATATTTGTGCTTGAGTTTTGTAGTGTATAGTTAATACAGCTATGGGTGAAAGCAAATTAGTTAATAAGGACTGACAGTCCAATTGTAAATAATTGAATATTAGAAAGATATAATTTTACAATCTATGTAGGGTCAATTTATAGACGGAAAGACGGACAGTAGATAAACACGATTATAAACAGTATTAAAGTATTTATCTGATCCATCTCTCTCTCTCTCTCTCTCTCTCTCTCTCTCTCTCTCTCTCAGGCGATATTCTCGATCTGACTGCAGACTTCACTATATCTATTTTGGGGGATGGGAATTCAAATCAGTTTCATTTCCTCCGGATGACATTGTTAGTCACATTTAATCAACGTTTGGGTATATCTACGTGTGTGGGTTTGTGTGATGTTGTACAAGGGGTTATGTTTCAATTTTCTCTTATCAATATGCATAGTCACAGTTTTAATTTCTTATTCAAAGGAAACATTTCGGAGTTTTAAATAAGGCATAAAGACCAAATTATAACAGGTCGGACTCGTATGCACTTGGCACGATACGTAGTGTCAAATTATAAAGAAAAGAAAAAAGTTTACGGAAAAAACTGAAAAAGAGTTATTCAAACACATGTTGCTGGTAAATGTATGAAACTAATGCGCCTAATATAATCACTGATGTTTGCCTGGACTGGTTTTTGTAAAAGAAGATCAAAAATAATTAATTAATAGGTGATGACTATCTATGGATCAACACGATTTTTGGAAACAACACCTATCTTAAGTCAAGAAAGACACGGTTAGTAGACACAGGGACCAAAGCGTACAATAAGGAGAGAGAGAGAGAGAGAGAGAGAGAGAGAGAGAGAGAGAGAGAGAGAGATGCTTTCAAAAATAAATATTCATACTATTTAATTCTTGAGCATATAATTTTGAACTGGTCTTGTTAAATTCCTACCTGATAGAACTATTCTCGTATAATTCCACTTGACTTTCTCGAAATTTTTTCTCGGACTCCATGTCTTTTGGATGTGAAATCTTTGATGATGCGAACTGAAATCCAGACTGGGCCACTGTCGGTTGGGCCACTCGAGGATAACCCTTCAGGGTATATTTGACTGGTGCATGAATGTTGTATATTATAGTCGTTGAAAATGAAGATAAAATAGTATCATAAATTACTTCCGTCCGGTGGTCGATGGTAAGTCTGTTAAGAGGATGGTACGGGTGTCACATCTCCTTACGTAAACAACTTTATGTTTAGAAGGTGTTATCAGGTGTATTTTACCATCTTGTTTACTATATTGGACTAATCTTTAATTTATTTTATATTTTAAAAAAATATTTTAGGTTGTGAAGTCTTGTGCCATAATATCGCGTTAGCTAGTCACATAACATTGTGATGTCACAATAGGAACGGATAAACTGAATATCTAACGCAAACAATTCATGTCGCAAATGAATTAAACAGACAATCTTTAGACATGTAAAATGGCTGAGAACTACATCATTCCCCTTCCCCCTACTCGGTCTTACATCAAAATGCAGTTGCAAAGCTCCCCCAGGCCCCTCTCAAGTATCTACTCGCATCTTCAGAACGCGACTCAAGAGTTGTAACACAAAATGTCACTGTAATTGCAATTTTTGTAAATTTAATCCTTTACTTCCTCTCAGGTACCACAGAGCAAAGGGCCGAAAGCATACTCAGTCGCAGGTCATCATTTGGTCAAATCGAGTTCAATGTTTGGAGAATTTTCTTCCAGCGGTTTTGGAGGAGATGCAGCTAGAGACAGACGAACGAATAGTTAGACGGGGGTTATTTCACAATCCCTTTTTCTAAAACATGGGAATTATAATACAAGCAGATAAAACCCAAGTACAAAAGTGTAAATAGGCAAAAACAATTGGCCTCAAGTCAGACTCAGGGTTTTGATTCACTCGGTAGTAAGATACATTGCATGCAACAATACAACGACGTCTAAAGTACGGAAGAATTAGACAAAGTGTCCAATTTTTTCCACAAACATTTTCATACTTTTTCAGGCTTACACTTCTGGATTATAATTTTATACTTGACATATTATTATTAGTTACGAATAAGAACTTTTCGATTAGTAAGATATATTTGAAAAATTGTGAAGAAAAAAAAAAGAAGAAAAGAACTAATGAAACTTATCGCCCTCCGCCCACTATACCATTTTGTTTTCTTAGCAACGTATATAATGGTAACATACAGGAAACTGAACTTTTATTTCTTTATATCTCATATTTCTAACATTCATTTCGCAATGTTACCGAAGGAAATTAATTTAGGGTCACCTGGATCAAAATTAAAAAAGCATATAACATTATATGTTACTTTTTTAGGTCAAAATTTGAGGTCTATCTTTGAAAGTGGTTATTTCTATAAACATTATGAGATACGTTTCTGCTGGATTATGTTAAGAAATCGTTGATATTTAAAGATCTCGTTATACGAGCGGGATCAACTGACCTTCATAAGCTAATAATAATAATAATAATAATAATAATAATAATAACAACAACAACAACACCAATAATATAGCCGGTAGAGTGGTGGTCTGGGAGCGAACTCATCTTTGGTTATTGGTGACCCTGAGTTTTGTTGCATAAAATTGTCTTCAAAATTTTTGTTGCCGATTAGATAAAAGGGGATAAGAAACTACAACTTACACAGCGATATGTATCAGCACTGGAACGTACGTATTTATATGGCAGTACAACATAATGTATCATCATTCCCTCTTCCACTACCCCACCCCACCCCCAAGCGCCTTTCACCAAGGATATCGCGATAAGCACGATTCAGCTATGAACTATATTTATTGGTGAACTCTTGCAAACTGGGAACACTTGTAAGTAAAAACAAATTATTGCATTTACGCACTGATATTTTTCACCATATTGTATCATTTTCTGAAATTAATCAAACATTGTAGCCAATATTAAGAGTAAAACAAAACATCACTGTCATGTTTGTGTAATTTTCTTATACTAAAAACACATATTAACCAGAATTAAAAATAAAATACCTATTTACTGTCATATTTGTATAATTTTCTTAAACTGAAATAACATTATGGCCAGTATTGAAAATATAGTACATATACACTGTAACTAATAACACACTATAGCTATTTTTGAATGTACAGTACATATACACTGTAAGTAATATCACATTATATCCATTATTGAATGTACAGTACATATACACTGTAACTAATATCACAGTGTAGCCATTAGTACTAATATTAGTACCCTTACTCGTACCTCGTGGACAGGGTACTAACATGAGCATATACGCGTTAATGGAGCAAGCCGGGTGTGATTCACACCCGGCGCTCTTTTAGCCTAATAATAACACTTTTAACATAATCCTTGCATATAATCCAATAAATTGAGTAGTCCTCTTATTTAATACCGGAAGTATCGAAAATCTTTGTAGAAATAGTTGTAAAATCTCGTTTACCTTTTTTAGCCGATATTTTCGTTTAGATCGTCCGCCATGTTGTTTCAAATAATGATTACTTCCGTTCTCAGCCTCGTTTGTTTGTGTGCGATATAAGGACATTGACGCCTTATTAGGAAATGTAAACAAATCGTAGTAAAATTTTGGCGCCGTTTGGGTCAGAAATTCTGTGCATTAAAAGTAAATACGGTTTATCGGCAACTTTGAAATTCCACCAAGAAGCCATTATTCGCACTTGATTGATAATAATACAGCGTAGAATATCAAAAATATGGTCTGGCAAGCTTTACGTAGAAAATGGGTCACGGCGAGAGTCTCGCATTATCTGTCATGGCGGACAGGATAAGGTTAGAGTAACCATGCCAATTTATTTTATCGTGTAAGGACTTAATAAATTCAAAATAAGCCAAATTTCTTTCACAACATGATTATACTTATGTAGTTATGTACACTGTTTGTTTTTCTGACTTTAGTGATGATTTTTTTTGCTCCATTGCATGATGGGATCAGTTCGTAGCCTCAACCACAACAATTGAAGTTGAGGCTACGACATCGTAGCTATGTAGCCATTATTGAATGTAGAGTACATATACACTGTAACTAATATCACAGTGTAGCCATTATTGAATGTACAGTACATATACACTGTAATATCACAGTATATCCATTATTATTGTAAAGTATAAATACAATGTAACTAATATCACAGTATTGTCATTATTGACTATAAAATGTACATATACTGTAACTAATACCATCACAACTATATATAATTTATATCCGGGTCCATTTTGGAATAGCCCAGTGATGGCTGTGATGAATGTTGGTTGAGCGAATACAAAAAAATTAAAACTACAGCTTGAAGCATCAGTAATAGTTATGGGACTTCCAAAATATACTGGAAGGCAATTTTTCTATTTCGAAACTGGATGGGAATGTCTGCAATGCTGTGTGTGTGCGATTGCTGATGCATGGTGGGTGGAGTTGGAGTATAATGGGAATTTTTAGGTATACTGCAATTAGTTATCACACTATTGTATGGGTGGATGGGAGTATCTGAACTATATACTTATCTACGTAGCGATACCAATAAAAAGAGCGAAAATGCTTATTGGTTCATGTATGCAAATTATATATTACATTGTGTTTTATTAAATAAGACTCTAGATAGGATATCTGGCAAGCAGCGCCAACAAATGTCACGGGTGGAAATGAGCACGAGAATTTATCTTAGTATATTTTTTCAGTAAGTTATATTGACAAGCATTTGGCAATACAAGTGTCCAATGTCATGAGTAGAGTGTTGTTTTTCAAGTCATTGTTAATTTTATATACATATGAAAACAGAAGAAAACCACACAAAAATGGAGTTCCTGCCCATCAAAATGCGATATGTACAACGGTTGTAACCGACTTATGCAAAGGAACCAAAAGTAGAGTGCATATCCACAAAAGAATGGTTCCGGTTTGTCAGTTTGAAAGTACATCATGTTAAGGGAACGTTTTCCAATTTTATATGTTTCACGCTTAAATTGTACATCGATATTTGCTTCAGAGTATAAAAAGATGTGTAAGGCGCATAATTAAAAACGATATATAGAATAAATGGAACAATATCAACATACATAGTTCGGTGAATAATTACAAAAGCACCAGTAGTCTATGGGAGACCTGCAAATCTAATTAACTATACAATACTATCTTAGGAATGAACGTTCGTAGACTTTATTATAGGACCTATTTCACTGAAACTGAATTTCCATACATATGCGCCAAATCGTTCCGATACCTTACTACTGAAATACTACCATGCTATCATGACATTTGAAATATGACTAATACCTTACATGTAATTCATAAAGTGTTAAAATTGTCCGGAGGATCAAATTTGTTCATTAGGGATAAATTTAATTTCTTGGTTTGGATAAATATGTTAAGTTGCATTCGGCTAAATGCACAGCACAAATCGAAGATCTTGTCAACTTTTAAAATTCAATATACAAGCATTGGTCAAAAATATAGTTCGAATGTTTGTGAAACAAAGTCAGATTTAAACAGCAGGTGGTGACTCAGGTATACAAAATGAGTACATTTGAATCAGTTATTTAAATGGCAACAAAGTTGACATCGATCTGAAGTCATTCACATGGTTGAAAGGATTGAAAAGAATACATGTTGTTGAAATTAAAAGTACCAGTTGTAGGTGGATGCTCTGTTGGCTTGTTGATTACACCAAAAGAAATTTTGTCAAACGTAAAGTACTCTGTTAACATCTTTAGAGTATTCAAAATATCTTAGAGTAAACAGTTTTTAAAGCACATATATTTCAAACCGACGGCACAATGTTCACAAAAAATATCAACCAATTGGGCGGACCCACCAAATTAACTGGGAAAAATCAAAAGTAATATAAACTGAAACAGTTGCCAACAAAAGAATCTACATACACGTTATACATGCAAGCCATAAAACGTTCCTCCACATAAAGATCTCGGGTATTAACAAAGATATCCAATGCCAAATAGTCGTCGTTGACATGTAGAAAAAACAAATGTTGTGGACAAACAAGAACACAGGGTGAATATCCAATATGCAGAGAACAATGACTCTGATGATGATGTGAGTAAAACAAACGCTTATTCTATCATATTCTCTGACGTTCAAAGTACATAAAGTAATTTAGAAAGGTAAAAAAACCCAGCCTAAACAATGAAATGAAGAAACAATCATTTATTTTATACCTCATAGTTGCCTCTGCTGTTTACGTTTTGAAATAGAGAACAAACCGAAGAAATTTATCAAGCATTCATGAGTAACCAGCCAGTCACAAAACCAAGAATTCCAAGAAATGCTCCTTCTACTAATGACACAAAACAATACAAAAGAACTTGCAAAATTTTCTAAACCTCTTCTTTTAAACATTGATTGACCTGGTGTAGGTGGTGGTGATAGAGTAGTTGGAACTTTTGTAGAAGGTGCATATAGAATTGGAAAAGCAGTCCTTCTTACGAAATTGCTGTACAGAGAGTATCTGTTGATTTTGTTACTGCAGTTGCTATAACAAGTGCTGCTATTGTTACATACTCTTCTTTTCTACAACAATTTAGTCCTTCTCAATTATTCCATTAATTATATAATTAATTAGTTAATTCAATGTTATATATCCAAAAGCCACATAGCTTAAATAAAAAAATACAATTATAGTGTAGTACGCATTATAAGGCAGATTTACATCTGCATAATGGATCTATAAATAACACTAAGTAATAACATGTATATGGCCCTTCAGGAATCATAAAGAATTTCTTTCAAAAAGGTTGTCTGCTTCTAAAAGTTAGTTAGGATTACTTTGTACTTTGTTGTAAAGACTGTGCTTTCTGATGTTCAAGCGAATTTCGCAGTAGAAAAGAATTTTGATTATAAACTTTCGTCTTTAATCAGTGTATGGATTTGCCGTGACTTTATAGGGACAGTCAAAATAACTGTGTATACATTTCTCAATGTTCTTTTTCCAGCTCTCTAAGTGTGGTAAATCAAAATGTATAAAGATTTGTTCATAAGAGGTCTTGGTAAAATCCAGACTTTTTTAAAACACGTGAATTGCAAAACCTTTTGTTGAATCATTTCAAGTTGCTTGGATCACATTTATTAGCGATATACATCTCTGCACTTTACAGGAGTTTTTGCAAGTGCTGTTTAAAACCTCAAACGTTTCCATTGCTTTAACGTGGATATTAAAACCGAGGTACTTTTCAGCCATGTATGCAGCTTTGAACACCTTCCATTAAGCAGCTATAACATACACGCCTTTATTGTTTGTAAAATTGAAATAACATAACGTCTTCACTTTCACTTTCAAAGGTCACATATAACCTGTCTAAATCTTTCAGAAGAATCTCTTAAATGCTAAATATCTCCAGTAGATTTATGAACCTTTCGTCATCACTAAATCAAAGACACTTTGAGTGCGCTACAACTCAACGGATGTAATTTATATACTATAAAAATCATTTTGGCCCAGGAACGCATCCACAATTCTCACCATAAATGACTTTCCTTTGTTTAAAGCAACTCTTCGATATCTGTTACAAAATATATAAAACTACATATGTGATTTGTTCAGAATGGGTGGTAGACCTCTTTGATTCTATGCCGTATCAAAAGAGTTCTTTCCACCGAAAAAAACACTTATACGGTTTAGTATTAATTACATAACACATATTTATTTTTTAACGTACACTTAATTAACTAGGCATTTGGCGTTTATAACAAAGCAGACAATATGTTTTAAGCTCTGAAGCTGAAATGGATTTTTAGCTAAATTTGGTATTTTAGATGACTTGATATTGAATGTCTTATGGGAATTAAATATAAGGTAAAGTTTCATATATAAAGTGTTCCTGCACTTAAACTTGCTCCTTAATCAAATATAACTCCGTAGACCATACTTTTTAAACTATGAAGCTGAAATGGAGTTTACCTAGGTTTGGTAGTTTAGATGACTTGACGTTGTGTAATGTCTCTTGGGAATTAAATATAAGGTAAAGTGTTGTCCAAACGTGGGTAAGTTCTAACAATGACTTGAATCTTCATATGATATTGCAGAGTCTTTCTTACTTTGTCTAAATTTATTTAATATTTCAAGGGAAAATTTCACCGGAGACGGATGTGTTCTCTCTGTGTGTTATGTATATTTGATTTAATTATATCTGATTTAATATATATTTATTTCAATTTAATTGTTCGTTTGTCAGTTTTTAATTTTTTTACGTTTAATTACATGCTACTGTAATGTAAATTTGTTTACTAGAGATGATGCCTTTTCTAGAAAATAGTTTGACCGTGACTGTTCGTTTTAGTAAACACCAGGTGTTGACCTAGATCATGACCTTGATTCAAAATTATTAGCAAGCTTGTAAATAAGTTCTATTTTTATTTAAAAATGATTGGTTGTTGTCGAAGTAATGATGGGACTACTGATTTAAGATGTAATTTTTTTATATTATTTCTTAGAGTAAAATGATTGGCTTTCGTCAGGGCCACACTGGATGTACGTGATCTTTAACAAGCAAATAATTTCTACGAGGTTCTGGAACATAATCACGAGAACCCTTTTTGCGTTTTAGAATACGATATAACCTTTGTTTTGGAGAGATATTTTCAGTAGTTGGGCTCTTACACTGGAAGTTGTATGTTGTGCTGTTTGGAGTTATTTCAGATTACTTAGATTCAAAAGGATTAATTCTTTTTTTCCCTGGAAAATACGTGTGCTCATATGAAATTGCTGAACAAGGACAGCTTTCATATAACAAAATTCTTCAGATTTCCAGAACCTGAATGATATTTCTTGTTTTTACAAGGAACTGTAGATTTCAACACTACGTATTACAGCGTACGTCGTCGTCTTCCATCTTGGATTCTTCGTCGGGATTCGAACTTGAAATCGTTAGAACATCTTATTATTAGTTCTTTCAATTTTGTTTTCGTGTATTATTCTTGAATTATTTTTGGATTTGATTCTTAAAATCATTAATTCAATTGTTTTCTTCATTTTTGCAGAATTTTTCCAGGGAAATAAATTGTTATATTTTTCAAAGCTTGTTGTTTTCACTCTTTCTTGTGTTAGTGTTTATTAGATCCTAAACACGTAACATAAGACGTGTCTGTCTGTTCGTCTGTCTCATGTATGAAGTCACTTTGAACACCAGCCTCATCTGAGAACTCAGAACCATTCTGTCCAAAATATTGTTTCCCACCTCAACTAACTCTAATTTTTGGGCCTAGATATCGTGAAATGCAAATATACTGCCCGTCGCTACTTATGGAACTCTTCTATTATCCCTAGCGGCAAAACAGCCATTTTCATCCAATATGACCACATTTTTTAAAATAACAAATGTTAAATTTTGAATAATTTAAAATGAAAAGCAATAAATCAATCCCGATATTTTATAAGTCGACTATTATTGAATATTTCAAGTTGTAAATATCGTTCCAGACTGGGTGTGCGATACTGATTTTTTTATATATCGAATATTAGATCGGCCATGTAATATTAAATAGGTGTGTAATAAATATGTAAAAAAGCAGATACGAATAGTTTCAGTCACACCAGATAAATGTGGTTGATGTAAAAGTTGTTTGTGAGACACACAATAAAAGAAAAGATAATATCTAAATTGCACGAACGGATGAGTTTCTGTTGATTTCGTTTTAAATAAAATTGGAGAATCAGCACAACTTGCGATATTACCGGTAGTTGTTGGATTAGAAAATAATGTACGGTATTGAAATTACAAAACGTTTGAATTGATAATTGAAGATATTTACAATTATGTAGCTGTAGAATATCCAAGGGTAATTATGGATGAGAATGAACATTCCTGCTTGAAATTTCACAAAATGTTTAGCTTGTTTATTTTTCGCTTTAAATATAAAATTAAATATTTGTGATATCATGTTTGTTTTTGATCTTTCGAATTTTTTTCTCAGCTGCCATTCGTGGCACACAGTCACAAAGAAAAAACAAAACGAAAACAAAAATAAGCTAACAAAACTTTTATTTAAAAAACTCGATGCCGTTCTTCCACTTTGTCTCACTGCATCAATCAGATCTCTATTCCAAACTGGAAAATTTTATCCTTTCAAGCTTTGCATTTGTTACACATTCAATTATAACTGAATTTACAATAATTGTATATAATGTTCGGACAATTAGTTCTTCACCTGCAGGCAAAAATGTTGCACTCTTCGAAGAATATGAAACAATGTATCCATTCCAGTTTATAATTTGTGTAATAAAATGATTCGATTTCTAAGTCATGCATTGTACAACGATAAACATGTACCTTCTCATTGCATTACATAGGTTGTCTGATGGTAACCGATAGTTCAATGTGCTATTTAGGCTCTCTCTGACATTGAACTTTCGCTAGGTTCTGCGTATCAGAGTTTATTTAATCACGCCGAAAATGCATCTGTTTTTTTATTGTTGTGTTCATAAATCATGTCTTTGCATAGTTGTTGTAGTATTTTATTCTCTCATAAAAGCAGATCCGCTGGGTTTTCTCCATATTGATCAAGCTGATAAAAGCTGTATCCCGTGATTGTCAGTGATCCTTGAATCGGCCGAATATATCTTTTGATCTGAATTTTAAATTTCACAATTGATATTTTTTTGGATGCCTCAAATATATTTGCTTACAGATTTGCAAAGGAGCCACATTTATAATCAGAATTTTGAACGGTCTCTCAAAAATGATTTCATGTTGTGTTCTGGATTGTTGTCTAAAATCGCCCCTTAGTATATTTTGATCTTCAAAACCACTAGCAAACGTTAATAGAATCATCAGTTATATTCGAATTTACAGATCATAAATAATCATGTCCACGATCTTCCATTCCTTCGATTCATAATTTTCACAACCGTTTTCTATTTTTTTCAGAAATTAAAAGAAAAGGATAAAACTTAGTTGGATAAAGTAACTGGATTAACCTTAAGTGACGCTTCTTGATCTATGGAAGACAAAATTAGTCATATGTCTCCAGGAGTAGTACCTGCAATAGTTCCAAAAATTGAACCATACAAATAGGAATTGAATAAAATAATAACAAATGAAACATACAATACATAATCAGGAAAAAAAAAAACATGGGTATAAAATAGTTGTAAAACATGCACACAAAAACAAGTCAAAATAATCTACGAAATCTTTTATCACTGCTAGATCTGCAAAATGTCCAAAATCTTTGTCAGATGACGTAATTTACACTGTGACATCATTGATCATTACGATTCTTAGAATCGACAGCATGGATATTTTTCAAAATGCATTGAATATTTGAAATTTATATCACATGATATTGTTTTCATTATTAACCTCAACGTTACTATGAAATATCAATAATCTGTCAAAAGTTCAATATACCAGATATTATTAAACTATCATCATGAACTAAACCGGGACCAATTTAATAGAGAACGGGCTCAAGTTTGTAGTGTGCTGTACATGATTTTCAAAAACATTTGTTGATTTTGATGTGACATAATACCATTGAACATACCGGTAATCGTTGTTTGATATATTACTGTCACTCCGACTTGAAAACAACTTTGGCTCTGGCGTCAGAAGTTTTTCATTGAATCGTTCGAATCTATCCTTCAATGCATGTGAGTAAATGTCTTCCGGCACAAACTTAGGTTTCATCGTACCAAATTTGTTTTGTTTCTGTATATTTGTCATCATTTAGCTTTTTAGTTTCCTGCTCTATTAACAGCAACATGAATCTACAGCTATCTTCAGAATTAATCGACCCTTCAGTATTGTTTCCGTATTATGCTATTTTTAAATTCCACGAAATAAACTCAGTATGTCCACGTGCTTATTTTCTTTGTTTTTTTCTCTCTAACTGCTTTCGTTTTTTTTTTATCATCTTCAAGAATTTCATGCAGTGGTGGGACTCGGTGGGAGATATTTGCCTCGAATTCAATTTTTGCAATACACTATAAAGTTACAAAACATCTGTTAAACCAGCGACTGCATCTAACCAAACTGGATTTATATGACCTTGGTGAGGGAGTGTTAGCACAAATTCAGTGGCTTAAAAGAAAGTAATGTTTTCCACATTGTTGACGATGAAGCAAGACTTTTATTTTTCAGCGTTCAAATAAATCTATGTGTGAGCGTTCTCTAACCAGCTAATAACTTTTTCCTAACAAGCTTAAATAGACAACCTTATCAAGCATTCAGTTCATTTGCATATTGCTTATTTGCAGCCCAAAATACGGTATGTAAAATGTAGAAATTATCTCAGTGACACTCCTCTTTTCACCTCTGTTCATTATACTCTTATGTCACTTTATAGTATAAAATGATCCCATTCTGCTGGTGGGACGTTTCATAGGTTCGACAGGTAAATCAAGCTGATCTTGAACAGAATAAAAATGACGTATTTTATGACTTGTTATCGTCTTCAAGTAGGTTTCAGTGTCGTTAGAAATGTCATACAAAATATTGAGTGCTACTATCATAAAATGTGTATTCGTTTATAATTCTCTTGAAAAATTCTTAAAGCCCTTTATATATGATTTTACTTACGTTTGGCATATTAATACGTCTCAGTTATTTACGACTTGGGAATCTAAATTAAGGGGTTCTAGTTCATTTCTAACCAGATTTGGAATAGGTTGATGAAGTACAGACGTCTTCATCTCGGACATATGGTTCAGCCAGTTAACGCAACTTGTTAAAATATATATTTGCGATAACTGTTTCTCGAGAGATAACAACTGATATATTTATTCGCGCGGTAAAATAATTCGAGATATTTTAGGTATGTTTATCTGTTATGAACAACAAATACATTTATAAATAGAAACATACCCGCGGTATGTTTTGGGAGACAACTTTGTTAAGCTATTCTAGTACGGTAAACAAGGGTTGTAGGAAATTCATGAAAATTATATCTGTTACGATATATCAAATAAATCTATAAATAGAAACGCATACCGTGGTCGGAGATAAACATGCTAAGTTATTATCGCATGGTAAACAAGAATTGAGAGTTTTATCAGTTAAGAAGAGAGAGAGAGAGAGAGAGAGAGAGAGAGAGAGAGAAGGATGGATGGACTGGTCGAATGGTCTAAAGCACTCAGTGTTCTGGAGCAGTGCCTCTGTCTGTGTGGTTTCTAGTCTCAGGCTCGGCTAACGTGAGTAAATGAGAGAGCTTGCCGGTAGCTTCTCGTGGGTCGATGGTTCTTACCGGGTTGTTCCTCCACCAGTTACACTTACCCGCATGTATGTATAGCCTATCATGTGCTGCAGAATAGCTCTAAACCCAACATCAACATATACTACAGGCACAGCGACACATTTGATGTCACGATACGGCTTGATTTTGTTTCTATGACAACACCATTGTATTCGTCTCTCGTGTTTTTCTAGACTGTTTTGAATGTATGATCATTTAGCCGGTTTAAAGATTGCTTTTTTTTGGTGTTAGTATGCTGATGAAATATATACATGTCATGGTCCCAGAACGTATAGACAGACATGCATGTGTAATCACCAACCTATGCTAGAGTGTTAAAATAATCTCTTGTATTATGCGGTAAGGTTGTTTCCTAAATGATTGTTGTTGTTGTGGGGTTTAACGCCATTTTTCAGCACACGATAGGCTATGCATGGCGGCCAGTATTAATGGTGGAGGAAGAACCCGGGAAAACCCCGGGAAGAACCACCGACCCACGAGAAGCTACTGGCATGCTTTCTCACATATCCACATTTGCCGAATCCTGGACTCGAACCCACGCAGACAGAGGTGAGATGGCAGTGATCCGTAACGGAGAGCGCTTTAGACCACTCGGCCACTCGGGGCCCCGTTCCCTAAATGAGCTCTCTCTCTCTCTCTCTCTCTCTCTCTCTGCATCCTTGTTGTCGGGTACTCCTCCATTCCATCTTAAAAAAATAATTCTGACGCACCAGAAATATAGCATGTTTTCAATTCCATTTACGGCATTAGTTAAGTTTCAAATATCACTACAGTATAGTAGAGGTTAAATAGTAAGATAGAGGTTTGGCACACAGATATGAAAATCCAGTAGAAAAGAACTTAATCAAGCAGTTAGGTCTAGGAACCTGAATTTGTTATGCAGTAGCAAGGAATGTGGTAAGATATGAAAACACTAAGCATTAATTTGAACTACCATTAGTTAATCATTTAATTTTATTAGTTGTGCGTGGTCTACAACCAAAGTAACAAAGATCAGACTGTTTTAGATTTAAACGAGTGTTTTATCTCGCACGTATATATACTATCTACAAGCACTGCCAAAAATTATACACCTCAATAAGAGCTCCAAATTTCACAGCCGAAAGACTTCATGACACTTTTCATAGCTTTCTTTTATAAAGTGACTGGATTATTATTAGTCAGTTTTACGTTTGCATAATCACGAAATTAGATGCTACGGTCACTTTGTAGGTTGTTACTGACTACCGGTAAAATGTCATAATGATCTACGTTTCAGACTCCAGTGATCTTAGAAACCTTTTACTAAAAAAATAGGGGCCCCGAGTGGACTAAAGCGCTGTCCGTTACTGATCACTACCATCTCACCTCTGTCTGCGTGGGTTCAAGTCTCGGATTCAGCCAACGTGGGTATGTGAGAAAGCTTGCCAGTAGCTTCTCGTGGGTCGGTGGTTCTTTCCGGGGTTTTCCCGGGTTCTTCCTCCACCATTAATACTGGCCGCCATGTATAGCCTATCATGTGCTGAAAAATGGCGTTAAACCATACAACAACAGCTAAAAAATTAAAATAACAATTTCATGAGTGTTTTCAAAAATTAGATCACCACACAAGATTCATGTCTGTAGAAATGATAAATATATACTTTATATCGTCTATTCAGTTTTCATTTCTTTGCATTTATATGTAAAGCAGTTGCATAGTGTTGAATGAATGGTAAACGTTTGGTTGCAATTGAACCACTTCTATTGCAAAAGTATCCTTGCTAATGGTTTACACTGTATGCGAGACAATGCATCTTATTTACAAACAACCACGTTTGTCTTTCTGCGTTTCATGGCTTCAAAACAAGAGATGCGAATTCAAATTGTTTTTACTTTTTTGTGTTTTGATGTTCAAACATTCTTTTTCACTCGCTCATCCCAATGTTTATTTTTAAAACTTTTGACAATTTTGTTATCTTGAAACTTCCTTTTATCACTCCCGTTTCTAGGACGGATAATATCTACTTCTACAGAGGAAGTGTACATTATGACTGATGAATAGGGAATTTAAAATAGTACGATCTCTATACGCGGAAGTAAATACATACATCAATATTGTTTGAATAAAAATAACATTGTACTACTATTAAAATTTAACGCTGCTATTATGTTACTAGAGCAGTATGAAATTTCTTCATTAACACCTTTGATATAGAGTTAAGAAAACATTAAAAATCAATTGAAAGTTTTAGCGGAATTAGTCTGAATTATATGTAATAAAATGTCGTTTGCTATGATTTTGCAGGTAAAGTAAATGTCGCATCGTAAGCGTGGTCACAAAAGAACCCACGGATACAAATTAAAAAAGTCTATCCTTAAAACCTCAGCAGATGTGAGAATATGCATTACTACATAAAGGAATTTGTCGTATAGAGAAACCGAGGAGATCAACAGTTGCATCTTCTGTATATAACAATTACAGGAGGACTGGTAGTCAGACTCAACGGGTGTTTTGAAATCACTAGATGAGCCGGTTATTTCGTAAATGAAACACAAATTACTAGAGTAACAAGGGATTCGTCAATATGAATCTTTTAAGGGAAATACTATATCATTTCTTCTTCTTCTTCTTCTTCTGCTGCTGCTTCTGTCCATCGTGTCAGATGATGACACTAGTTGTACTTCCCACGGTGACTAGGCATGTGGCCCCCGAGTCCACCGCTGGATGCACACTGGATGTTACAGGTTGGGCGTGGGAAGTCTGTAGACATGATGGTCTGGGATGGTGCGATGTGCCTTTGTTTCTCTCAAGTCATCTTCTGCTGCTTCAACATCCTTTGTGATGAGCATGCGCCATGTAGACTGGCACTGGCCAAGCTTTCGGCTCGCGGGGTTGGATTCCGCAATATTTCAGGTTACACTTAATGTTGTCTTAGCACCTTTTCCTAGGGTGCCCTCGTTTCCAGCTTCCTAACATGAGCTCACCATAGAAGATCTGTCTCGGTATTCAGGTCTTCTCTACCGGAATGAAGTGGCCAGACAATCTGAGCTGCGCCTTTAGTAGCAGTGCCTCGGTGCTATGAATAAAGACCTTTTTGAGGACTTCTAAATGGATACAGTCTTGCCTTCGGATCTGCATGATTGATCGTAGTGAGCGTATGTGGAATTGCTCGAGCTGCTTCACATGGCTGCATTATACGGTCCAGATTTCACAGCCATATAACCGGGAGGGGAGGACGACAGCTTGATAAACCTTGGTCTTGGTAGGCATCTGAATGTCTTTTTCCTTCAGGACTCGGACACGAAGTCTTCATAGAGCATGGCTTGCTTTCTGTATTCTGGCTGTAATTGAATTGTCCAGAGACCCGTCTGAAGACACTGTGTTTCCCAGGTATGTAAAGTTCTCTACGTCCTCCAACTGTCTCCCCTCGATGTTGATGGCGGGTTGTGGTGGGTATTTGTAAGAAGCTGGCTGAAAGAGTATCTCTGTTTTATCTAGGTTTATTGTCAGACCAAATAGCTTGGATTCCTAAGAGAACTTATTCACAATAAGGTGGTTCTCCTTCTGTGTCATAAGTGGACAGTCATCTGCGAACAGAGAGTATAGTAGCAGTCTGTCCAGTGTCTTTCTTCTTGTAGACAGCCGACGCAAGTCAAACAGGGATCAATGAATGGAGTATGACTTGGGTGATGAAGAGGTTGAACAGCACATGTGCGAGCATACAGCCCTGCATCACTCCGGTCGAGACGACAAACTGCTCTGAGCACCCCCCATTGGCAAAGACCTCTGCTGTGATATCGTCCTTGTACACTGGATAACGGTGGTGCACTTTCTAGTGTAGCCAAGTTTTCCAAGGCCGAACCAAATGACTTCTCTATTTACAGAGTCAAAAGCCTTGGTGAGGTCGATGAACACTGTATAGAGATCCATGTGTTGTTGCATGCATTTCGCATGTATTTGCACCACAGTGAAGATTGTTCGTCCAGCATTACGTCGTCATATACTACTAAATTATTAATAAATCCATCGAGGTCATCTAAAGATGGGGCTTCATCAATACCGGTGATAAAATTAATAATATCATTACCATCTTCGTCCAACAATTTTGAATTTTCATTAAACTTTTTAAGTACATTGTAACATCTCTGATCATCAACTGACGGAGCTACTAAATACAATGTATCCCACTTGAGCCATCTCGGTATCAAATTAAGCAGTAATTGTGTTTTACCCGATCCGGATGGACCTATTATTATCATTCTGATGGAATTCGGTAATGCTGAAATATGGTTTACTGGCTCTTGTTTTCAACGACAGTCTTGTTTCACAAATATAATAACAAATATTGATTTATATTGTGTTCGACATAGAGAATCCATCCCCACAAGTGCACTTACAGATAAATGTGTAAGATGTGTTACAAATAAAAATAAATTATTCTCCGGACACAAAGTTTCTGGTGGTGATATCGCTACTTCATTAATAAAATTATCAGGAACTCCATTAATGGGCTAAATATCCAGGAGAAAACATCTTCTAGGATATAATTATTGTGGTCCTGGAACTCGACTTGATATCTGACTTGATGAGCGAGATAAACCAAGACCTGGAGAGTATCCAATAAATACTATTGATCAAGTATGTCACGCTCATGATGTAGCTTATTAAAGTAAAAATCTTTAACAACGACATTTTGCAGATGTGAAGTTGATTCACTTGTTAAATTCCATAAAAATGAATCTTTTAGAGAATCATTAGCTAAATGGTTGGTAAGATCTGAGATGAAAGGTAAACTAGTATGAGGAGCCAGTAATTATTCAACCGATTATTAAAATAATGGAATTGTTTTATAATAACCCAAGAGGATATTGGAGGGTTAGAGCAGCGATTACTAAACTCGCTGATGCAGCAAATTTTACACGTTCTGTAGCTGCAAATTGGTTAGCACAACTGGCAATATAGCAAATTTATTTACCACCACCTAAATAATTCAGCATGCACATTTTGATATCAGCACCCTTAATGAAGTTCATCAAGCATATATTTTATTTTTACCACACGATGCTATTAAAATTGGTAGACGTCAATAACGAACATACAAATACGCGTTAACTGTCGTTGATGTTGCAAGTAGATATATAAAAGCAGAGCCGTTATAAACTGAAATAGTAACTGAAGTTCCTTATGCTTTTGAGCGAATTATCAACGAGGTCTCTTGCGATGGTTGCAGCTACTACAGGTTGATCCTGGCAAGAAATGTCTTGATGCAGTATCATCTCTGATGAAAAAACATAATGTCAAAATCAGACGAGGAGATACTGCAATTCATCTGATCAGGCAATTGTTGAACGATTTAATCCAAAACTTGCTGAGCTGTTATTTGGATATTAATATGCAAAGGAAATCATTCAGAAAGATATAAGATCTCGCGAATGGGTTGAAAGATTACCAAGTGTGATAACTGCATTAAATAATGTAAGTACTGGAACAACTGCCAAGAAACCCATTAATGCAATTACAGAAAACATATACCAGCAAAATGAAATGAATTTTCAAAACAACCAGTATTAGGTAATGTGACTGTCAGGTATTTATACGAACCCGGTGAATTTGAAGTTGGTAAAAAAGGAGCGACTGATCCTATTTGGATTATTACAACACATAAAATGTATATTGTAGTAAGATCCACGGGTATACCTGCAATCTACAGATTAGATTCAACTGCTCCTCAGCGTGGATTGGTACGTGAACAATTACAAGTAATTCCTGAAGACACACAATTACCAGCGCATTCACTTTTGTAAACTAGCACCTCCACGTCGGTTACATTTAAGACAGGTCAGCATCACATTTTCGCGTATATGAGCAAGACTATTATTAATTCTATCTACGGTAAATTGTCTTGGATTATTATTTGAATATTGCCACAGCATTACTGTGTTACAGCTTGCACAGTGATGTCGTTGTTTTAAAGTCATGATAAATTCAGCATAGAGATTAAAGTCTCGATTATTTTTTTCTCACAATGTTTATAACTAATTTTTTTCTTCTTACTATATCATTGTTAGTTTCCTGAATTTGATCATTATTTTCTGTGAAGTCTATCACAATTCTTCGCAGCTGAAATATTCTTCTGACTCGAGACACTGCGAGACAAATTAAATCTGACCATTCGATACGATCATCTACGATCCAAACATTTGTATCAGAGATGGTTTATCCTTGTGATAAATTAATTGTCATTGCGTATCCTAGCGTCCATGGAGTTTTGTCCATAGTGAACGCGCTCTCAACAACACTGACAGGAACTTAACATCGTTTAATACAGGATTATGTTTCTCTGACGATCCTGGTATATCAACGTCGATATTTTATCGTCGCGTATCTGCTGGTCGATAACACAATGGTACGGGTAGATTTGATTTTTTTTTCTCTTTATATAACATAAATATTTGTTGTTGAAGTGTATCACGAACTATCTTTCTGTTTGCCACTATCAAATCATTTGGTCTCCATAAATTCCAAATTTGTTCATAGGAGTTTCTGAAATTAATTCAGGCATTGTTTCACATTTGATTTTATTCGGTTATAGTCTGATTCATTTCTTAAACTCTCTTAATTCTGTATCATGCGCAATATGATCATCAGTTATTTCCTTATAATAATATACAAAATTCCTCAGCCATTTATGTGCAGACGTTCCAACAAAAGTCGGTGGTTGACCATCATCGCCATACATTATTACAACATTATTTTATATCAATAACCAATCAAAAAAATGTTTTAATGTTTCTCATGAAACGGTGCATATTTCATCCCAAACAATAATCCTTGGAATATATTTCTCTCCCATTCGTTCAGGAGTTCATTTATCTCCCTTACATCGAAAGAATTTATGATAAGTGCATGATTTAATAGTTCTTTCTCTCATTTCTCTTGCGAGTCTGTGTGTAGGTGTTAATACAACTAGTTCTGAACAACTGTTCAAGAATAATTCGATCACACGAGTTGTTTTACCAAAACTACCAGATCCATTGAGATAAACTGTTTTATGTCAAGCTACATGATCAAATAACGATGGCGCAATTGATAATTTTGATATTTTGATTTTTAGGGTGATAAATATCCTTAATTTCAACGTCGGCGGATTCAGAATAATTAAGTATACTTACTTGTTTTATTCTCCATTCACCCCATGATGCATAAGTGCCGATCTGCAATATTTCTAGCAATCCCGTGTTTCTTATTGATATAAGACGCATTTGTAGCGACTCTGACAGCAAATTCAGAAACTCTATTTATCATCGATACTAGATTTATCGAAACGTACGCAAGTATTGAATATCTTAAATGAGTAAACTGCGGTGACTCACCATCGATATATCTCACAATGGTACCTAATTTAGTTTTGTCGGATAAATTAATATTATTTCGACTTAAAAACGTGTTACTATTCGTTGTATCAGAAATTATAAAATAGAATTCAGCATCATCTATAATCAATCTTGCAAAATGTTGTATATGATCATAGGATCCTCCTTAGGTGAATTTACCAAATATTTGTTTCCAAGATCTTACGCGTTTTTATTCTCAAAATCAGTTATATCAGGATTTTCATCATCAGAATATTTCTTTTGTTGTGGTAACCAAACGTCTTTCTACGGACAATACGATATAATTCCTTCAGTTACTGTTAACAATAATAGTATTTGTACATCGAGCATATATCATAATAATAATGTTGGCGCCCACATTTTTTTTCTGAAACATATTTGCCAAACCAGACATAACAAATCTTATTGTTGAAGGGCGATAACCCTGTAAAGCTAAGCTATCTCCACTAGAGTAATTAAGTAATTACCTTGCTTGTGAATACTAATATTATATTACTATTTATTTAATATTTTTGTGTCATTATACTCATTGTAGGATAATTATTGATAGAAAAATTATTTATTCATTCTGAGACTTCTTTTCAGTGTTGGTGAGCAATTTAGTGCATTAGTGCATTTTGCCAGTCATGAATCATATAAGTTTTTTTTTTTATGCTGGGTGAAATGTCATGATATAACCGTTATTTATCCATTTTGAGACTGCCATTGTTGAAGGCAAATAACTCTGTCAAAAGATAAAGCTCTCTCCGGCAGAGTAATTAAGTAGTTATCTCGCTTATTACTGCATAATATTTATACGACTAATGCAGGTTTTATGTTTGTGTGTGTCATCGTAACTAAATTTATACAATAATTTAAACATCTGTGTGATAATTAACTAAACATATTCAAGAAAATATTTCACTTACCTCTGTTCACTCCCGATGCATTTCCAGACTGACTGGGGAGAGCGATTCTGTCTGTCTTTTATAGTCAAATACATCCACGCAAATATATTGTTTTGGAAAGGTGTTGCTTTTGAAACTCTTCTCTTAATTAGAATCTTGACTAACATCACCAAGTCCATCTCCGTAAATCGCTCTGTACGTTGGCAATCGTCAGTTTACTACCCTAACTATTATTGGCTCACGTTGAGCATTAATCATTTTTAAATTACATACTGATTAATTAATTGTTATCAGTCGCTGTAATAATCATCTAATTTTTCGTTAATGAGAGAATGATAAATATTACGATCGACAGCACCGCCTGAATATAATCTTCGACAAATATCAGCTATTTCATTAATAATTTCTGGAGAATTATTTCCTTCACGTTTTCCTCCGATCAGAATGTCTAAGCGATGAACATCGGCAAGAACACTGTCAGGTCAAGTTTCTAATCCACTTCCGGTGTTTGGTTCAGAGCTTTGCGTATCTTTTAACAATTCAGCAAGCATACCTTCTTCTTGTTGTAATTGTTGTTTTCTTTCTATTACTTTATCATGAAACATTTAAAAAAATTATTTTCCCTACCCTCTTCATAAAAAGGAGCAAGACCAGTATTAGAAACAACTACACTTTTAATTCAATCAATTTCTGACAAAGATCCAAATTGTTCATGTTTTGGATATTTATTTCGTTCATAAAATGTTACTGCAATATCTACCAATTTATCAACAGTCTTTATTTTTCTAATATTATTTAAAGCCTCAGATGTAAATCTACTTTTAATTTCATTTAGGTGCTGTTTTTTATATTCCTCTCTTTCTTGTTCTTGTTGTCGATATGATTTTTTGGTTGTTCTAGTTCTTCTTGAGGTTTTTCTGTTTTAGGTTCAGGATCAGATTTAAAATATTGCTCTAGCTCTGAATAATAATTATCTATTTCATCTAAATATGCCTTATAATCAAGATCATCTTTTCTGACTTGCTTACCTCCTTTATTTATTCGAAATAACCATCTGAACCTGTTTTCGTGTGATATCGGCTTAGTAGCATATTCAGGTTTTAAATATCTTTTTCTGAAACTATAACTCGAAGCAGCAAATGCAGCAAAATCTTTCAAGTTTACAACTCCTTTTACTGTATTAATTATTTCTGGGGTAAATTGTTCAAGCATTTCAACTTTTTCTTTTGGTTCTGGTTCTCCTCCAACAGCGCCTTCAATTTCTTCGTCACAAGGTTGTGGTGGAGGTTGTGGTTGAGCGGCAGCTATTTTAGTTGAAAGGTCTTCTAAAATTTTTTTGTCCGTTTGTTTTGCTTTTGCTCTTTCAGTAATCTTTGTAACAGGCTAGACATTGTTCTTTATCTTCTACATATTCAACTTGTGCTTCTTGTCGTTCTTGCAAGTTTTGTTTGAGAGCATCACGAACAGGAAGATATCTTCTGATTGCTTCTAATCTTTCTCTAGCTAGTATATAGGTACAGGAAGAAAGAAAAAAAAAACCAGTTCTTTGTGTGGGAGTAGTGTTCGTTGTATAGATAACTCATGCTGTCAGGTCAACGGATCGTAACATCGTTAACACACACGTGACATGTAATCATAATCGGAATCTCATATCAAACACCACACGCACTTCATACTTCCTCTAAAATTAGAAACTTGCCTATAGATAACCTTTCTTAACGCTACTGCAAGTTACGAAATAATAACTTTTGAAATAGCTGGCAAGGAACCTTTCTAGTTGTATAGGCATTTAACCCTACGATTCATGTTTAGAATGGATTTTTTACGTTCCTGGGAAGGTTTGAATATTTGCTCTATTTTCTTTGCATCACTTATTACTCTCGCAAAAGATATGTATTTGCATCTTGCTAAGAGAATTGTACTCTGTTTTCGAACCGTGTTTCCATTTTGTTAATTCCCTGTTTCTACAGTTGGTTGATATGGATCGGTCGTTAAGAGACGTAATATATCAGGTCTTTTTAGGGACCATGATAAATGTTTGTTACATTCATGAATTCGTCCACATAATATTGGTCATGGAGAAATGTATTCTTAGTATTTCGTGTTATCCGGTCAGTAGGTCAAATTTGATTTTGCGATATAGTTTCATGGAATTCCGTTGTTGGAATATCAAACACCAACAAACTCCACATTTCATCTAAAATCAAATGAATGTGCATAGATAAATTTGTTTTGGGCTTCTAAGTATTTTAATTGCTTGTTATTACTTCTCAGAAATAGATAATCCGTAACATTTGCGAAGGAATCCACTTATCGCCGCATGTCACTCAAACCCCAACACGTCTAGATAACTACGGACCAGGGACAAATACTATCGCTGGCAAAAGAATATATATATATATATATATATATATATATATATATATATATATATATATATATATATATATATATATATATATATATATATATATAACCTATACATTTTTAAATCATTCGTCACGAAATGTTCAGAATGCACTATTAATATTATTATTAATTCAGACAAGGTAAGTGTCAACATAAAATACTTTCACTTTATATCATTGGATATGCTAATGTATCTGGGCGTGGTTATGGGTGTATGTGGGCGTGGTTATGTAATGATGGACCGTGGCTAATTGGATTCCGAATGAATAACTTGTGTTCACTGAAAGTTTTGGAACCTTTTAGTTACGTTGTTATTGTCTTATTTACCTACCGTAGTGTAGTTAACAGATAGTTTTTATATATTTATTTTGTATAAATATACATTAATGTTCGATATTGCTGTACCTCATGCTACATCATTACAGTGAAAATTGTGTCTGTCTCCGTGTTTTAAGACATAGTCAGTAAGACCTTCATAATAAAATCACTTGCTGCTTTCACAAAACGTCACAGTTTTGCGTGCTGATTATTGCTTTAAACCTCTGCGTTAAAACAAGCTGGGTTTTTTTGTGGCTAAATCATAAGGAACTGATTGAATTGTCCTGTATTGCAATTTTACAGGTTGGGTCAAATATTTTAAAGTAAGTACGTACACAGCTTGAGAATTTATATGACAGTTAGGCCAGAAGTTCATGGCATTTTTTACACAGTATTATTCATTTATACAATACTCGCCTTACTACCAACTAGTCATCGTACAAACATAAGAAAAATATAAATTTAAATGGTAAAAAGCAATAACTAGACTATATTAAATGTGTATAAGCATAGATAATTTTTTTTCTTAGCATCGAAGAATCTATCAGGAGCCCATTTTATCAGTTAAGTGTGAAATAACTGGAGTGCTCTGGTTACGGCTCAAGCAAATTGTACCTTTGCAAGGCACAGACACTGGGATAGCGTGGTTGAACGTTGTGTGCTCTTTAATGGGCAGTGGTCACTGAGAATATTCATAACATGTATCATTATTTGTGACGTCAATCGCAAAGGACATATACATGCAGATGACATAAGGTCATTGTTAGCCAAATGGCAAAGGATATAATTACTAAAATGGAATAATGAATATTTACTCAAATGGCATACGGACATTATTACACAAATGGCATAAAGGCATAATTACTCAAATCGCATCAGGACACAATTACTCGAATCTCACCAGAACGTAATTGCTCAAATGACATACGGTCATAATTATTACAATGGCATAAAGGGATATTTACTCAAATCGCATCAGGACATTATTACTCAAATCGCATAGGGAACAAGTCTCAATGCTCAAAGCCAGTAAAATCAGAGAATCGGAAGCATTCAAATACATGCGTTACACTGCGGTTACATGCTCTAAATGGTTTTGAAAAAAATGTATGCGAATATAACAACAGCGCTTTTTGTCATTGTTGTTGTTAAAATTACTCTCAATGGTGCGTTTAATGTAGGACCTACGTAAAGTGTGTGTGTGTTTACTAAGCATACACTTAGAAAGCTGTTCGCCCTGTGCACATGAACAGAAAAGAATAAAAGTAGATTTTTTTGTTGTTTCTCAGCAGATAATCACTTCCTCATTTGCCTGCCATCGTTTGGAGAAGAAGATGATCAACTGGAATTCGCTGTAATTGCCGACAATCATACTTGGCTTGACATCACTCTAAAGCTTCTTAGGCAAGGTGATGTGTATTGAATTGCAGCCTCAAGAAAAGCGAGTAACTGGTATTGGTCAAACGGTAAAAAACGTTTTCTTCTGTATTCGTTTATCAGCAGTAGTCGTGATTCTTATGACCTTTTTCAAAGTCTCTACCATAAAGAAGCAATCGCAATTTGTTTTTTTTTTTACACAGAAATGACGTGTTCTTATGTTACTTCGTATTTGTATCCTAGTGACTCATTCGACTAAGTCTCTTGACGTACTTTTCATTAATAACGACATTAATGTATAGGTACCCTACATAATCGTGTTAATGTAATTGCTCCCAAGTAAAACTCGTTTTTCTACGCATTGATCCCATCTTGAGATAAAATATAACCAAAACTGTTTTCGCATGATTTTTGCTAGGGAGTGAGGTTGGGTGAGGAGTTAAAGGAATCCACTTCTGACATCATAATGGTGGGGATTTCAAATTTTAGGGATCGTAGAGTTTATATGAGAACAATATCAATGTATAGACCTCTTACAGTATATTTGTTTTACAAAAGTGTGTGTGATAACTAATTGTATTGAATAAATATAAACTCCCATTGGTCTATTTTCGTAATTGCAACAGCAGTAGCAATAGTGTGTTACTTCATCGTGGCACTACCTAGCATGCATTAAAAATGCTAGTAACGGTAGATCCCCTGACACCAAGATAAAGAAAACTGGGTGTCCTCCATTGTACAACCTCGCCAAGTACAGTTGACAGAAAAGCTTTTCATAACAAGAAAATTAATGAAAGCATCTCCTTGTTCAATCCCATAGAACTTTATTATGACGGTTGATCTAAAAAGTTAAATACTTGAATGATCAGATTGCATTTTGCTATTATTAACGAATTGTAAATTAAGCAAACCACAAATTATCTGCGTAATTTTCGCTCGTTAGCTCAATATTAGCGAAAGGTGATTATTAAATTTAGGAAGATTCGCGCCATATCGCGCATCCTGGAGAAAGCACGAAAGTAATGCTGTACTTTAAGATACCGTAGTTTCCTTCATTTTCATGTGTATCAGTTTTCGTTAAATTGAATGTTGTCTGTATCGATTGACATAGTAGTAGAAAAATAGGCATATTGACAGCAACAAAAAAATCTCAAAAAATTATTTTAGATTGAAATAAAGACTATTGATTGGTTATAAAGTATACCCTTTGTCTTTTCTTTGCCATCTTCAAATTGATTCATAAAAACAAACATTTCGTCAATCAATTTTACCAGACTTTTATTCAAATATTGTCAAATATTTTATTTGTTATTAATGCGTATATACTTGTCTACATCTTTCTTCCAACGCTTAGAGTAACAATATATATAGTAACTAATACATCTGTCTGTCTCCGTGTTTCTGTATATATTATTCAACAACAGAATTTCTCATAATTATTAAATGTATCAAATGCAAAAATACATATTCTCGTCGCTGCTCAAACAGTTCAAGAAAATGAATGACTCTTTTCTTTATTTAGCATGTTTCTGAATGCATATCCTTTATAAGAGTACGGTTGCATTATTTGCCAATCACTAAAGTTTTTATCACTACCATTTATGGATTTATCTTGCTTTGAATATAAATACAATTTAGGTAACGCGGACTTTAAAAAAGACCTCATCATATATCTGATGACAGTGCCATGATGTCATAACCAATAAGCTGTAATTTACAAATGATTCTAAATCTTCACATTGAAGTTTACATTGCTTCGCAACAGAACACATCATTGTCGCCACACCTACTAGAGAACGTACACGCTGAAAACAACGGGAACTGTCTCAGCTTGAACGTAGCAAAAGCCGTGAATAGTCTACAGTCAAGAAACTGTCATGAATACAGCCTTTGTTTATGGCAAGAATGTAAGTACTGTACGGAGCAATACTGGTATGCAAAGGAAGAAGAGATCGATTGATTTAGATCAATATAATTTTTAGCTATGGAATAACTAGTTCTTAACAAAGATACCAAATACTCTCTTGTATTAAATATAAGAATATCAAAGGAAACACAAAATAAATTGCTGTTGAGGTGTATTTTTGATCTCAACCAGTACAATCTTCACAACATTATTTCAGACTTTGATATGTTTGGGAACTGTAGCCCATGTTATCGTTTCACCTTTGATACTGCTCAGACTTTTTGATTAATTTAGTTCCTATGAAATTAAGTGGGTCTATGCTTATAATACAGCCGAACAAAGGTCCTCAAAATCTCTGAGTGTTGAGTAGGTTTTAAACCAAGGTCCTCAAAACATCGGAGTGGTGATATGGGGAAAACCAAGATCCTCAAAATATCTGAATAGTGAGTTGAGTCAAATCAAGGTCCTCAAAATATCTGAATGGTGATGCGAGTCGAATCAAGGTCATTGAAACATCAGTGTGGTGACTTTGGTCAAACCAGGTTCTCAAAAACATCTGAGCGGAGAACTAGGTCGAACAGTTTGTTTCATTTTAGTTATATTTCCCAAAACACACTTCTAGACTCCGTCCCAGAATTTGAATGACTGGGATGTTACTGATGTATACTGTGGTATAGAAGACAGGTGTAACAGTTATAAATTTTCCCTATTTGCTATGCCGATCAGATGGTAAGTCGAGGATATGACTGATTCTGGGTCAAACTTTGAAAGATAATAATTTAATTCTAGAAAGTTAAAAGAAAAAGCCGTACTTTCAATAATGCATTATTTCAAGTATTTTTCATTACAATGTACCTGCTAAATACAACCTGAGTTTATATGAAACGTATGCGACATTCATAATAAGCCAAAGCTTGTGGGTAACGGTGTAATATTGAGAAAGGGAGATCATTTCTGCATTTTGGCGCTAAACATCGTTAAAAATTAGATTAGATATTTTCACGCCGTCGATGATATAATGATTCCATAGAAAGTCAATAATTTCTCAAAATTGCCGATTTCCAGATCAACGGGGAATTTTTACGACAAGTCGAAGCTCTACTTTTAAGCCAACAGCACAGCAATATGTTGCCACATCTGACAAATTGACGTCGACAACTCCTACCACGAGATCTCTTCAAACGCCTTACATCATAAAAGAAGTATTGACAGAAAACGCTACAACAACACAACAGTCCGCGACGACAATTGGTAAATTATTATAAAGTAGTCGCCTTTATTTAAGATGATGAAACTGTATGTGATATCTTTAGTATTTTGTTAAAAAGTTATATTGTCGCAAAATACTTATCTTAAACTTTTATAAAGAGCTGAGAGTCGGGACTAGAGAAGGAATCTTCTTATAAACAAAGGTGGAATGGGACTATAGAGGGATTTATCTTATGAATAAGGGTAGAAAGGGGCTAGAAGGGGGTTTATTTTATAAATAATGAACAGAAGGGGACCAGAGAGGAATTTGTTTTATAAATAAGGGTAGAAAGTGGCTAGAGAGGGATTTATCTTATAAATGATATACATAAGATGACTCGAGAGGGATTCGTCTATAGATAAAGGGACTGAATGGGACTAGACAGTGATTTTTCTTTTAAATAATGAACAGAAGGGGACTAGAAAGGGATTTGTTTTAAAAATAATGGTGAAAAGTGGCTAGAGAGGGAATTAGCTTATAAATAAGTGTAGAAGGTGCCTAGAGATGGGTTAATCTTATAAATAATACAAGAAAGGGGACTAGTGATGGATTCATGGATAAAAAGGGAAAGAAGGGAACTATCTACAATAAAGGGACAGAAGGGGACTAGAGAAGAAGTTATTTTATAAACAAAGTGACAAAAAGGAACTAGAGAGGGATTCACCTAATAACTATCGGGGAAAGAATGGGACTGGAGACAGATTCATTTGACGAATAAGCTGGTTGAGTTCAACGAGTTTGAGTTATTGATAAATAAATTAATAGCAGAACGTCAACTGAAAAATAATCGAACCACACGTTAATAACTGCCGTTTACCAACGTTTGCTAACTACGTAGCGTGTCATAAATTCAATTCATTTTCAAGTAGCTAGTGTATTGTTAAGCCATTGTAATCCATGTTTAAATTAAAGCAGAGTAACATATTCATGGAATATAGACGGATCTTGCTTTTAATATGACTGTCTGTGATACTGACAAAGAGAACCAGACAGAAAACGACATATTTTTCAATAATTTGTATCAATTTATGGGCTTCGTGGTGTTGACACATCTTTAGTGTGCACGGGATCAAAGTTCTAGTTCCTAAATGACATGTAAAATGTCATCTGGTTTTGTCGTGGCTTAGCCGAATGTAAATAATGGTGCTTGCTTTGTTGCTCTGTGTGCAGTCTGAGAGAAAATTCCAAAATATGTTTATGTTTTTCTGATTAAATGTAATAAATGTAAACGTTAGTATGATGTATTTTCAAGGATACTTGTTAGTTATGGATACATGTTAGCGATTTTAGAGTTCACTTGTAATAAGGTGCACACGACAATAGTTTTTTCTCAACCTGGAAAAAAGTAATTACGAATGACCATTAAACCAATGGCGAACAGATGTAATCATCAAATACTTTTACCTAACTGGTAATGAAGAGAATAAAAGATCGCATTCGCTATGCAGGCAAATGATTCAGCTTGATGCTGGATAGATGTTCATTTCTTTCCAATTCCCTCGAAGCCAATACGCGTTCATCAAAAATTGCATTCGCCCTAAGATGGGACATCGTATGCAGTATACGTTTTTTTTCCATCACGTTTTGTAAAACCAAATATTTGCCATTAAAATTATTGTATCCCATGCGCTTTATGTTTCAGTGAGCAACCATACTAAGTTTTGCAAATCTACATCCAGTGGAAACATGTGTTACTATTATTACAAAGATCTTCTAAATAAATCCGATGCCACGGCTTTTTGTAAACGACTTGAAAAGGAAATGTTTCATTTCGATAATGATGATGCTACAGAACAATTTGTCCAGGAAACATTGAAAAACATCGATGGCGGAATATGGTTAGGTGCGGTCAAGCTAAACACTTATTGCATATGGCTCAATGGTATTTTTTGAGTATTTCTTTTCATTTAAATTAACACAGCAGTCATATATACTCATATAATGTACATTAGTGTTTCAGCATTTTTCATCTTTATTATGATTATGTTTTGGGTGGTAGTGGTGATGGTGGCTAAAAAGTGAATAGACAAGAAATAACTTAATTGATCCTTAACGATGCATGAGCGGAGAATGCAGAATACGTCCAGTACTCCTTCTTGCATATCATTAGAGACTATTAATTGTTGCAACTCATTTTGTTTACTGGAATGCATCCGGTGATAATTTTCCTGCTGGAAAGGACGTGGAAGTTAGTAGTTGAGTAACGAAGAGTCTTAAATTAGTTATAAATTGTAAATTTTAATTTTGACATCTCCTATGCCTATACGCCATTATTTCAGACCGCTCATATTTAGAAAGACAAAGAAAAATACCCTGAATGTCATGGAAAATTGAATACATTGGCGATTTCTACAAAGTGATATGCTGAATCATTTAATCAGATTAATTCTTTTTTACCATTTGAAATAGAGTAGAATAATACAACCGCTATATCTTCGACAATTTGTGTTTATTTCTAAAACAAAAATACTCTCGAGTCCTTTGACACTCAATTCACATAATTATTAAATTTTCGACACAATGTAAATAATGGTGCAAAACAATAAACTGAACATGTTTTAGGTAGGTGATATACATATGTTATGACTTTAACAAACGTAAAATGTCGGTTGGCAATTCATAATTAATTGATAACAAGCTTGGACGGAATAAACTGAAAATAATACGTTTGATATGTCCTTGCAAACAACATTCAGCAATGGTTTAGAAAAAAGCAGATTTACCTATTATATTCAATTACTATGATATTGAAAGAATCAGCAACAGATTTGAACGTAAGATTATCAATGCAGTAAGACAGAAGAAGGAATACATTGCGTATTTGATGAAGATGACTGCTGATGTATATAAGGCCAACAGTATAGTACAAGTGGAAGATATTTTTCGTAAATTTTACTAGGCCAATCTACAGCGGTTCGGCAACAAGAGATATTATTTATGGGGAACAAATGTAGTCTTCAGATAACACATATTGGCTCAGTATATGACGAACCTGTTACAGATAATAATATTACAATTTAACATTAATTTGAAATCATTTTCTTCAGTAATGGCTGATGAACTTTGCAAATTGCTGAAAATGAAAGTTTGCAATTTGGACGGATGTCCTTTTTCACTTGCTCATAACGCCAAAGGACAATGGGTCAAGAGTAAAATATTCTATGAATGCGTTATAATGTTTTCAATGGCCAACATTAAGGACATCATAGCTCTATCGACAGAGTCAATATATTCCTAAGGTAGATCAATAGATTTGGAATTTTCAGAACAAGACAAATGACTGTATTTAAGATATCTTTACTGTGATTCCTAAAGGGCAATTGCTTGCACAAATATAATTCACATCTGAGAACAAATTAAACTGAACACACAAAAATTACACTGTATTAAAATAATGATTAACTGAATAATCTACAAACATATTACACATACAAGCGAGGAAAAGACTTTCATGCAAAAGAGTTTATGTTAATCACGTGAATTACTAGTGGCAGGGAGATATTGTTGGCATGCAGGCATACGAAAAGTGTGACACCAATAGATGCAAATGCATCTTGACATTGACAGATTTTCTTAAAGTTTGCCTAATCAAAAAAAGTAAAAACAAAACACGAATAAAATGTTATAACGTATATATTGCTTCCAGATAAATTTGCAAAGTCCGAGAGCATGAAAATAAACAGCCTAATGAATGGAAAGAAGCGTACAGTAAAAATATCCAATTTGTTAGAAAAGGATAGAATCGAATACTTTTCAACTTAGCAAACTGAAAATAGTCCGTAGTGGAGCAATTTAACAAAACTCTAATGACTAGATTACAAATATATTACACCGAACAATAAAATCTGATATGTCCAAGGTTTATCAAAGTTAATTGATATATTCAGTTATTTGTGAGCTAATATATTCTGAACACCCAAATTTAAAATAGGTGGAAACATTAGAGTTTCTAAACTTAAACAAGCAATCATATTTGTCAAGAGTCATTTTTGTACCTGAAGCAAAGAAATTTCTAATATCAGGAAAATAATTTTAAGTGATTCTTATAACCAAAGACCGGAAGATATAAAGGGAGATGATACAAGGGAAGGATTGCTTTATGAAGAAAAGTTATTTCTATGTTATAAACCAGATGACATATACTAAATTGAAACCAAAGAAAAGGGGCACGAAAACTGAGACATTAGGAAGGATAACAAGATTCTTAGGAATGACAGATTTCGGGAAAACAGGGAGCATCAGAAAAAATGAGTTAAACATGCGCATAGTGTGAATTTATATTGATCAGAAAACAAGGGCATCAAGGAAAGTAATCCCCAATGCATTACATATAGACAATAAAATGTTTCACATAAAAACGCTATAAGGCGACTAAAACATGAACAGTATCCAAGATACAAAGACAGTGACAGCACAGAAGAAGTTAAAGTTCATAACAAAAAACAAATACAAAGTTAAAGCCTCCAAGCTAATAAATGATCTTGGAAAACATAAATGGTATTTGAAAATCACATAGATGTTAATGCAGTCATAATGACAATTAAACTTATTTCAAATTTCGTGCAAAAAATGGAAACCAGTGATTGACATAAAAATTAGCTATGCAGTTGTACTGGACAAAACGTTTGTTTATAATTTTAGCATAGGCACTAAACGCTCAATAATAAAAGGTAACACATAATAAGCTAATATCATTTACGTTTATTTCTATTACAGCAGTTTGTGGATATCAACATTTTGAACATTCAGCTTTCAGAGTACTTTCA
This sequence comes from Sinohyriopsis cumingii, assembly GCA_028554795.2. Lineage (NCBI taxonomy): Eukaryota > Metazoa > Mollusca > Bivalvia > Unionida > Unionidae > Sinohyriopsis > Sinohyriopsis cumingii. The sequence continues at coordinate 73,703,386 of CM068838.1, read as the reverse complement.
TTTGACATCTCGTAGTCATCAAAAGTAAACAACTGAAATACATGTCACAGTCAACAATAAATTTTGTGAACGCTCAGGTCCATACAGAGGCAAGATATTTCAAATGAAGAATGTTTCAGGGACAACATACACCTGATGTGCAATAATGCAGATTTTATGTATGTGATGCACACCCATTCGGTGTAAAAGGTTACCAATGCAAGATAAAAAAACTGATAGAAGAAATGGAGAAAGAAAAACTATCAATAAAATACTGTAAATGCAAATATTGTGTGAATAAAACGACATAGATTTGGCATCACAATAAATAAAACGACATATTAAGGAGAATTACATTTGAAAGTGCAAAAACTACAAATAGACCCTAAATGTGTTCACAAGAAAACGACAGTTTCATGCAAATATTTTGGGTGCCAACAGTTAAGATATGATCATAGATGAATACGTTTACTGGGTTTACTCATAGACGCAGACACACCTTTATGTTGAGGACCTTCACAAAATGGCGACAACACTAGATGACTCCAGCCCGAACGTATTAGGCTCTGCTCTATTTTAGATACATCTTCTTCTACGAAGAGGTACGCCAAGGGCGAAACAGCGTGAGCGATCGACTTTAAATACAAAGAAGCAGACAGTTGTAGGACTTTACCGTTATCATGCAACTCAGTTTAATGCATCCACTTTATGTAAATGTTTCCTATTTGTTAACTGACCTTAACCATCTCAGCATACCATATGAAGTCATTGAATCAAGAGATTGCTACATTCAAAAGGATTATATTACAGACAGTTACATACACACACATTTCCATCAACAAACATACATACATGCATAAATATACTGAATGGCTTTTTGTTTTCTAAAGCACTGTTAAATAATGATGATGACGACAACGATGACTATGATTATAACAATGAGAAACTATTGAAAAGTGACAAAACCAAGCACTTTGCAAACAGTAACAAATCCTGCTTTATCTTGGTAATTGTTGTATTATTTTTATCCGTAAGATTAGTAGTAGTTTTATCCGTAAGATTATAACTGTCTTTATATTTAGTCACAATAAAATTGCATGTTTAAGTTCTATGCTTCTGTTTTTATCAAATTTTATGCTTCTGTTTTTATCAAATTCGGTCGACAAAATCCTGATTTCTCTCCAAAGGTCGAACGTTTACTAACGCCTAGACAAATAGTATATTTTCAACCGATACAGCTTATGAAAATTCGTCATGTTTGATTATGGTTCCATCGATCAAAACTCTTGCAAGAATGGGACGTCAGAAAATATTTTCTGTATTATGTCAAGGTGAGTGGGTGTTAATACTGCTACTACTACTGCCGCTACTACTACTACTATTGCACAACTCTAGAATTTATTAATGGAAATATAGGGAAATAATAATAATAATAATAATAATAATAATACTCCTTGCATTACAGATCCATGGAATAAATACATCTTGGTTCATAACAATGTTTCCCGTGGCAGCAAAGGAATCTACTCTATAATAATATGATAATATAAATCAAATATTAATTTCTGTTCTTTGCGAATCTCTTCTTTAATTTAAAAGGGATAAATAGAAAGAAAAAAAAACCAAACAAATAACATACACTGCTAATTCCAATCGACATATATCCAATTCATAATCGTGCAGTGTGTTTACGTATATGATATGTTTAACGTCCACATTCAATGTAGACTGAAACATTACCATTGAAAACGTCTCGTAGTTTGACATTTTCTACATAAAGTCCTAATGATGAAAACTGGTTCACTTTGTCTATATCTACAATATTTACAGACACAGGCACATCCGGCTCTGCTTCACCGACACAGTCTGAATTGAAAGTTACTGCAACAGAGTTAGCAGTAGTTGCTACAACAACAGAAACAACAATAAAATTACAACCAGGTTCACCTACAGTGAACTATGCGATGATTCCACCTAAATATGTCCAGACCCTTTACACCACAAAGCCAACGGCAGAAATCACAAGTGCAAAAAATGAACAATGCAGGACAAGTCCTGGTACATATTAAGCATGACAGGTTCTTCTTGAGTCTTAACGAAATGATATAGTCTTTAACTCTAAAACAAAAATAAAGAAAAGCGAAAAAGGCACTTAAACTTCTTAATATTAACAATGAAACTTGAAAACCAGTCAAGAGACAATGATAAATAGATATATTCGCCGTTTAAAATGACAGACGTGTAAACTTTAACGAATAATGTGCCAAGCATTCACTTATGGGATAGAGACACAAAACAGCCGTATTTTCTTTCTTAAAAGGCACCAAAATATAAACGATGGATATGCATTTTATGTGTAATAATCAAAGAACAAGGGGCAACGAAAAGGAAGTAAACGAGATAATCACTCGCCATCTTGCATCCTTGTCAGGAAGGTCATCATTTGAAGCAGATAAGTGATAAACAGTTCCTGATGGGAGACCTGCGTGTCAACGCTCCACCTAATCCAATTCCGCTTTTGACACATTTGGAACAGGATCAAACCATTTCCGATTGTATATGGCAAAGACACGTCACACCAGCAAATGAATGGATGTTTCTTTAAAATGGAAACTAATGCTAATTTACACCCTTACTTTAACCTCTCATAAAATAAACATTAAGAACTAAATCCTTTACCTTACTCATGCGCGTAAAATTCATCATCAACGGATACAACAATGATGACGTTCATGAACAGTTGTAATTAAAACATATTTCAGCAATACATAATTACCAATGATATCTTGTGAAAACGGATATAAGTAATGCATGGAAGTTGCCAACATATACGACTAATATATGAAATAATCAACAAATATGATCAAAGTATGGATTTATTAACCGGTATCATAATTTATGGATTTATCAACAGGTATGACTGATGAAGTGATTTAGCAACAAATTTGATCAAGGTTTGCATATATCAAGAAAATATCAGCAATGTATTGTTCATCAATTCATCAATCTCATCAACAGGTGTGCTGGTACATTAGATTGTCACACATGTTATTTTTTCAATTCCAAAACATTACGCCTTGCCAATGAAAGTGTTTACATGTATTCACCAATTAAAAAACCTAACATCGTCTCCATAACAATAATGTCAACAGTTTGGGGCCACTGCATATAAATATACAGCATGTCTATGAAAAATAAAACAGTTACAAGTATTAAATTTCCAATGGTATTGACACACAAATAACGCATTTAATGATAAATTAATTGAAACCCGGATAAATGTAAAGTTACCAGGACAATGTAAAATCTTAAATATTTGATCCGTGAACCTTACCTAAGCCATATTTTGGTTAATTGATAATTTGCGGTTAAATAGTTCAATGTAATTTCATGTCAAACCTTTTTCTCATTGCAATTATATTGCTTTGTTTTATAACAGTAACCCACTTGCCCACCCCAAACCAGCCTTTTCTCTTTACAAATTTGCGCTTGGGTTAAGAAATTTTATAACACTATCTACTTTAAAAAAATGAACAACGATACTTTGAAGTAGATTACACACACAACAACGATTGCTTCTTCAGGACCGAATGTCTTTGCATTTCAATCAGCAGATGTCTGTACACTTCAATCACTGAATGTCTATACAATTCAATCACTGAATGTCTGTACAATTCAATCACTGAATGTCTGTACAATTCAACCACTGAATGTCTATACACTTCATTCACTGAATGTCTGTACAATTCAACCACTGAATGTCTATACAGTTCAATCACTGAATGTCCGTACAATTAAATTACTGAATGTCTGTACAATTCAACCACTGAATGTCTATACAGTTCAATCACTGAATGTCCGTACAATTAAATCACTGAATGTCTGTACAATTCAATCACTAAATGTCTATACACTTCAATCACATAATGTCTATACAATTCAATCACTGAATGTCTGTACAATACAATTACTGAATGTCTGTACAATTCAATCACTGAATGTCTGTACATTTCAACCACAGATGTCTATACAATTCAATCACTGAATGTCTGTACAATTCAATCACTGAATGTCTGTACAATTCAATCACTGAATGTCTGTACAATTCAATCACTGAATGTCGATACAATACAATTACTGAATGTCTGTACAATTCAATCACTGAATGTCTGTACATTTCAACCACAGATGTCTATACAATTCAATCACTGAATGTCTGTACAATCCAATCACTGAAAGTCTGTACAAAATCAATCACTAAATGTCTATACAATTCAATCACTGACTGTCTATACAATTCAATCACTGAATGTATATATAATTCAATCACTGAATGTCTGTACAATTCAAACACCAGATGTCTGTACAATTCCATCACTGAATGTCTGTACAATTCAATCACTGAATGCCTATACAATTCCATCACTGAATGTCTGTACAATTCAATCACTGAATGTCTGTACATTTCAATCACCAGATGGCTATACAATTCAATCAACTATTTCAGCTACATTTATCTCATTCACAAAAAGTTTAATTAAACTATATCATTTGCTGTTTTTGTTCCCCCAGATAAGCACGAGATTCATACAACAAGTCAAGGTTCTACATTTGGCTCAACATCCGATTCACCTAAGGACGGTTTCAAGTGGCCGATGACATCCGTTCGGACCACACCAAAGACATCGGCAGGAATCTCCTGGGCAAACAGTCAACAGTCTGGGAATGTCTCTGGTAAGTAAGAATTTTAAATTAAATCTTAATTTGACAGGAATGAAGCTACGATGTAAATGCACACCGTTGCTAAAAGTATTGCTAAACTTGATGAGGAAGTGATGCAGTGGCAAGACAGATATTCTTTGTACGTAACGTAGTTTTACATATAAGACTAACGTACTGTGAAAATTATTTGTGGATATCAGCATTGAAAAGACTGAATTGGTACTTTGAATTAGTTTAATAACGTTGTTTGTTAGTTATATGACATATTCCGTTAATATGTTTTGTGAAATGATGGTTCACTTTACATAAATCATAAAAACCCATCTGTAGCTTTTGACAGGTACATTCGAAAAAGAGTTGAAATTTTCTGTAAAGTTTTATTTTTATTTTCTGTCATCAAAGTTACAGTAGGGTTACACACAATTATATATCTCAGATCAGTTTCTGCTACAGTGAGCAATTTTATTAAGTTTTCCAAATCTGCTTCAAGTGGAAGCTTGTTACATAATTCTGTGACGTAGCTTAAAGTCCCAAAGCATGTATCTCAAGCTTAAAGTCTCAAAGTATGTATCTCAAGCTTGAAGTTCCAAAGTATGTATCTCAAAGCTTGAAGTCCCAAAGTATGTATCTCAAGCCTGAAATTGTGTATTTTAATACTTTCAGCTAATCTATATTTCCTTTTGTCCTTTCCACAATTCCTTCTGTTCATGCAGACAGTACGTTAGTGGCAAGGAGTATAGCCTTCCGTGTATCTTTTATATGTTCTTGGGAGACTAGAGTAGACGTTTGCTGTCAAAGAATCCATAAAAGAGAGGATTGTCAAATACATTTCAAGTATCTCTTTTCTAATGTATATTTATGATGGACTTTTATAATTTTCTTGTTTCGATTATCTCACACCTAACACATTTTACCATATAAGATAGTTTCTTACAGATCACCTCAATATATTACCGTGACGTAAACATACAAAAGCATATAAGGATTCTTTCTCATTCATCGTTTATGCAATAATGTTAGATTCTTTGCTGAGTTTCCAATGCATACGAGTTGTCATGAATGTTACTGTCTTCCTACAAAGAGCTTTTATATGCCCGATCCTTAAGATGAATAACGATTTTTTTTTCACGACATACTTAGGGTAATTTAGTACAGAGACAACTTATGTTTATGAAGTGAAGGACTTGACTTTAGCTGTATGTCATTATTGAGGATGGTTAAAACTGTGATAGATAAATATTGTCACGATCTGCTCGTTCCAGATAAAGTGATTTAAAGTATTTTTGTTTGCTGCAGGCAATCCATTCCCCATTTTCATGCATGGGGTCGAAGAAGGAGACAAGACTTACTTCATCGCAAGTAAACAACAACTGAGTTGGGATCTGTGCACGAAATATTGTAAAAACTATATTATGGAATTTACAATAATTCCTGACAACAACACATGGATCAACCTTGTTTTGAGGCTGGTTACATATGGTGGAATATATTGGGTTGCAGCATGTCGAAATGCAACTGGATGGCGATGGCTGAATGGTAAAATGTTTCAATCTATAATTTCTGTATTGGGCTTTATTACATCCTGGTATATATAAAAATCCATTTTCTACTTGATGACCTATTCGTTTGTAGAGAAATCTTTCATTTGCAATTTTCAACATCCATTCTTCCCACATGTTCTTGTCGAAGTCGCTCGTGTGAACCATGAACACATTCTATCAGTAACTGACCTTTCATTTTAATAGCATTACAATAGTAATTGAGAAACATAAAAACGGAAGGTATATTATAACTTCACACGTCTAACATGATAATAACTATAACAGACAAAATCTTCAATGATGAAAGATATCATATTCATCCACCCCCGGCCAAAAAATTAAATTATGGCAAACCACAATGGGTCCAGCCTTTTCACGTAACTTTATGATGCAATGGCTCTTACATTGGCTATGAAAAAGTCATCCTATATATATATATATATATATATATATATATATATATATATATATATATATATATATATATATATATATATATATATATTAGTTTAGTCCAATATATATATATATATATATATATATATATATATATATATATATATATATATATATATATATATATATATATATATATATATATATTGGACTAAACTGAGGAAAGGAGACTTGAATATTGGTGATTTGTTTCAGGATTGGAGCCACGAGGGTGGTCCAGTGGTTTCCACATTGTTTCCCTCTTTCTATGTGTTTAAAATGTTTTAAGATCAGTGTTCGCTCACTCTATGCATAACATATCTAAACATGACCGCACACGGATCTCATCATTTGACCAGAACGATACACGCATTGTTTGACATCATTCTATGTTTAAAAATTTGTTCCACAATTTATTGGAGACGGCTTCCTTAATGGACACATTTCTAAAGCTATTTCTCGTTTGTCTAGATTTTCTGCTGCGGAAATGGTGTAAACACCCACTCCGTCCCAAAAATGTGCAAAACAGAACAAGTGTATCACAAAGTATAATTGATATGTAAAACGCACTCCTATTATTTTATCTGCTAGAACCTCTTCCTTTGTCATGTGCAGTGTCCAAAGTAAAGCTCATACGAATCCGCGACAATTGTATACGAGGCACTGTATAAAGGACGATATCTGGACAATCTTTGCGCATATCTGATTCATCAATGAAGCCTGAAGTTTCTGTTAGAACATTTACTGATTGTTTACGAGACAATCTCTCTAGACTCGATGAAAACGTATCACTCCGGTTTCAAGATCACTATGGTTATCTCTTTCCTTTAACTCGAAAACGTAGTTCAAGTTCAAGGAATGATGAAGCCATCTTTGACCATAGGAACCAAGATCTTACTAACGAACGTTCATTAGTTAGCAAGATTTGTATTTTATTGTACTGTACATAGTATGGGTTCATCTTTTACCCTATTTAAAAGATTCTGACATTGTCCACGAACAGGAACAACAGCAGTAATCATCCACAGTCAATCTTTTTACAAGTGACATAGATTCCTTAAAGGTCCATATACCCCATAGAGACCCAGATTTTCTCTGTTGTTAAATTTTCCATAGACGTCATACCATCCCAAACGCTAATGTCCATACCCACTCGACTCCATGCTGGCAAACACTTGATGTTAAATTCTTATACATTCTATGCCGGTTCAAACCCAGTCTTAAATTCCCACACTTTCACATATTGTCGGGCTTGTACCCATGGATTAACGGGTTCATTACCCAACCAGGATAACCAAGATAGGTTACCTCAGTGTGTTCTTGAGAAAGGCACTTAAATTACTTGCCATGATATTGTCAATAATGTGTTAAATTTTCCATCAAACCAACATAAAGGACACAAAACAAATCAGAAAATAACTCTATGTTGGAGAGAATTTACATACATACTTTTTTAGAAAATGCACTGGTTGTACTCTTGCTTTCATCTCGATGATACTTGCGACAATTCTTGTGATGAGTTCGAACTAATATACAAACTTAGAGCTATGTATATCCAAATTGCAAGTATTATAGTTATCCTAGTTTGACTCAGCCGAATCTTTCAACACCTTCTTCACCCCATAGTACTCGTTATTTTGTCACATGGAATTGGTGATTTAAATATCCATGCAGAAACCTGTACTCATTGCCGGATTAACCATTAGGCACACCAGCACGTGCTAGGGCACCAGCCCAACATGGCCACCACAAAAATCAAATCAAATTAATTGTTGATGATGAAACTGAATGAATTATATATGACTATTTCGATCTGCATGTACGAGTAATTTGTTTTGGAAAGATAACAACACTGGTATTTTCCCGCCGTTTTAGCTTTTATTATTGTTTTTTAAAAAAATAGTTTCACATGAAATTAGAAGGAGTGGGTGGTGGGCACCATAATATGTTATGTGCCCTGGAAGGCCTTAATCCGGCACTGCTTGTACTATACACATAGTATTTATTATTTTGTCACATGTAATTGCTGTTTTAAATCCGTGGAGACACCTATACATATAGTATTCTTTATTATGCCACATGGAATTGGTGTCTTACATCCACGCAGACGCATGTTAAGAACACGACGATGTACAACTTTAATTAAGAATCCACAATTTTTCTTAACAGAAACTTCTCTCTCACAACGATTCTTGAGACAGTTCACCTTTGATAGTCACGGAGACTGTTTGAGCCTGGATTTGCCGAGGAATCCAAATAGTTTACAACCAAGGCCATGTCTGGAAAAGCATTTCTGTTTATGTCAAAAATACCGTACGTCTTCTAGATTTATTCTCCAAAGGTCGTTTCGTCGTCTTACATAGAGTATTATTTTATGGTACTTTTGTATCAATTGAAGTTAAATGGTGTTAAGCTAGTAGGAAATAGAAAGTAATATAAACGCAGGTGTTATGGATGGATGACATAGGACCTGATTACAAGTGGGAATAAATCAAGTTGCACACAAGTTTTCATTACTACCTAATAATTTCCACATGTGAAAATAATTGATCACCGTTTAGTTGTAAATCAGGGAAAATTCCATGTTCATGCTAATCAGTACTGATTTAGAAGACTAAATTAGCTATTAACGTTTTTGTTATCAAGGGCCACATCCTTCTCTTCCTCTTTCTGTTCATCTTCCAATCGGTACAGAAATCATTGCAGCGTCTTTCTCATTTTCGAAAGCTATGGTTATGAAGAAGATTAGTTGCTTTAGGCATGTGCAAGCTACGGCCCGCAGGCCACATCCTGCATGCGACCTAGTTTTTATATCGGTAACGTTTACATCATACGGGTACATTAAAAAAAATTCGTAATCCGTACCGCGTCCTGGAGGAAATTGCACATGACTGAGTTGCTTGGTGAGTGGCAGGTCAATATTCTGGTTACAGAACCCGTAAGTTGTATTTTGAGCATGATTGCAAGTGTTGTACTTTGAGCATGATGGCAAGTGTTGTACTTTGAGCATGATGGCAAATGTTGTACTTTGAGCATGATGGCAAATGTTGTATTTTGAGCATGATGGCAAATGTTATGCTTAGGACATGATGGCAAACTGTGTACTTAGAGCATGATGACAAACTTTGTACTTGGAGCATGACGGTAGATTTTGCTGCTTAAACATTTTATATCGTGCATGACTCTGACATTTATGACATTAAAATAAACCTTTCCATAGCAAAACCGCAACGAAACTAGTATACCTACTTTTGATAATTTAAAATATTTAGTATATGTGTATATAAGTACCAACTGCGGCTTTCGAATGATTATTATATCTGAAGGTCTGAGCCTCAACCAAGGTTAAACAATCTATAATGTTCATGTTTAAAGTTAATATTGGAATGACGAGATATGAATTCTTTATTATTTATGCTAACGATTAGACGTGGAACATTTGTCTGTGTAATTCGTCTCGGATACATTGCATATTTGCATATACCAAATAACGTGATGATACATAGAAAATTGTGCCTTAGATATCCATAATACGTTTTATACACATTTTTCGACATACTATATACCTTTCATTCCAGTTAGAGCATCTGACAGCAATGCAAGTAGTATGGGATCACCAGTTGTGACGTCAACACCACGTGCTGATCCTTCTTACGTCTTAAAGACCTCAAACTCGCCTATCAAATCGGTGTAGACACACTTCATCTAACCTGTCTCTTTAAAAGATGTTAAGAACATTGATTTTCTACTTTGTTGTTACGAATTTCTATTGTATCCATCGTTTTATGAACTTGCGAAGAGTTACATTAGTTTAAATGAATGAAATCAAATTAAAATCGTGAATATTTTTAAAATCTCAATTTTCACAGCAAACTAGAGGGCTTGATAGTGTAGCCATGTCAGAGAATTGAAAAAAAATGCGCGTTCTTGGCTGTTTTTTAACAGCAGTTTCAGCACTTTATTTGGCCATAACGTTCGTAACGAATGGGAACTATATGTACCTTTTCTAAGGACACAACGAGTATCGGTTCTCCCAGAAAAGAGTAATATCAAAATATGCACGAAAAACAGCAGAGATTACGATACCGTTATATAAATAAATATATATATATATATATATATATATATATATATATATATATATATATATATATATATATATATATATAATTTTCACGATTTCTCTTTTGACACATACCATTTGTTTCATCATAATAAATGCTACATTTGCCAGAAGAAAATCATGAAACTGTAAGTTTGGATGGACTGAAGATTGCACATAGTCTAAGAGCCAAAACTATTTCAGTGACAACATTTGTGTTTATGTTCAAATCCTGTGTATATATAGCACTGATTAAAATTGGTGCGAAGGAAGTGTTGCACGAGGTACTTTTTACAATATATTGAGTATGAGAAGGCAAAAAAAACCCCACCTGATCCAAAAAATATTCAGCCTGCATTTTTAAATAAATAGATAAAATTTTGTCAATATTTTGCTGGTTTTTACAGGTGCTATAGCGTGATGTCATTTCCCAAACATTGGAATTAACACCAGTTTTACTGTATGAGTACATGTGTTTTTCGTTCTGAAAAAAGAGGTTCTATTTATATGTATTTGGTATTATTTAAGCAGTAATCAGACGCGGTTTGCTGTGAAGAAACCTTGCACAAAGAAATCTTGGTAAAAGTTGAATCTTTAGACTCTAATTCCACTGGTCAACAGTGAAATCATTACTGACTTGAAAAGGCCCTAATCTGTAGTATTTTGGTGTGCCGAACACGAATATAACCGTGAAAAATTTGTATTGGCTCTCGTTTTGAAGATATTCATATACCTCATTTTCTATGTTTCACTGTGTAAATTTCTTCAGTAGGACTGCAGCAACATCCGGAATAATGATGTAACATTGCATAATACCATCATGCTCACATCATCCACAGTTGATTGCATCATTTTCTGATGCAATGCAATACTAATGCCATGCGGCTGCTGAAGTAAGTTGACGTCAGCAGTGTACTATACATGTGTAGGCCTATTATACTAATGCCAGGCGGCTGCTGAAGCTGACGTAAGCAGTGTACTATATAAAGCCCAATCAGATAGGTTCAGCATTTAAAATATTTTAGACGTTGTGCGAGACAGTTCAAGCTACTGTTACATAAAACTTATTATTTTATCCATTTACGTACAATAAAGAACAGTAATGCCTCGAAAGTGTGTTAATACCGCGGACAATTTTTGCTATATTTGTGGGGAAGTGACATTTGCCAACCAGAAGAAAAGTATCAATTCTCAAGTGAAGAAGGCATATCATCTTTACTTCGGATGCAAGGTTGGTGACCAAGACAAGCCTTGGGCTCCGCATATATGCTGTGCTACATGTACAACACAGCTTTCACAGTGGTTGAATTGCAAAAGGTCATCAATGCCATTTGCAGTCCCAATGGTGTGGAGAGAGCCAAGCAACCACCTAAATGACTGTTACTTCTGCTTGGTTCCTCCTCTTTCCGGCGGAATAACGAAGCGAAAGAAGTCGAGAATAGTCTACCCAAACATTCCGTCTGCATTGAGACCAGTTCCACATGGTGAGGGACTTCCTATTCCAGAACCTCCAGCAGAATATTCTCTTGATTCATCTGACGAAGACAAAGGTGAGTCGACCTGTTCTTCTCCTGGTCCATCAACCCCACACAGAATAACACAGGAAGAACTAAATGACCTGATTCGTGATTTGGACTTATCAAAGAACAAGGCAGAATTGCTAGGATCAAGACTCCAACAATGGAATCTTCTAGAAGAAGATGTCACAATTACTGCATATCGAAAGCGCCACCAGCAATTGGAGCCTTTCTTCAGAAAGGAAAGTAATCTGATATTCTGTTCCGATATTGAGGGCCTCATGAATGCTTTAAAAATCACTCATGACCCACAAGAATGGAGACTATTTGTGGACTCTTCGAAACTGAGTCTCAAGGCTGTGCTTTTGCACAATGGAAACATTCTTCCATCTATTCCAGTAGCGTATGCTGTCCACATGAAAGAGACATACGATAACTTAAGGCAGCTACTGAATTCCATTGAGTATAACAAGTACAGCTGGCACCTCTGTGGTGATTTGAAGGTAGTTGCCCTTTTAATGGGACTGCAGCAAGGATATACAAAATACATGTGTTTCTTATGCGAGTGGGATAGCCGAGCAAGGGAAATGCACTACATGAGGAAGGAATGGACTCACAGGCAGAATGTAGCCATTGGAGAGAAGAATATCCAACACCCAGCTCTGGTTGAGGCTCAGAAAATCTTGCTACCACCCCTTCACATCAAACTAGGTTTGATGAAGAACTTCGTGAAAGCCATTGACCGGACTTTGCCAGCATTCCGATACCTGCATGAAAAATTCCCTCGACTCAGCGAAGCAAAGATTAAAGAGGGAGTTTTTGTGGGTCCTCAGATTCGAGAGCTTTTCAAAGATGACCGGTTCAACAACTTGCTGGAAGGTGACGCGAAACAAGCATGGAATGCTTTTCGCCTAGTTTCTACAAACTTCCTCGGAAATGTTAGGGCAGAAAACTATAAGGAACTAGTAGAAGACATGTTGATGAAGTATAAGAAACTTGGCTGCAATATGTCTCTAAAGATTCACTTCCTTCATTCCCATTTGGATTTCTTTCCTAGCAACTGTGGTATTGTTAGTGATGAACACGGCGAACGTTTTCATCAAGATATCGCAACAATGGAACAAAGATACCAGGGAAAATGGTCCACTACAATGCTGGCTGACTACTGCTGGACACTCCTCAGAGATGCTCCCGAACAGCTGTACAAGAGACAGGCGAAGAAATCTAAGATGTAGTCAATGACTTGATTTTTTATAGGTAGGCTATTACAGTTGACCTTTTACTATTGGAATGCATTTCGTTATGTAAACATTAATTTCTTGCAGATTACAAAAAAACTAGAGCCAATTTTGCAATTTGACTGTCATATTCGTGTTCAGCACATAAAAATTGATAAGAATTGACTAATTTTATTTCAGTAACATGACTTTTGTAAAAATTTGTTGTCCAGTGTTCTTGATGCAGGAAACGTTTGCACACTCAGAGAACACATAATAACCAATTTCAAGAGAAAGATCCCAACATTTTATATTAATAATAAAGCAAAGCGAAGAAGACACAATAGATTCAAAATCCTTAATATTTTCTTCTAATAAAGAAAACGCCCAGTTGCACAAAGATCAATGTGAAAGGTTTCAAATATATCACTAAGTGCGACAACGATTATATCTTAAATCAATTTGTAACGAGTCTACGCTCTTAAAATAAGTACCAGCAAAGAGTGAAAGGCAACAACCTTTGTAAAATTTAACAGATAATTTATTTCCCTAGAATACAAAGAGAAAGGAAAAAAGAACATATGGTATTGAGAATTAAATCCAAAAATAAACCAAGAATTACAGACACAAGTCCTGGGAATTTGAAGCCCTGAAAAAAACCCTCATTAGAAGTCCCGAATAAATCCGAAAACTGAAGGCAATGCTGTGTCTGTTAAAGCTCCTAGAGTGGTCATGTGCCAACAGTCTTTTTTCTTTAACCACAGTAATATAACTCCAGGTTTGAATTCACTATAAATTCCAGTGGATGTCTTTATCCAGGAATTTTATCAGAGCACTTTTGTATTTCCAGAGAAAATAATCATTTGAATTCGATAATTTGAGGAACTAAAGTTTAGTCCAAATGGACACAACATAATATACAATTTCAAGGTGCTAGATCTTAGAGCAACTAAGAAAATCCTCTGTTACACAATATATAGTTCACTAATTGACCTCATGTCAAAATTAGCTTTTTCTATATAAACAAAACAATTACCTAATGGAAAATAACCGTCGAGAATGATCGTGATGTTTAAAAAGCAATAACCTGGATTATCTATAATCCATTTAGGAAATTCCAAAACCTAGACCCAAATAAACATATTTACTTCTTCTTCTTCTTCTAATAATAATAATAATAATGATTTTTAAACCCATACATATAGAGAACAATTTAGTTATATATTAGTTGCTTACAATTAATAAAATAAAAAAGGCAATTTGGGTCAAACAGAAATTAACAATATTTTGGAAAAGGTCACATCAAACATACAATATTACATTACAATAGCATGCAATGAAATAAAATAAAATAAAACAAAGCAAGTTAAAAATAAATACAGATTTAAAATTAATTTCGCGACATACCTAAAACATGTCTGAAGGTTAGAATATAAATCCGTCGAATATGGGAATGTCGTACACAAACGGGTTTTTGTCACACATTTAAATTAAGCATATGGTCTAAAACCATAGACAGACTTGATGAAAGGAGCTATTAGACTGCCTCGATGGAAAAGACCTGTCACATACATAGACGTATAAGTAGAACATAGTAAGGAGATAAAACATGCTTGATAATAGCAAGCAAGAGTTATGCTATTTAAAACCAATGAGAGAGACTGACAGACAGACAGACATACAAACAGAGACAGAGAGAGACATATAATGAGAGAGAGAGATGAACGGCTAGCCATACTATAAGAAATCTTCTACATCAGCCTGTTATAACTTTAGTTAACGACCAAGTTTGATTATCACATACAAAGCTCGATGAAATGTATCCGTTACTCGCTTGATACAAGCAAATATCGTGTATCTAATTTTTGAAAATTATTTCATCCAAAGCAACAAAAATCGAGTCTATATCAGTGGTTTGGATAGCGCATAGGTAAAGCTCTTACTTTCAATTCTGTGTTACCGGTCTCGCAGTCATGTAAACTACTACATCGTCGCCTATCAAAGGTCAATGGTTTTCACCTGGCTCTCATGTTTAATCGACCATAAACTACTTCCTTGTTGCACAATCTGAACTTTTGCGAGTGCAGTTTTATTATATATTTAAACGAGATGCGTCAGTCAGAGATTATATACCACCACAGTGGCCATAAAAGTGATATAACTGCTGTGATGATAGCATTATTGGCACTGCATTCTTTTTTCGTTAACTTATAAATCTGTCCTTGGATAACCTATGTTTCATATTTTGTTTATTTCTTTTTTTATTTCATACTTCTCTTACCTCTCTATCAGTGTGAACAAAATTTAATACCGTAAATAAATGTGCTTAGAGATTTTTAAAATGCATTAATACGATGAGGGGTTGACGTTAAAAGGGTGCCTAAAAACAAACACCAAAGCTTAACAAGTTTTAAGAAAAAAATTCGTGAAGCTCAACGCACCAAAACATGTTAGTTGTAACATTTTAACGCTCATCACAGTCACATCTGTGTATTAAAGTAACTGACACAAGTTATGGGTGAGAGTTGTCATTCACGTTTAATTGTAGATATAACAAAACACGTCCGCACAGGTACACCCACAATCAGTACAAGATTCACGCTCCTTGCAGCTCATACTCTTTCTGAACAAATTGTTGGCTGTCTTTGATCCCTGAATCATTTATACCAGACTCCATAGTCTCCGCCAATCATAACACGAGCACATTGACTTTTTGTACCTTACTTCACTTATCACTGATTGAAACCCATCAAGAGTCAGACTACGTATGTTAGCTGCGATGTGAAGTCATACATATATAATGATGTCTACCCTTGCTGTCTTGTAACACAAGGTAGTTGTCAATTTTTGCACTATTTTCCATTATAAAGAAACGATGACAGCAAATGCAGTATAAATTGAGTGTGATACTCTTATCAAGGGATAGTGATGCTCCCGATCACGTTCCCACTATTTACATCATGATGGCAGTCATTTAATTCGACTGCTGTACTACATAAAATCTGTCTAAAAATGTTACCTACTGATGGACCTCTTCTAGTGTTCGAATGCACTGTGATATGCTGTCACCACACCAACAATGTTCACCGCATACATTCGCACCACAACTGTGCTGATACAAAATTTTCGAATTTTGTTCTACAAAACAAAACCCCAGCCATTTTAACTGGATATATAGAAAACTTGACTGACTTAATGCAGGAGACAAGTTATTTTTTTAAACAATATTCTTACTGTCCTAATTCGTTTTATAAAATTGCGAACAAAAACCTCTTTACTGATGCACTAATTACTTGTCTATACTATTAGTTGCGACAAAATGGGAAAAATAATGCAAATCGACGGTTTTCCACCGACAAATAAACAGTGTAAAGAACGGCTACGGGCTTCTTTGTTGTGAAGTTGAAAAACAATTGTTTTGTCACTTGTGGCTTCGTACCTCGCGACAAATACAATGATTAATGTTTCCACTTTATTCGTGAAATGTTTCATGAGTTATATTTATTTAATACAAGAGTAATACTAACAATTAATGCATTTGATGCGGGTTCAAATATCAGTCTATGCTCTTTGCTATCGGTATTACCAACATGTAATCACGTCGATATTTTAAGTCTGTAGACAAATAGGTCACAGTTGGATAATAAATATTAGAAGTCCTTACGTTGTAGAATATAGGCCAAAGTCAGATAATACATTTTCTAAGTCTGTACGTTGTAGAATATAGGTCAAAGTCAGATAAGTGTTAGAAGTCCTTACGTTGTAGAATATAGGACGAAGTCGGATAATAAATGTTACAAGTAATTACGTTGTAGAATATAAGCCAAAGTCAGATAATAAATGTTCTAAGTCTGTACGTTGTAGAATATAGGTCAAAGTCAGATAATACATTTTAGATATCGTTACAACTAATATTGTATTGGTAGACCATTCCTGAAATTCTTCTTCAATATCTGGACTAAAGCCAGATATCTATTTTTTCTTGAGAGAGATGCAATGTTTGAATAGGAATCGCAATCTCTCCTAAAGGCACGCAGAATAATACATTTTGGACACAAATGATTTACCTGATTTCTTTTATTCGGAGTGTGGGGGTGGGGAGAATATTAGTATTTAGATCAATAATATGAACTTTAAATACAACTTGATTTTCATCTACAGACAAAGAAACTTACAAAGATAGAAAAATTACGTTACGTACACTGAAATAACTAAGTTTAAGCATTTTAGGACACCACTTGTTTTGAGTTCACTAAAAGTCACTAGCTTATATTGTTTTTAAAACAAAATTAAAACTTAAGCCTTTTAGTAATGTACATAAAATTTGATTAAAATTTAATGACAGAGTTGTTGATCAAAAACCATATCCACCTCTTTCGCACATTGTCATTTTTATGGCTTTGGGATATACGCTTTCATTATTTACAAACGGAACTTCGAACTTTACAACGGCTTGAAAATCTCTTTGTTGCTAAAACTTGTCATTTAACAATTGAAACACCAAACATAGCACAGAGAAAAATCTGGACTGTAAAGGGCACGTGAATTCCTTTAAGTACTTTGTCTTAATGGTGAAGATCGATACTCTGTTGAGGACAAGCTATTGACCTATATATCTGGTCTGCTGACGGAGCCTAAAACATTTGCTCCGGATTTTCTCCTCATAAACAGCACCTGCAGCTGATGCACGCCCAGACACAGGATCATAAGCATCCAAGTAGATATATAATCCTGTTGAGGTCTTCGTACTTCGAGTAAGAATGATCTTGTTCAGCAGCTTCTGGCCGCATTAATGAAAACGTGTGTGTATCTCGAAAAAGGATCGTAAAAGATGCGAGACTAATGACACGTTCCGTGTGATTCGGTGACACTGATATCATCCTTACAATGATCAGTTACACTGATGGCATGTTCCGTGTGACACAGTTACACTGATATCATCCTTACAATGACGAATTACACTGATTGCATGGTCCGTGTGACACATTTACATGGACATACTCATTATGACACTGACGGTATACTTAGGAAGACAAACTGCACTGTTGACATTGTCACTATCTCATATTTCACTGATGGCATGCGCAGTATCACAGAGTTACACCGAGAGCCTTCAAGAACATGAGAAACACGGATGTTTTTTGTGCCAAACGTAGAAATTAATTTCCCGCCTTTGTCTTGATCTATATTGCACATAATGGATGCCATATTTAAAAAATGAAATATAATTTTCTTTAGTTTTACATATCAAATTTCACACAATCTCTCTCTCTCTCTCTCTCTCTCTCTCTCTCTCTCTCTATATATATATATATATATATATATATATATATATATATATATATATAGAGAGAGAGAGAGAGAGAGAGAGAGAGAGAGAGAGAGTAAGCGATTTGGGTGATATACGAAGTGTCATATTATAACAATAAATTATAAATTTTCAAATCTTATCCACCGACTTAATAATAGTCTTAATTAACTACTGTACAATAATAAAACAGACACTATCATTTTAAATAAATATTCTTTCATATACGATGTAAATATGAAGGTGAAAAGGGTCAAGGGTCAAGCATTCATCACAATCTTAACAATGATACCAAGACTAATATCAGCTCGAAATAAATAAAACGTTTTACCATCTCATGTACTTTTCAACCATTGCCATCCTTTTACGTATCTGATGTTTAACTATAACGTGCTCTTGACAATTATTGCATGTATTGTCCTTTAGCACAAATTTTGGTTTTACTATTTGTTACAGCATTTTACGGGTCTTTTACTTCTTAATTGTTGTATCATCTTACAGTTCATTTACTTAACATGTTCTTGTTAATTGTTGTAGCATCTTACAGTTCTTTTACTAAGCATGTTCTTTCTAAATGCTGCATTATTTTACTGTTCTTTTATATAACATGTTCTTCCTAATTGCAGCATTTTACAGTTCTTTTACTTAATATGTTCTTTTTAAATGTTGTAGCATTTTACAGTTCTTTTACTAACATATTCGTGTTAATTGTTGTGGCATTTTTCAGTTCTTTAACATAAGTGTTCTTGCTAATTGTTGTAGCATTTTACAGTTCTTTTACTTAACATTTTATTGGGTTGTTTGTTGTAGCATTTTACAGTTCTTTTACTTGACATGTTCTTGTTAATTGTTGTAGCAATTTACATTTTTTAACATAACATGTTCTTGCTAACTTTAGTAGCATTTTACAATTATTGTACATAACATGTTCTTTCTAACTTTAGTAGCATTTTACAATTATTGTACATAGCATGTTCTTGCTAATTCTTGTAGCATTTTTCAGTTATTTTACTTACCGCATGTCCTTATTAATAATTACTGTCATTCACTCAATTTCTGTCTGCTAACATCATCTTCTTGGTACTTGTTACAGTCATTTTACAGATTGTTTTCTTATGACATTTTTTGTGCTAATTTTTGCAGTCATTTTACACATTTTTGGTTTCTCTCTTAGCATGTTCTTGTTAATTACTGAGGTAGTTTTACAAAGTTGTTTTTCTTATAGCATTTACATCATATATCTGTCACTTACTGTGGCCATTGTACACATTTTTGTTTACTTGCATTATTTATTGGTTTTTAAACAGTTGTTTTCCTTATGTCATTTGGAAAAATTGTTTATGCTTCCTGCAGACAATTGTACTTGATACGATTGTGACAAATGGACAGAAAGAACGAAATAGGAATTATACTTTTTTCAAAAATGAATGAAAATTGACTGCTTAAAAGGTTGTGATTCGGAGAGAGAGAGAGAGAGAGAGAGAGAGATGAATACACCTTCATTCCCAGGAGCAAGCTAAAAATTCTAAAAGTATTGTCACAATCTACACGCATATGACTTTCGTTAATAAGTGGTACGTTTCTATATCTAACAGTGGAAGAAGCGTTCAAGGATACGACACAATGTACGTTCGAACGTTCTGTATAACACTATACACTAGGTGTATTTGGGTCTTGTTTTGGTTTGTTTTAGTTCTGTTGAAGGGGTTTTTGTATTTGCTTTCGTGTCTTTTGTCTGTTTGCTTGTTTTTGAATTCTGTTTGGGAAGAATTGTCAGGTAGAAGTGTTAAAGATAGGGGGATCTCGTAGAATCCATCACATGCATCGGTGTAAAATAGGAAGATTCTGATCCTGATGGCATAAACATTATATCCAGCAACAGTGTATAATTAATTGCTCATAAAAAATGAGGGTCGATGTCGAAAAACGCGTATGGCAAAGATGGAAAGCAACTTTTAAATGAGAAACCACCTATTGGAAATTTCATACCCGAATATAGAGTTTTGAAGAGATCGGTTTACACTGAAACGTTTAGGGTAAACGTTAAATGACTTTCAAAGACAATGTTCAGAAAAAGAGCAATGATAGAGACTGGAGAGTTAACATAGTACACTGTGACAGAGTTTGCAAAATGATACAATCGTGAGCAGGTAAAAATAGCTCACTCGTATTTCCAATAATAAACGTGAAACACGCACAACAATTACATAGTCCTAGATCTAATGAAAAGATAATAATAATAATAATAATAATAATAATAATTGCAAAGACTTTTTCGACTCAAAACTGTACTTCATAATCTATATTTGTATCTAGGCCGATCAGTGCAAAATGTACTGTCTTTCCGAGCAATAATTATGATCGCTGCTTGTTTTAAGACGTAAATGTGTTGACGTTAATGTTTCTCTTGATTAGTGTGAATGGATGTCAAAGTGAAGATGGAGGTTAAAATGATGTTGCCCTGTTTCATTTTCTTCTCTTATTAGTGCAGATTTATCAGTGCAATAGAAGGTCATGACCTTTGTATGCATCAGTGTAGGGTAGAAAACTCCACCCTCAGATTCTGAATTGTGCGTCAGATATTCAGCAAAGCCTCCAGCACTTATGCATGATGACTTATTATTTCCCCACATTCCTGAACGAAACACGAGGGCAGAGGTCACTAATGGCATAGCTTACCTAATGATGTCATACAGCAAGACACCCAATGAAAGTTCTCTCATTAACTGAAACCGTGAAATGACGTTTAATCAAATCAGGGCTCATGGAACGGTGGGTGACACCCATAATGTGTTCGTAATGTACATATCAGAGTTCAAGGAACAGTTGTTGAAACACTTAAGGTAATGGGGATGGACTAGTCCAAAACTGTGTGCTGAAAATTGCTTGCACTGAAATACAATTGTGAACAGGTCAGGAAATAAAGTCCGTTGTTATCTGCAAGAATAAATGAAACAAACAGAATGTAATGATATAGTTCTTTAATCAACTTGGATGTACAACTGACTGTAATTGCAAAAACAAGTATTACATTACACATTTCCCAAAACTAACAAGTTGTACCTGTATCTAGGTGAATCTCTTCAAATCTGTTTACGCAACTCGGTCTTTAACATATTGCACATTTTAATAGATAAATGTGTTGCAAGTAATGTCGATCTTCAATAATTTTAAAGAATGCTGAAATTATGGTGAAAATCGAGGAAATCTAGCCAGTCTGGATGTACTATGCGGCCAGTAAAGGTTCATGTGATGAAATAATAACAGCTTTTTTGAGATACTCCACTTTGTTATTTTATACTGGAAAACACGTTGTAACGTGTGACAATAACTTTCCTTATCACGACATTTTAAAATATATCACGACCTGATCGTACATGGACGCTACTCTATAGAACTTAAGAGAGGACTTCTTCGACGACATTTGATGAATATATATACATATATTCAACAAGAATATGAATGTTTTTCAGATCAACATATTGAATGATGTTGAAAATGTATATCTGACCAACAGAGTATATACAAATTGCGGATGGAATTACTATTGTCAAAACGGTAGCCTTAGCTCCATTGTAAAAGAAAATGATGTATTACACACGTTATAAATCATATAGATAAGAAATTGTGTAACTAAAACCATGCACTGCAAACGTCATTAACCATAAGGACGTGTGCATCTAAAAACCATGGATTACACGCGTCATAGACCTTATAGATAAAGATTTGCGTATCTAAATCCAAACATTATACAAATCATAAACCATATAGAGAAGGACTTGTGTTCATAATCCCACAAATACGAATTCCACACGTCATGAACCATATAAATAAGGACTTGTATATCTAAACACTATATATTAGACACGTCATTAACCATATAGATAAAGACTGGCGTATCTAAAACCCATACATAAAACACGTCATAAACCACACACACACACACACATACACATATATATATATAAAAGTAGATAAGTATCTACAAACCATGCAATACACATATCAGAAACCATATAGATAAGGACTTACGTCCCTAAACCATGCATTACACACGTCATCAACTAAAAAGATAGGTACTTACGTGTCTAAGAACCACATATTGCACATGCCATTAAACATATAGATAATGGCATATTACACACGTCATACATCCTATAAATAACCACTTATGTTTCCAACACAATGCATTACACCTGTAAGAAACCATATAGATAATGACTCACGTTTCTGAAACCGCGCATTGCACACATCATTATATATATATATATATATATATATATATATATATATATATATATATATATATAAAACACATACATTGCTTACTTGTACACGTCGTTAAACATGTAGATAAAACTTGTGAATCTAAAAGAGAGTTATTACACGCGTCATCAACCATATAGATAAGGTTTTACATTTCGAAAAACCATTCATTACGCACGTCATAAATGCATCTAGATATGGACTTACGTTTCTAAAACCATGCATCACACGTCATGAATCGTACAGGTAAGGTTTTACGTTTCTAAAGCCATTCATCTAACGTCATAAATCATACAGGTAAGGATTTACGTTTCTAAAATCATGCATTACACACGTCATAAACTACCTAGATAAAGACGTTTCTAAAAACATACGTCACTCACGTCATAAGATTTATACATATCTATAAAAAACTATATATATATATATATATATATATATATATATATATATATATATATATATATATATATATATATATATATATATATATATATATATATATATATATATATATATGAATGATTGAACACGATGTTATTGTGGAATCATGTAATTGGTCAAACTGGTCACCACAAGTAGCATTTCTTGTCCGGATTCATGTAATCTGTCCTCTTGCAGCCAAATGACTCTGCGAATTCTCTGGAGTTTTGAAGTGTTCCGATCACCCTGGAATTACGGTAATAATAAAACAATTTTTAAATCCGTCACAGATTAATAGGGACCGCGCAGAAGCAACGCATAAACCTTGTCTCTACACATTTGCTGTCACCTGCGGAATCAAATATGCTTTAAACAAAGATAATAAAGACTCACAAGAAGCCAATAATGATTTTCATATAGACAAACATATAATAATGATATAGCTATTGCAAGATAATGTGCTGAGTTGTAACTTGGTCTATGCATTTATGTCCAGATCACCTGGATTCTTTATTAAAAGAAGTCGTTTTACATCTATGTCAGGTTGTATTGTCATATATATAATTTCTTGTCTTTTGAATCTTCATATCTCGAATCTATAAACATATAGGGTTTCTAATGATCACATGTAAAAGAACGGTTGTTGTTACTGATGCACTAATTACTTGTCTATATTATTAATTGCGACAAAATGGGAAAAATAATGCAAATCGACGGTTTTCCACTGACAAATAAACAGTGTAAAGAACGGCTATGGGCTTCTTTGTTGTGAAGTTGAAAAACAATTGTTTTGTCACTTGTGGCTTCGTACCTCGCGACAAATACAATGCTTAATGTTTCCACTTTATTCGTGAAATGTTTCATGAGTTATATTTATTTAATACAAGAGTAATACTAGGAATTAATGCATTTGATGCGGGTTCAAATATCAGTTTATGCTTTTTGCTATCGGTATTACCAACATGTAATTACGTAGATATTTTAAGTCTGTAGACAAATAGCTCACAGTTGGATAATAAATAATATTTTCATATAGACAAACATATAATAATGATATAGCTATTGCAAGATAATGTGCTGAGTTGTAACTTGGTCTATGCATTTACGTCCAGATCACCTGGATTCTTTATTAAAAGAAGTCGTTTTACATCTATGTCAAGTAGTATTGTCATATATATATATATATATATATATAATTTCTTGTCTTTTGAATCTTCATATCTCGAATCTATAAACATATAGGGTTTCTAATGATCACATGTAAAAGAACGGTTGTTGTTGAAGGTTGGGCATTTAAAATTATGTTCACAGATTAAATATTAAACGGAATGCGCAAAATCGCTATGAGAAAGTCTAGACAAATATGCTGATAACAACTAATTAAATTAATAACAATCAAAATATCCATCTTGTATTAACGTTTAATTATTTATCTCCTTTATTATATAATCAAGTTCTCTGTGGACGAATGTCTGTACACCCTTACCTCAGCACTTCATTTTTTAATGTTCTGTAGGACTATTACATGCAACTCAACCTGCAAAAATGTGTGCCCGGAAATAATACAGACCTAAATCTACCTGGACTGTGTGCTCCATTCAATATCCTATTGATGCCCGCTTCCTGTCGGAGATTCTCACACCAGATCTACATAAAATTGACATGAATCTCATATAAATGTAAAACAATAATTGAAAACGTTCACAATGGCAATGCAAGTTCAAGATTGAATGAATTAAGTAATATGTTACAACAGGTCTGATAGATATGGTATATTTATTTATGTCGATGAAAGCTAAAAATTAACTATGTATACACACATGAACTGCGATGCAGTCTATAAAGCAATATTTTAAGCGGTCAGGAATAGATTCCAAAAAGTTGAAATCCGATAGAATGGGTGAATGCTTTATATGGGGGGCCCCTATCAAGCTATTTTATATAGTAACTTTCGAGGAGTTGTCTTCACCCCACCACCACCACCACCACCCCCATTGTCGCTAAAGGATTGTATGCGTTTATTTGTCACTCTAAGGCCTTTGGTCTGTGTTTCTTGTAAATAAAATCAGAAAGAATTTGGAGGGAAAAAATATTTAAATATATTTGGAACTGAGGTTTCTCTCTGTTTTCTCTAGATTTTTGACAGGTTAGTACGTATCAGAAGTCCTGGTCTCAGGTCTCCCAATTTTCCATTCCCAGTTCTAAAGAGTTGACATTATGGGGGTCGAATTTCCTTCCGTAGACACAATTCTTAGGCCTGTTTACTTTCCCTT
Source organism: Sinohyriopsis cumingii (assembly GCA_028554795.2). Classification (NCBI taxonomy): domain Eukaryota; kingdom Metazoa; phylum Mollusca; class Bivalvia; order Unionida; family Unionidae; genus Sinohyriopsis; species Sinohyriopsis cumingii. The sequence goes on along the minus strand of CM068838.1, from coordinate 73,677,603 downwards.
TGTTTCTCTTTTGTGATCTTTGCCAAGAGCCCTCCTATTGTTCTGTGTCGCTATGTTTATGTTGTTATATTGTGTGTTTGCATTCCCTGTGTTTTCGTTAGGACTGGGATAGGTCAAATTCCTGTCTTAGCTGTCTAATAGCTTTATATTTCGTTAGGTAGTTAAAAGTTTCTTAAAAATACTCTTATGCCATCTTCTTGGTTGAATGCAGTTACATGGTCATAAACCTGGCACTCAATAGATGACTCAGGGCTCTCAAAATGAGATTTAGGTATCAATTTTATAGATAATGGGGCTATATAGCATGAACTGATATCGTTTTAAATCCTGGTTTTAATTTCTATACAATATAAAATTAAATATAGTTACAAAAATTCATTAAATCTATTGTTTTTTATTAGTATTAAATGACCCATTAAATGAACACATCGTTTGAAATGCCTACCCATCTATTATTTTCAACGGAGAGACGGAGTTATGTATACTATGTTAAAGACCTTGTTTGAACGGATCACGCGCAATAAAGGTGAGCTAGAATGTTAAAAATAATTGCGTGTGTGTATGCATGTTATTAATTTGCTTACCTGAGCAAAATTAATAAAGAAAAGCTGATTATGATTGTAGTTCAGTCCAGGAAGTTTAGGCTCTTCTTTGCCTCTTTTTTCGACCCACCGTCGATAGGCCTTTGTAAAAAAAAAAGCAAACTGTTAAACTATCTCCCTTTGAACATATCACTTAAATGATGCTTGAAAGAGACACAAAACATTTAACAGGCAACAGGTCGCCTGATACAACCGATACATTTTTACAGCCTTTATTTCAAGTCCTAAGAAACTGCATCGAGAAACCAATTCCCATACTTATTATTCACTGCTTACATTCTTTTGCATTTATGTACTTCTGCATGTTTTTTTCTATGTATAACGATGAGTACAGATGCTTACTCTAAAACTTTGCTTCAGTCCTCCGTTATCGGCAATATTTTCACCTTGAGTGTTGATACCGTTCAGCTGAAATGATATCAATTATGACAATAACAGTAATAATGATGATACAAGTAATGTTGGAATATCATTGGGGTCAACCTACCAGCACAAGGGCGAAACAAATTGAACGATTTGCGTAGGGCTGTTGACCAATAATTGAAACTCGGTGTAGCAGTTACGAAACATACTCAACTGGAAGGCCTAGTGGTTAAAAGATTCTAGCTTAAGATTTGCTGTTACTACTACTACTACTACTATAGAAAAGATCAATCTTCGGGAGAGCAAGTATACTCCAAAAGGTCTTTGAGATCAAAGCAACGGAAAGTGACCCGATGCAGGAGATAAGGCCAGCCGGAAATATCATTAAACATGTCGTTGGAGAAGAAGAAGGAGATGAAGGAGACTGTATTATTATTATTATTATTATTATTATTATTTTCACAATGTGCAATACATCACAGCAAAATAAACGTAAACAGTTTGATGTGTGATTATATATCAGGAGCTATGTTTATGTGTAATTGCATATCAGAAGTCATATTTATATGTATTTGTATATCAGGAGCCATGTTTATGTGTAATTGTATAACAGAATACATGTTTCTGTGTAATTGTATATCAGGGACCATGTTTATGTGTAATTTTATATCAGGGGCCATGTTTACGTGTAATTTTATATCAGGGGCCATGTTTATGTGTAACTGTATATCAAGGGCCATGTTTATGTAAAATTGTATATAAGGGGCCATGTTTATGTGTAATTGTATTTCAGGGACCATGTTTATGTGAAATTGTATATCAGGGGCCATGTGTAATTGTATATAAGGGGCCATGTTTATGTGTAATTGTATATCAGGGGCCATGTTTATGTGTAATTTTTATATCAGTAGCCATGTTTATGTAAAATTGTATATCAGGAGTTATGTTTATATGTAATTGTATTTCAGGATACATGTTTATGTGCAATTGTATATCAGAAGCAATATTTATGTGTATTTTTATATCAGAATTCATGTTTATGTGTAATTGTATATCAGGAGCCATGTTTATGTGTAATTTTTATATCAGGAACTATGTAAATGTTATACAATCCTGGAATATTTATAAGAAGGAATATCTGACGTGTTACCGTCATATTGGCTTCAGGAAGCAGATAGTTGCCATATTGGTAAATTATACACTGAGCCTTCATCTTGAATCTGTCGATGACGTCATTCGTCCACCAGTGTTGAAGATCGCCGTCCTTATCATACTGTCGGCCTGAATCATAAAGTACCAATATGTTCCAGTTGTCTCCTTTCTGATTTATGATCGCTTGCTTTTTATAAAAATAAGTCATAACATTTAAATAAAAGTGAACTTTCCACTAGTAATGATACGTCAATATATTATTTTAGTATGATGCATGATAAAGGCTATTCATGAAAATTAAGAAGATTCCAGTATTGAGAAACGACATGTTGTTCGCGAACATTAAAAAAGATTAAAATTTATGGCAAGATACAGGATTGATGCAACAAGCAGGTGCCTGGTGAACCTAGTTTAGGGCCCATATTACTTCATACTGCATTATATCATGTCGTATTTAGATGACTATATTAAAAAAAAAGGGGGGGGGACACTATTTTATTTCGTTTTAAATATTCGCATATTGAGATAGTCACAGTCCTAAACACAATGTGCAACAAGATATGGCATACAGGATAATGGCTCGCCACAAAGACTCAATCTTTGGTCATCGTGTTTAACAAAAACGGAAATATACAGATATGCTAAAACAACAGAACCATCAGTCTGATGAGCCACCCAAGCAAAGTCATGCTAAAGATAATTCTCAACAGACTAAAACCTAAAACAGAGAAAATTATTGCTGAAGAGCAGACAGGCTTCCAAGCAGGAAAGAGCAGCACACAACAAATCTTTAATCTCAGAATCCTGTGCGAGAAATACCATCAGCATCAGCAAACTATATACCATGTCTTTATAGATTTCGGCATTTGATACGGTATGGTGTGAGGCCATATGGACAGCAATGAGGAAGTAAAACAGCAGTTCAAACCTGGTGCGGGTTGTTGAATACCTCTATGACAAAGCCACCAGTGTTGTCCTCTTCAGTGGCAGCAGAGGATATTGGCTTTGAACAACAATTGGAGTCACACAGGGATGTATAATATCACCAACATTCTTCAACATATTTCTGGAAAGGATCATGAAGACTTGGAATACCGCAAGGGCACTATCAGCATCGAAAGAAGAACAATCACCGACAGTCGCTTCGCAGATGACATTAACGGCTTTTTTTAGCAGGAGATGAAAACGAACTGGCTGACTGGGTTGAGTGCCTCGACAGAACTTCCACAGCATACGGTATGGAAATTAGCACAAGAAAACTGATGACAAACAATACCAATCACAATATTTCAGAAATAGAGGTCAGTGGACAGAAGTTGGAAACAGTCTCAAGCTTCAAGTACATGGGATCAATTAACACAGATGAGAGCTCCAAACCAGAAATACTTTGCAGGATTGTCCAGACAACATCAGCAATAACAAGGTTGATCCCAATATCATACGACACCAGCATTTCTCTTGGCTCCAAAATAAAGCTGATGCGCTCAATTGTCATATACATGTTTCTGTATGCTTGTGAAGCACGGACGCTAACAGCAGACCTAAAAAGAAGGATTCAAACCTTCAAAATGAGATGCTACCACAAAATCTTGGGACACCTTATACATGTAAAATGTAACCAACAAAGAGGTCCACAGCAGGATCCAACGAGCCATCTGACCCTATGAAGACCTCTCAAACACCGCGAAGAAACGCAAAATGAAGTGGTACAGTCATGTCTCAAGATCATCTGGACTGGCAAAAACAATCTTGCAAGGCACAGTGCGCAGGTGCAGAAGAAGAGGCGGTAGCTGTCAGATCTTCACGTAGGACGGTGGTGATCTGATTTTAAACAGATTGACCCAGACACAAATAGCTTTGGCCAACTTGAATTGGTCAAATCAGGATTTGAATTCGCAATAATCTGGTTGCTATGTCTGCGCGCTAACAACCGAGCTCTTCTTTGTTTTACAGGAATATAATTATAAATGCAGGGATTTCTACCAATGACATGAATTCATTTTAACATTGTAATTGCAATGATCATTCGTGTTTTGTTTTTAATTTTCCATTATTTTGCAGATAATTGGTAAGTGAGACGACCGGTGTTTAATTCGCTGTTTTCTTATCTTGTACGCGTGCTCTGTATAGTCTTTTAAAATTTACAGATTTGGGTGGTTTACGTGTCAAATGGGAAGTTATCGCTCCTACCTACGTCATCAAACCCGTGTGTTATTTCATGACCTATCACAACTCCAATACCCCCGTAATTCATGGACCTGAAAAAAAGGAAGTAAGATGGTAAATGAAGAAATAAAGAAAGGCCTCGGAATGTTTGAGAGGAAGAAGTTAAATGTAAAAATCATGGTGGTATCCGTAAACTTCAAGACACCACAATAGTTTTTTTCCTTATGAATTCTACCACAGAAATAGTTTATTGTGTATTCTCGCTGCTTGTGAAATCAATAAAGCGATTGAATGTATTTATTTGTGTTGCCTTGGCAACCAGAATATCATACTTATAAGTTTCACATGAGACAAGTATGAGATTGGATTATATTGATCAAAATGACGAAACTGATTGTTATATTGTCTACATACAAAATGACCCACTGGAAAAAGTTACAACGCCATGACTACATTTATATTCGATCGCCTTTAATAGTATGCTCACGTATCGTTGATGTGTTGTATTGAACTCGTATAATGGAGCTGTGATACTAGTGCATAATTCTTTTCATTACTTGTGTCGTGTAAATAAATATTTCATATGGCCACAATCTCCCCAGAAGGATCGAGAAAGTTTTTAATTGTTATGTTTTTCCTCTTCAACCATTGTGTTAAATAACCACAGATCGTTTCGATTCGAAAAGTAATAAAACTGAGTTATCCACTCCAGATTAATTAGTAAAATTTGTCTTTTGTGGTTCGAGTTATAAATTACTGAAGATCAAAGATTTCGGTAAAAAGTTATATCTTACTTAGGCTGATCTTTGGCATAAAATGGCGGCTGTAGAATTCCGGCGGGAAACACTGAAAAAGAAAGCAAGAAAATTTGCAGACGTTCATGACTGGGAAAGAAATAAAATAAAACCAGAACTAGTCACTCTCCTTTCGCTAAATATAAATATATGAATATTAAAATAGAAGTATGCAATGTACTTTATCATTCGAGAAAAATATAAAAATAAGTACACTTCAAAAGTGCGATTTTGACTTTTGCAGATTTTATTGTTATCGATTCTTAACATAATGTAATAAATCTAGGGTGTTATGTTCTTTGTATTTACGTCTGCTTTTATAGATTTGTTAGATTCTGTTCATTATGTGGAGTCGGAGTTAGGAAGATATTTTTCATCCTGAATAATTAGCCAAATTCTAGATGCATATGTACAATATTCACTGGCTTTTATGATAGCACGGATTAATTCCGAAAAAATGAACCCTCTTTAATTTCTTAACGTAGGGTATTACCTGGTTATTTGTAGGTAGATGTGTTTATTAATTTGAGAAAGGAATAATTATTTGTATTAGGCATTTGTGTCGTGTTTTGTGTTTCCTAGTTTGAAGTACTCATATTTGGCTTGGAAAAGCTTACATGTGAATTTTACAAATATGAAACAAGAAAACTATACAATAGTGAAATTATAGATTCGTGACGTATGATGATTAGATGATTATAGAAAAGTACTGTAGTATCTGAGAGTTTAAAAACCAACCAGTTGACACCAACTGTTGTCTTGAGCTGTTTGGAAATACGCGAAGACAATCAGCATAAAGCCAAGGTCATGGACATAAAGGTGCATCTTTTGCTCGATAGAGACTCTTGCTTTTAACACTCTTTTCTTTTTCTTTGTGAGAGTTAATCATTCTGTGATTCTAAACTCATGATTCTCTATCTATCTGTATATATATATATATATATATATATATATATATATATATATATATATATATATATATATATATTAGAAATGCTGTTCAAGTGTATACTTGTAACAAGATGGCAAGCATCCATAATGTTGAAGTGAAAGCATCTGAAGGAGTATAGGACGATTATAGCACTGTTTTCCTATTGAATTAAGAAAATGTAGGTGTATAATGAAATTACAGCAATTTATTTTAATCATGGACTGACAACAGCTCTACACACATTTTTGTACTATTAGCAGTATGCATTAGGAAGAAATGTGTTAATAGTTTTATGAGAATTGCATACCAAACTGTATAACTATAACCCAGAAATGTGTACAAGAAGCTGTCATAAAGTCATAAATAACAACTGCAGATGGACGAAGAACAAGAATTCAATATACCCCTTTCTCATGAGCAAAGAAGAAAATCAATGGCAGCAGATGATACATACTTATCACATTGAGAACTGGATGGTAGAAAGCATTAACTGTTGCTGGCGGTGTGGTCCACCTAAAATGAAAGAAAATGAAGAATGTTGCTTGGAAAACTGATACGCAAACATCAAGGCTACTGAAGGTGTGTGTGATTCTGATTTGGATTTTTACCTTAGCTTCAACAATGTTTCAGTCATACGTCTACGATGTCCGCAGTGTGGCAGTGTATAGTGATGTCTAGCACCGAGGCATCATGCCGCAGACATGTATCACGATGTCCCACATAGTCACATTATTCAGACATCAGGCCGACCAGTCCTAACACTAACCGCTTAATGCTGAGCGCCAAGCGATGCAGCTGTTTGTACCATTTTTATAAGTCTTTGGCACCTAGCAAGGTAGCTGTAAGGACCATTTTGTATAAGTCTTTGGTATGACTCTGCCAAGGTTCAAACCCGCAACCTCCCGCATCCAAGGTGGACGCTCTAACCACCAAGCCACCGGATCAGTACTGAATACGAAATTGTAAATGTAACAGACATTCCTATATGACATGACCGGTTTCTCGAAACATACATTTTGTCTCGTTACTCAAACAATAAAATCATTCGACGTGATGATTAATAGAACTGTTGTTCGTTCTTGCAACGTTTGTTTTAAAAGGGTCAGACTTAAAGCAAGAGGTTCCAGTGGCCCTTAAGATCACTTACCTGCATGATAATTGCCTAAACGGTATATACAATGAGCAGTTAGGAAAAAAAAGATTATGCATGTGTTTCGTATCAACATTTAAACATTCTGGTGACTGGATGTTTAACAAAAAGTTCTCTGAAGTTTTCTTTATTGTTGTCAACCATATATGATGTGAGATCAGAATTTTGGTATAAAATTAAAAGACCTTCAAACTGGGATCTCAATATCAAACTTGTAGAAATTTTTCTCCTGGTTTTTTTATTATACCAGACGTCATTGAAATGTTTGTATTATTAGTATCAACATATATATTTGAATGCATATATACATTATTTCAGCAAGTGTGAAAGATTTAAATGCCCGGATGATTAGATAAAAATGGCTAAAATCTACCTAGCGGTTTTTGAGAACAAGTGTTTATTTTCTTTTTTAGTTATAGTTTGCGACGTCAGCCATTTTTAAACATTGTTTTCTAATGTGAATTGAAACTACTGGCACAATGTTAACAAACTTAATGGAACCATACATCCTGTCAGTTTCTAATTAGTACTATTTTAGAATAAGTCGTGTAAAATGTTGTTCTTTTTAGTTATTGCATCCATATTTAATGGTAGATCGGCATCTATTTAGAAAGTTTGAAAACTATCTTTAAGAAAATGTATGCATTTTTATTTTTTAGTTTAAAAGGTGATATTAGATGGTGCCTTGTCCGCATCATTTGTTCTGTTAAATATATACTTTATTTTTGTCAAAGTGAAAGTTGAAATCTCCAAGAATAATCTGGTTGCCGCCTATCGAATTTCCATAGTCCAGGAGATTTGGAAACAGCTCCAAGAAGAGAGAGAGTCAGCCAGCTTGTTTTTTCTACTAGGAGGAGGGCGGTATAGGCAGAAAAAATGCACTGACCTTTGCTCCAGTGTGAGTGTGGTTTGGACTAGTTCAAACTATGTGTGGTGGAAATTGAATGTTGTGGTGTAGTTAAGACGTTTTATCATGAAGTTCTTTGTGATGACAGCAATTCCACCTCCGCAAGAATTACGAGGGGACGACTTGATGGAGTAACCAGTGGGTGTTAGATCCGCACACTTGGGCTCATCGCCGGATGTTTTAAGCCATGTTTCTGGCAGGAAAAATATGTAAACATTTTGGTCTTTGATAAAATTAACTATTTCTGTGTGCTTTTCCGGTGGTCCTACTGACTGGGCATTGAATAATGCAATGCGCAGAGGCATTTCTTGGATAGTTGACATAAAGGTTGACGAATTAATAGGGATTTGAATTAGGTTATCTAAATTAACGGTCAAATTTTTTTTAAATGGTTGTGCCGAAATAAGGGAGATAACTGGGATTCTTCTTCCTGTTCTACGCCGGCCAGCTTTGAAACAACGTTTCTTTTTTCGCTTCTGTTTACATTTAGGTAATGATGAATGTAGTCCCAGTTCATTTAGTCTAGAGCACAATGTAGTGTGGAGAGCCAAGAAGTGATCATTTAAAGCAATTAATGTACAAAAATCCAACTACTGAGATTGGAGGGAAGTTCCACTCTTCTGCCAGCAGTACCATTCTAGTCCCAACCATTCTGACCTCCAAGAGCCATCGCCTCTAATTCCACAAAACTTCTTACATCTATATTGTTTTCAACTTATTGTTCATTTCATGTTTTTGAATGCATGAATATGCTTAAGTCTGTCACGACTTCCGAAAAGAATAAAACATAATTGTCATTTTTTACACCATCCTTTCAAAGCAAGCAAGTGGAGTTTTTTTGTTCTTAAAGGGCTATTTCCTTCAATAAAAGTGTCCCTTACATACCGAACACCGTAAGAAATTCCCAGTCCTTAGGTCCTGGCTAATTTGAAATCCATTGTTTTTCATATATGGTACAATAATCATAACCAGGCAAGGCTTGATGTGAGCAAACGTTTGCTGAAGGCTTGAAAAGACTAGCAAACCTTGAACTGTTAAACTCCTCCTTCCTGCCCAAGGAAACTTGTACAAATTGAGAACCGCGCATGATCCTTAGAATAGGAGGCAACTGTGGTCAGAAAACTGGTAAAGTGTACTTCGAAATAATATTCAACAAGGATCTTTATTAGTAAACTGTGCCTCTGTACATCCTCTCAAAGAACTTCCCATGCACGTCAACACACTTCGCAGGCTGAGTATAGAATTAAAAACCCATTTTGAATTCACTTTTAGTGTGTTGCTCATACAAAGAAAACTGCAATCCAACAGCGTGGCGGCTTTCAAACCCCACTTTTATCCATTTAGGAACTATATCTGCCTTATGTATCTTTTCCAAATCTGTATTTCCAGATCAAGACTCTCTCTCTCTCTCTCTCTCTCTCTCTCTCTCTCTCTCTCTCTCTCTCTCTCTCAGGATAAATATATCATATATCATACAATGTGTCAATGGCCATCACAAATTGCCGAACGAAGTCCAAACTACAAGAAGTGGACTTCAAGAATTATTTTTAAAGCTAGTTTTCTACATCAGTCCTGCACATTAATAATGCGTGAACCATTGATATTTGATATTTTTTAATCCACAGAGTGTCATATGCCTTTTACATTCTGCGAGAAAAGGGTCCATTTTTAGGAAAAACGCGCTTACTTATATATTGTAAAAGAATTATTTATGTAGTGCTTCAAACACTCGACACATAGTCATGTTTGAAAACGACTGAGAAATTTGGCATGGATGAGTAATGATTGGAAACCGAAATGAGTGATAATCGAAATTTTGGTGCAGACACTTTTATTCGACTTGTCTGCAAGAACGCCAAGACCAAAAAATCACGTTTAAATTCAGAAATGAACAAGATAAAGAACTGAATTTATAAACGTAAACTCGCAATTTTTAAAAAATCTTTTGCTTAAATATGACACGCTGTGGGATCTGTCGGATGTGACGACTCTGTAATGTTTCTGTGTACGCCCACCCAAACGTTGTTCAATGTATCAATCCGTGCAAAAAATTTGTTAAGGAATATAAAAAAATCTCTTCATTTTATTTGAAAATTGTCCTTTTTTAACAAAATACACAATGTCAAGTATTATTTTATACAAATTAAATTTGTGAGAGGTAGCTGTCCTAACATAATTGTCAGTTTCGGCACTTGTTTTTTTCGATGTAGTAATGCAACCGTAAATCGCATTGGCACAGAACGGAGAAACGATCCATTTATATAATAAAAGATAACCCTACGTTTATAGTAAATATAAGGAAATATTTTACTAGTGAGGTGGGAATATTTGGTATTGACACTCATGGCTTCACCAATCGAGACAATGCAATATTTCACACTTCACTTATGAAATATTTCCATATATCTACACAGACCTGACTCGAAAAATAAGTATCGTACCTTTTCTTTTACAACTGTTAATTTAGATAAAATTATCCCTACTGGATATTTCAATAGTTTTCAAAGAATAAATGATATACATATGAATAAATCAGATGTCATGACACAGGAACCATTATTGTCGCATGCAACACAGTAGCTTCTCCATTTCAATTCATGAACTTATACATCACTGAGCGGTTATAGGTGTGCTGGGAAAACAACACACACAAGTACAATAGTTTGACTTAAGGAAAAGACATCAATGTTTTCATCAAACACGCATGCTACATCAAATTGATTGTGGAATTGACCTAAACGAAACAATTTATAAAGATAAATGGGTGAACAGACACGATACGTTCGGATGAAAAAGAGTTGAACCATATTCCTCAGTCACATTTCATATTAGGGCATGAAGATAAACTGGCGTGCACACTAGTTAGTACTTACACGTTCTTATTATATTCTTTTCGTAGATTATCTAGGCCACCCACTGCCGCCCTCTGGAGGTTGTTTAAAATATTTTCAAAATATGTATCTCGATCCGCTGTCACCTGTAATGTACAAACTATGTACACCCATACACATTTATATATTTCAAAAGGTAAAACTATATTGAGTTTAAGTTGATGTTCGTGTACCATTACTTTGCGCTTACAGTTAGCTCAATTAAACAAAAGCAGTTACTGACATAAATACATGTGTATAATTAGTGAGAAAAAGAAACTGTCAAAATAAATATTACAGACAAACGGCAATTGATCCACGGAATATGATGGATTGAGGATTAAAATCAATCGGCTGTAACAAACAACATGGATGGATGCAGATGATTTAAAAGCAGTAAAAGAATATATTAGAAATTAAAGCGTGAATTCGTTACAGTAAATACTATATCACTGTGTCTCGCGATACCTGTCTCGCGCATAATATGTTGTATACGATGTAGATGATTAATAAACACAACTTTGTGTTTGAATCCACGTGATCTTAAATCGTCCCTTTTTGCATTTCGCTTAATACTGAACATAAGATAGCGTATTGCGTCAAATCTAGATCATGCAGATGCTCAACTGTGTCTAATGCGATGTTTAGATCTTCCAGATGCCAAAAAATGTGTGATGAACTCAGGTCACAATTATTACTTCCGGTTCAGTACAAACCAATGTCGTCCCAGTGAATTTTTAAAGCTTTTGTTTTGTCATCCCTCAAGCACAAAAGTTAGATATAGACATTCTTGGCATCGATTAAAAGGTAATTATTTCTACTTTAGAATTTAAGCATTATAATGTGGGTTGTACGTGTGTATTTCAGAGACAGTGCACAGTGAGTATTGCACGGTGGTTTGTTTACAGTCGAGTCTCTCAAACAACTGCCGGATGATGTACGACAAGAATTTCATACTGAATTCATCGTTTAATGGGGTATTTTATATTATTTATTATGATTTGAACACAGTGAAAAGTTCAGTACTAAGAAACAAACGTGGAGACCATATATGAAAACTGATTAATCATCTGAGTCCTGTAATGCAAAGTCAAGTTCATCCAGATGCTCACTGAGATCCTATAACATATTTCGTTTTCATCTGCTGTCGTACTTTATTTCCCAAACAACCACGGTAACGAAATGGATCTTTTCTGAACACTGTATATCATATTACAATGAACAAAAGCAGAGCGTAATAATAAATGAGAAATACGTTAGGTTTGCATGAGTTCTTGACTTCTTATGTTATTAACGGGGTTATGGCTGGTGATAATTAATTAATGAAGACTGAAATGAAGCAAGCAATCAAATATACTTACACTTTCATAAATGCTTTCTAAGACAGTATCGTTGATTAAATCGCCTGGATATCCAATCCATCCCCTTATTGCCTTCGCCTAAAACCGAAATGTGTTCTTAATATATATCTATATATATCTATCTATCTATCTTTCTATATATATATATATATATATATATATATATATATATATATATATATATATATATATATATATATATATATATATATATATATATATAATCTGTGTGTGTGTGTGTGTGTGTTGTGATATACGGGTTTTTGACGGATAAAGTGGTTGTGTTGTTAGCGTACGTGATATATGGGGGTTTAAGGGTATTGTGCATGTGTTTCAATGCATATAGTTTTTAGACATGTCCTGTCATTACCATTATGTATTCTCTTCCTGTTTCATTATTTCAGTTGACATTAAACTGCTTTTCTAGTTGTGTCTGAATATATTTTTGTCATATTTGCATACGTCATATCAATTCTTTGATTTCCACAAAGAATCCAAGACATTCCATAATTGTAACTGTTGTGTTAATGAGCGTACACAAAGAATCCAAGACATATCATACTTTTAACTGTTGTATTCATTGGTTTACACAAGGAATCCAAGATATCCTATACTAGTAAATGTTCTGTTAATTAGTTTACACAGCGAATCATATACATTCGATACCTGTAACTGGTGTGATGATAGGGGAAGCAGCAGGGAAGTTGTACAGACCATTGGTTCCAGACCAAATAAACCTTCCTACGGGAACTTTCTCCGTAGAAGCCTCGGATTTCACTTTTACGGCCTTCTACGGAAGCTAATTTTCGTGCATTTCAGACTCGATGCATCAGGTGTGTATACCAGGTGTGCAATAAATATAGCGTCCGAGACAGGAAAATAAATTATCGGGAATAATTATTTGTTTTTTGTTGCAACGTGGGGCTGCGTTTTCATGAATAAATTTGATCAAGACCGATACGATACCGACTTCGTGGATCATGAAGATTTATCGTGATGAAACCATGCGGCGTCATCTGAGCGCGGCTGAACAAATTTTTAAATTTATTTATATCCATGTCACCGTTGCACCAGGTCTGATGGATATTTCTCAACATGTGCGTGTCTACGCCGTTAAATACAGATAAAATATTGCAATTGTCCCTAATCACCTTTGGAATCTGCGTGTATCTCTGTGTTACGTAAATAACATCGGTGTTTTTGTGTCTGCCACGCGAGAATATCCTGGCCGGATTAGTTTGCTTGTCCAGCATAACATCATCGAATACAACAAGATTATTAATATCTCCGTCCAAATTCTCCACAGATGGAGCTTCATTGATATCCGTGATGAATTCGATTGTGCCTTCGTCGGTATTGTCGCTAAATTCTTTTAACACTTGGTAACAACGCTGATCGTCCACGGATGATGCAACCAAGTACAATTTATCCCATTTCAGCCATCGCATGATCAAATTCAATAACAATTGTGTCTTACCAGATCCTGACGGGCCAATGATTATCATTCTGATCGAATTTGGTAATACCGCATGATGTTTTACCTGCTCGCGTCGCTTCGTGGCTGAAAAATCAATTACATTCATGTTACTAGAATACATGGATCTATATTGTGTTAAGTGTCGCACGCACACAGCTACGATAAATCCAACCGAAATCGTCACACGCAACAACAGGAACGCAATTGCAGGAGAATGTGAAGTTTGTAAGACGCGCAAGTTTAGATTTGTAAAAAAAAACTAGAAGAACCGGAGGAGATATCGCAGCCTCCTTGACAAATCTACCTGGGACCCCCTGGGCGAAATATCCCGGAGAGAAGCATCTGCCAGGATATAATTATTGCGGACCCGGAACGAGGCTCGATATCAGACTTGACGATAATGACCAACCATTTCAAGGCGAAAATCCGGTAAACGCCATCGATAAAGCTTGTTACTATCACGACCTCGCATATCGCAGCGGATATTTACAACAGAGACATCTCGCTGATATCAAGCTAATTCACGCATTAGACGCGATTCCTAATAAAAGTTTCAAAGAGAAATTAGCAACATGGATGGTAAAAGGCGCGATGAAAGGCAAATTAGTATTCGGCGCTGGTAAATAATATGGAGCAGATATATTATTCTCCGCGAGGATTCTGGCGAGGAAAATCAGCAATTGCCAAACTCGCTAAGGCCGCTAAAGTAAAACAGTCCGTCGCAGAATCGTGGTTATCGAAACAGGCAATTTGGCAAATATATCTGCCTCCACCTAAGAAAATACCATACGCGAGTTTTACTGTCAGTGTTCCCAACGAGGTCCATCAAGCGGATCTGATGTTTCTTCCTCACGATACCGTCGACGGAGTCACATACAAATATGTGTTGACTATTGTCGATATCGCTAGCAGGTACAAGGAAGCAGAGCCATTATCGAATAAAACAGCAACGGAGATCGCTAAGGTGTTTAACGAAATTTATTCACGATCCCCGTTAACATGGCCGAATCTTCTCCAGGTTGATCCAGGTCGAGAATTCCTCGGCGCGGTTACTTCATTGATGAAAAAGAATAATGTGAAAATCCGTCGCGGTATTGTAGGTGTTCATCGCAATCAAGCTATCGTCGAAAGATTCAATAAAACACTTGCAGAACGATTATTCGGATACCAATACGCGCGAGAATTTATTCAAGATAATCGATCTCATGATTGGGCATCAAGATTGCCTCATGTAATTAACGCGCTAAATAACGAAATAACTCGAACAATATCAATGAAACCTGCAATTGCAATCACAAAATCGAATATACCCCTAAAGCGAGATTCCACAATTCAGCCTGTGCTAGGTAGCGTCACAGTCAGATATTTATATAAGGAAGGTGAAGCCGAAGGAGGCAGAAAAAGAGCAACCGATCCAACCTGGAGCGTTACAACACATAAAATATCAGCTGTAACAAGATCGTCAGGAAGACCTGCAATTTATATCCTAGATTCGCTAGCGCCACAACGCGGATTTACCAAGGAGGAATTACAAATAGTACCAGAAGATACTCAACTACCGCCAGCGTCATTAATGTAATTTACTCGAATTCGTCCTAGCTGAGATAATTTTCTTACTCTCGACACGGCCAAATATACCAAATTTGACCAAGAAATTCTGTCATCGACGATCCAAACTTGGCCATCTACGGTCAATCCCTGCGATGAATGTATCGTTGTTGCGTAACCTAATTTCCATGGCGATTTTTCTGCATTTAGCGCGTCATTAACAAGATTAATATCAACAAAGATAATATCATTCAAGACCAAAATCTTTTCCTCTCCGCATGGCAAAGTAACGCTGATATTTTGTCGTCGAGTATTAGCGGGCCTATAACACAACGGTACCTGCAGCGTTGGAAATTTCTCACAATGCAGCTTGAATAACATTTCCTGAATAATATCACGAATAATTTTCCTACTAGCAACGATTAGATGATCAGGACGCCACAAATTTAGAAAATCGCTCATCGGAGTTTCGTCGATTATTTTTCTCATGACGTCACACTGAATCTTGTTAGGTTGTAATCGAATTAATTTTTTAAATTCGGTCAACAAAATATCCGTCGATCTATAATCAGCGTCAATTTCCTCGTAATAATCAACGAAGTTTCTGAGCCATTCGTGAGGCGATTCACCATCAATAGGATTAGGTTGGCCATGATCGCCACACATTATCACAGCGGTGTTTTTTCCTTCCAGCCAAGCTAATATCGATTTTAGTATATCTAAATTTACCGTGCAAATCTCATCGAATATTATGATCTTGTTGATATATTTATTGCCCATATGCGCCGAGTCCCATGATCCGCCGCTGTATTTGAAATAACTGTGATACGTGCAAGAACCAACGCCACGTTGCTTTATTTCTCGCGCTAATCTATGAGTCGGAGTCAACACGATCATATCGGAGTTCGCAAATAAAGTTATCGCTCGCGTTGTTTTACCGCTACCGCCAGGTCCATTTAGGTAAACGAATTTACTGCGTGAAATTGGGTCAAATGCATCTGCGGCTGTCGAAGATTCTCCAAATCTACCTCGGTGGAATTCATTGCGATCTTCAACATCGGCATCTTCGCAATAATCTAGGATATCCTCGTTTTTTATCCTCCAGGTTCCCCATGAGCCACCATCGGTAATTAAATTTTTCAGCCTACATTGGTATTTTTTATCGATATAAAATGAATCCGTCGCGACCCTTAATGCGATATCAGAAAATTTGTTTATCATCGATAGCAAATTTATACTTACATAGGCGAGCATCGATGACCGTAAATTCGTATATTGCGCTGATTCTCCGTCAAGGTAGCTAATCACGGTACCTAACTTTGTTCCATCAATGATAATATTCTCTCTGTTACAAAATATTCCTCGTGATACCGTATCGGCGATTATAAAATCCATCTCAGCGTCGTTGATAAACAACCTAGCGTGTCGATGCTTGTGATCAACAGATCCACCTTGAGTAAATTTACCGATTATCTTTCTTCCTATATCTTTCGCGTTGTCACAGTCCGTCGGCAACCACACATCGGTCTGTTTTCTGTAAGATATAATCGCCTCGCTCACCGTCAACGACACTAACATCGATGAATCTAGCATATATCTCAATAACACCGTAGGGACCCAACGGCGCTGAGATAAATGCCTGCCAAACCAAATATAACAAATTTTATGTAGATTTTCAGCAAATTCGAATGATGTAACGCAAGCGAATCCGGTCATGGTAAAATCAGGCAACGGCCCGTTAATTGCTACTCTTGTCATTTCGTTGGTAGGATGATCGAATTTAGCAAAATAATCGGCACAATCGCCATATCCAAGGAAACTTCCAGGATAACACGCGCTCATGTCAACGGAGATCATATCTTCGAAATCGTACCTGGTATTCCATAATCCTCCATGGCCGTATTCGATACAGCTAAGTTGAATATCAGCGAGGAATTCGTTTCTTGTTGGCCTCCACGAGTTTTTCTCTCTAGCGGCGTGAGCAGCAACGGACGGAATTGTAAAGCAATTCGTTAATAATTGATCGGGATTCGACGAATATTTCACCGCAAGTTTTTTCATCGATTCATGTAATATCTCATCCCGGTAAATATCACCACATGGCAGGATAAATTGATCGTATCTTTCCTCGCTCGAGAACAACCATATCGATATTGGATCAGATGCGCTTAATTTTCTGATAAATCTGAACATGGCATCGGAATTATTATTCTCCGCAGAATTCTCAACATCTACAGGATAAAATTTAATCACACGATCCCGCGGAAATATCATTACCGAATGCGACCACGCGTGAGAATTGTGGTCGATAATCTCGATTGGTGCTCCTCGAGATATATACGGCGACGAGTATAATATTTCTCCCGATAACGTTTTCACCGTGATAGGAAATTTTAATTTTTTACTCAACGCAGCAACGTCGTCCACCGATGCACCATCAGCAACAGTCTTCGCCCACGCATTAATTTTATCTAGCCTTAGTTGAGTCAAACCAGATCCGCGTCGAGCGTTTTTCATATGCTCGATAACACGTTCAGCCACGCAGTTTATCATCGGTGATTCTTTCATCGCAGGTAGGTTTTTCACATCCGGATTATTATTTAGCCGATAAATTCCATAAACAACAGCGCTGGCTGGATAAGATCTAGCATAATAAGGGCCATCGATTCCCAATAACAATCCGGGTTTAGAATTTTTATCGAGAATAACATTTTTCTAACCACCGCGCACAGGATCTCGTTTATCACGAATAATCCAAGTATCGTCGGGCATTTGTGCGATAAATTTTATTCCAAAGATAAATCGCTCTTCTTTGTGTTCGGTTTTTATATGCTCGATTATTTTCTTAGCTCGCTCCAGATTCATCGTGGCATCGATGGAATTTGTTTTCCAGGTTGACCAAGTGTGAACAGCTCCATCATCGAAGAATTCTTTTTTGGCTCGATCAACTTCAGGAATAATATATTCTGCCTCATCAAGATCAAATGTATCCATGATTATATTTTAGACATATGTTTAAATTATATTGAATCAATGCAAGTGGATATTAATCGGTTCAGCAAATAATTGACAAATCCTGCAGAGGTGATTATTGCGGCGCTCACATACACGCGATTCGGCGTGGCAGTAAAGGACCACAGCGATGTTTAGTTTGTCAAGTTGGCACGCGAGGGAAAACTCGATTGTGTTTGGCTTGCGGAGGGAAAAATTATCGGGAATTGCGGCGATATTACGAAAAAAAATCCTCGTCGGTTATAACATGCGAAGAAGATTATATTAATCGATTTCAAGCTAATAACGATTTAAACAAATAGATTATTATATATGAATCAAAAATCAGCGATTCCAGAATCAACAATTCCAGAGGAAATGACACACGAGTTTAAAACTCATCCTACGATCGAGGGATACGAATCATCACCGGATGGCGTCGTTAGGCATGTTAAAACAAAAAATCATATCGGCAGAGTTGATAAATATGGTTATCTCAGATTTACAATCAACAAAAGCAAAAAACGAAGATGCACGAGTTATTTGTGTCACAGGTTTGTATTTGAATGCTACAACGGACCAATCGAAATTGGTCTTGTTATCGACCACATCGACGGAAATAAAGTTAATAACAAACTATCCAACCTTCGCGCGGTAACTCCGAGTGAAAACTCTAAATTTGGTAACAGCTGCGGGAATAGAATACCAAGAGCAGTCAAATCAGTAAATCGAGAAACAAACGAAGAAATTGTATTCACGTCGATGTGTGCCGCTGCAAAATATTTTAGTATTAATTCAGCCTCGGTGCATCGTGCGGCAGAAAAAATGATCAACGCGGCATTTTCTTATAAATTCGGCGAATGGATCGAATTTTATTATGTTCCGATAATATCCGATTAAAAATCTCAAGATTTTCTAAAATTAAATTGAAGATTACAAAGTATAATATAAATGAACGAGGAGAATATAAATAATATCATCGAAGCCATCGAGGATTTAAAAAACAAAAATATAAATTTATCTTCGGATTTGGACGCAGGTAAAATCCGGTCCGAATTTGAGACGATCGTCCAGGGGAAACTCGAATACAGGTACACGCTACCATCCGAATATAAATTCATAAAGAAAATCCAAATTGCGATGTACCAATCGCTTGCGTCTGTCAGCGATGATCAAATCGAGGATTTTGTTAAATTATCGACGCTGGTAGAAAAGGTAAGATCGAGTTTATCAGACGAATATGAATCGAGAAAAATTACTAGCTCACGAGTTAGGCAGCTAAAAAAACTGGTCGACGAAAGTAGAATCGAAGATTCTCAAAATTAGCGTCAAAGATTCTCAAGATTCTTAAGATTCTCAAAATTAGAATTTATATCACAAAAAAAACAAAAATTAAAAAAATTTACTTATTTTGAAAATTTCCCTGATTTTTATTTATTTTTTTGCCATTTTTTTTCTGGTGGGCAGATTTGAAAATCTTAAGAATCTTCGATTCTATTTTCTACGATCTCACCAGCAAATTGATACTTAACGTCTCCTCGCGTATATCAAGTAAATTTCCATTCTGGTCCGTTAGTTTGAAATTTATCCTTGACAATAATCGATTGTGACATCGCAGATAGAACGGATTTACTGGTTCTTTTATTATCAGATATCCCGGAGATGTGCTAGGTGAAAACGAATACAAGATAAATCCCTGTTGTGCTTGTTCTGACATAGATGAATCTACATTATAGCTACCTTCAACGACATCCGCGTGAAGATAAATCGCGATAACTTCTGTTATATTAACGATACCTGGCGAGATATGCCGCCCTCCTCCAGTTTGATCATTATTGTGTTTGAGAATTAATTCTGATTGTATTTTTTTAGTCCACGCGTCACGTAATTTCGGAAATAAATCATCGATGGTATCAGTGACGGATTTTCTCATTTCATCAACGTTGTAACCAGGAAATTTGAAATTTGATAGCGCTTCTTCGAATGGTCCGAATAACGTCATAAAGTTTTGTTTTTCTCCTGAATTTCTGATCAACCTGAAGCTGCTAATGGGAAGAACATAATCGGCAATTGATATATCATCAATTATCGAACGAATGAACATATCGTGATAATATTCAACATCATTCGCAAGTTGATTTAAAATCTTCACGCGTTCGATAATTTCGCTGCATGAGCCTGATCTATTTAAGATACATTCATGAAAGGATTCTCGTAGTAAATTTAATTGTAATTTATGTTCTTGATTAAATTCGTCGATGGTTTTTCTTACCAAGATACCATCTATGGGAAATATTATCCCGCTAATGTTGGTAGCGTCGAAGACTTCGACATTTGGAGGAATTTTGGGAAGAGGCAACCACGAGAGAATTTTGCTGTCTATGAAAGTAAAAGCGAACATCACCAAGTTAAATTTGTGGCTATTCATGAGATTGATGGCATTGTGGATCAGAGGCTTGTGTTTGATATTTCCGTACCATCCTTCATCGGTAATAAAATCAGATTTTTTTGGTTCAGGTAATTCTGGAGGAGCTTCCTCGTGCCAACCTGGAATAATAAAATCTGGTTTTTCTGGTTTTACCAGAGGCGCCCTTTCAGGCCAACCTAGCACGGTCCTAATCGATGATTGGTAATATCAACGATATACGGCGATTTTACTTCGATTATCGATGACAACGTTGGTTCGTGTGCTAATATTTTTATTCCTGGCTTAGCATCGCCGGTTATATTTGATATTCTACCGGTAAATTCCTTGTCGATTTGCTCAATTTCGTAACTGCCTGTTGGTATGCCAACGACGATCCAATCGGGAGTTTCATCGGGTTTGTTTTTGTTGGCAAAAACAAGCGAATTGTTCGATAATAATCTACCGAATGATTTCGATCTAACATTGGGCCAGCTGTTATAGACGCGTAACTGTGACAGCGCAATTTCCTTGACGCTAATTGGTATTGGAAAATCTATACTAAATTTTGGCTTGGTTGAGCTTGCCGATATCAGCGTTGTTATCGGCGGTGTCGTGTTTGTCGCGATTTGAGCTAGTTTTGACATTATTGATATTCATTTGTTCAATCTCGGAGTAGATATTTATCATCGAGATCAGATATAACGCCGTCGTTGAGACTCTCAGAAAGCAACGATGATAATTTCGAATACGCCTCGTTGACCTGGGATAATTTACTCGTGTACAGGGACAATTTTTCGTTTGTGCATGAAGATATTTTTTTGCGATAATATTGAGAACACCGGCGATTGTTGTTGTTGATGATATTATTATCGTTGCTACAATCGGCGCGATTGTTGTTACTGCGGATAAGATTATACCTGCACCGGCGACTATTGCACTTACCGCGTACACGGCAACATCGATGGTAACCAATCTACGCTGGTATTTCTTTATTTTTGTTTGATACTCGTCGAGAAGTTTTTTTAGCGAATCCTGCCACGAACGCGCCTGATTGTATCGGTAATCCGATGCGGTCATTTATTAGTTAGGTTATTCAACTAAATGAGCGTGTTTCGAAAATTGCATAATAAGGGGTTGGATTTGTCGTGGTTCTATATGGTGGTTCTAGCGTAAATATTTCTGTTTCATTTGCAAGTATAAAAATATTTAAAGATTCGTCGTAGGGACCTCGATATCTGATTGTTATTTTGAATTTTATCACGGAGATAAAATATATTCGATATATACCAGCAATTGGCGCGGTAAAGCTAAATATGTTATTCTCGGGCGTCCATATACCTGCTTGCATTTTTAACACAAATGGCACATGACATTTAAGATTTTTTGTTTCTACCTCGGATGGTATATTAATACGCGCTAATTTTTCAAGATTCACTGATGATATTTTTGTGTTAATATCGTTAATTTTTGTGGTTGCGTCGAGAAGTTTCGTGTTAAAATCTCGAATTTCTCCGTCGTACGACGATACATCAACCTTTTGACGCGCCAATTCACGTACCACGTTAATTTCCTCGTTAATTTTGATAATATCCTCGTTGATTTTTTTTGTTTTCTCGTCGAGATAATGGTGCGACGTTTTATCGCTTTTCTGACTCATTACGGTTTTTATCTCGGTAATATCGGCAAAAACATTAGTGATGTCCCTGTTGATTTTTCCTACCTTTTCGCTGAGATCATCGTGTGATGCTTGATCAACTTTTTTCTTTGCTAATTCGTGTGCGGCTGAGGAATTATCGCCGGATGTTTTTATATCTTCCTCGATTTTTTTGCTAAATTTAGATAAGGTATCGTCGAGTTTTTTAAGATCGTTATTTAGCCTGTTAAGTCTTTTTGTCATTCTGTCCTGAAGATCGTCGTGTAATGTTTTATCGGCCTTCAGAAGCAACGTTGCTGATAATTCATTGTCCTTTTTTTCCACATCCGCGATATCGGCCTTCGAGGGTAACGTTGCTTAAAGATTGGTAATATCAGCGATAGATTTTAACACTAATTCTGATTGACGAGTAAATTGATCAATGTGATCGTTATATTCGTCTCGCTTGATTATATCAGTTATTTTCACGTTACTTGTTTGTAATCTTCCTTCACGGCTCTGAAAAATAGCAACTTCGCCAGGATCTACCTCTGACAGCGATAGAAGATTATTAATATCATCTCTGGTGGCGAATTTCGATAGATCAACGTCAGTCAAATCTACCTCCTTCTTCTTGTATAGAGATCTACCGTAAATATCAACCATGATACTTATCTACGGCATATTCAAATACGATTCTATGATACGGACCGGATGATTTTGAAATTGCGTCGAGAACGTTAATTGATTCAGGACCGCATATTGGTGAATCCATTAACGTCTGCGTCGGAAGTGTCGAGTACCAAATCGGAATATTTAACTTTGACACGTAATTGACGAATTCTTTTGGTGGCGCTAGTCCGTATGAGTCAAAGTAAACAACTTCGCGAGGATTAATCGCGTAGGCGACCCAATGCGTGCCAGGGCCGGTATTTGAATCGAGATTTATTATTCCTGTCTCGGTAGAATTTGGTTTTTCTGGTAGTTGATCCCGCATAAATACGCCTCTGAAAAATTTTATTTTTTTTTTCTTTGCTTTGCTGAATAAATCTAAATTTGAATAGGGCGTGCTAATCTTAGGCCGGATCCGTACGGTGGGCGTCTTAGATAAAGGCCGCTTCCCTTTCTTTTACCGTATCGCCCTCCCATTATGCTTTTTGCTAGTTTGTCGCCTGCGGCTCCAGCCGCACCTAATCCTATCGCTTTTGCAATTGCCGGAAGAGCCCCGGATAATAATCCAGGAATAGCAGCTAGGAAAGGGAAAATTCCGCCCATTTTGACCATGTCTCTGATGGCACCTATACTAAGATTCACATGAACGCCGGAATTCGCTGATTTGGCTTTGGTGAAACGTTCACGTTGACTCTTAGTTAGCGACAGTTTGTTAGGTCCGCCCTGAATTTGATCGTTTTTCAGGGTTAATTTCACACCGCATCGCTTTGCTGTTGCTGTTTGGAGTTTTTTCATCTGACCCGGGGTCAGAGTTACGCTGACGTGTTCGTATGGCATATTAATAATCGTTTAATCTAAATTTAGAAAAATCTAGGTTTTTGTCACATTTTTTCGACAGGAGCGTCGATGACTCTCATTCTGCCACTAATGCCTTCCAGGATCATTGTTCTATCGCTGAGAATAACCGCGATTGCTCTTGCTGGTCCAGCTGTGTTAATTCTGGCTTTGAAATGGATATCAACGACAGATTGTTTTATCAAATCGAGATGTTCCAGGGAAAAGTAGTAGATAGGATAAAGAGTATTAAAATCCAGCTGCGATATTTGCAATCCGGTATCGATATTTTGATCGCGACCCATAAAACTTAGCAAGCGATGATACGCGCGAGCCGTCGAATAGTTGGCAAAATTAATTGATATTTCCTCGGATGGCTCTTGCTGCCCATTTATCCTCAGTGATACATTTGTTGCATCGAATCTGTCGAATATCATGTGACTGTGAATTTGATCGTATCTGTTTGCAGCTTGAAGAACAACAAAGATGTGCCTAGGTGCCGAGACGCCTTGTTGTGACGCAATTCGCCAGGTAAATATTAGATTAATATTAACGTCGATAGAGTCGGTTGTTGTTGTTAGCCAGGACATAACAGATTTACCACCTTGATTCATGAATGACAATAATTTTTCTTCCGCAATTATCGATGGAACTATCGCTGGCATCCACAATGTAAATTTGGTTAGCAACACCTTACCTGGATCAACAACAGCAGCGTCTCTCCAGACGGCTCTGTCATTTCCTGTATCGTCTCGAACAAAGGAAATTGTATGTTTTGCTCCGTAAATAACTTTCCTGAAATGTCTGCAAAATCCAAAAATGTGAGATAAAGGAATTGCACAGGAGAATCTTAGATCATCGCCAACCAACATGGCTCTCCGCGTGGCAAATCCAAGGTTGTAATTGCCATTGGTGTTAATCATTACATCCGCGGTGTCGGCGGGAGCATTACCAGCGGCATTAGTCGGTACACCGATGTTATACTGGACATGATCAGCGTTATTAGAATTATCTTTGGCGAACATCATACTAGGGCCAGCCTATCTGATAAAATCATCCGAGTATCTGGCTAGACCTATTACCGTCGTTGCAACATCAGCGTTGCCTGTGATTGATTCAATTTCTCTTCCATCAATCATGTAAGTGACGCTCTTGAATAATGCCATAATACCGTTATTGACAAATCCGACTTTAGTACCTGCTGGATAAGCGGTATTATTTTGTCTTAAAAGGTCGCCAGTAAACTCGATATATGCCTCAGATGGAAGAAAATATCTTGTTGTATCGTGAACTTGAATTTCAACGCGATTAGGTGCATTTGGTATCACTGCGTCGTACGAGTAATACTGGAAATCACGCACGGATGTGTCCTTGCCTACAGGCTCGTCCATGTCGAACACTTCGTTTGACACTTGTGCGAACATTTATTATTAAGAATTTCATCTAAAACGAAGACCGCTACCCGATATGAAACTTGTATTTGCAACTTCCTTTGCTAGATCATTTGCGAAACTTGTGTTAGCAACTTCCTGTGCTAGGTCATTTATTTTTTTATTTTGCTGCGTCGTTTATAGCTTTACTGACATCAGCAGGCATTTCACTGGTGCTAGGTAATTTGACCGGCTGCTTTTTTTACGCATTAAGTTTGATATTTTGCTTTTGACAACATTGAAGCCTTTACTGGCTAAATTACCAATACCAGAGATGACAGTCTCGCCAATTTTTCCTATTGCTTTTGATGCAATTTGCTTAGCTGCGGGTCCGATTTTAGGGACTACTCGCGTGACGAGGCTTCCAACGATGTCGCCTAATCCGTTGCCGTGGATGTATTTATATACGGGCAATCGAGAGTTAGCTACGCGGACCTGTCTAGGTCTGCGTTGATGTTTGTGAACTATCATGTTATCTAAATGTGATTGTTTTAATCGATAAGTTCGTCAATGAACTCTTTGTAAATGTGGGAGTTAATAACACCACCGCGAAATAATCGCTGGCAAATATCGGAGGCCTCGTTGATTATTTCAGAAGAGTTATTTCCGGCTCGTTTTCTTCCAATTAATATTTCGAGGCGAGATACATCGTTGACAACGCTGTCAGGACAAATGGTATATCCGCTTCCTATTTTAGGATCTTGTGGTGGTGGTGTGCTTTTTCTAGGATCTTCCGGTGGTGGTGTGCTTTTTCCAGAATCTTGTGATTGTTCAGATTTTCGTCCCAATAGTTGTTCGAAGTTATCGAGCTCCTTTGAAAAATTTAAATATCCGTGATCGTATAAATTCATCGGCCTTCCTAAACTACCGAAATAAATTACAGCCGGCCATGTTCCTTTTCCGAATGAATTAATGTACTCTTTTTTCAAGTAATATTTTTTATTATAGTCGGTATAATGCGTAGCGGCATCTAATCTCGTAAAATTATTTTTGAGCTCATTGATATTATCTTCTCTCAAATAATAATCGGCAGGTTTACTATAATCAATTTGTCCTCTTGAACGAGATGCAATTTCTTCCTCAGTTAATGTTCGAACTCTCTCGTCCGAAGGTGGTTTGTAGTCGCTTGGTTGAACTTTTTCTTCTGGTATTGGTTCCTGGTCGCTCTTATCTTTTTTACTTTTTGATTTTTTCTTTTTTTTCTGAGGTTGACTTCTTTCCTTTGGTCTGGCCCCTAATTCCTGTGGTTGAATATCTTCTTTCAACTCCTGTGGTTGAAATTCAAACTCCTGTGGTTGAAATTCTTCTTCAAATTCCTGTGGTTGAACTTTTTCTTTTGGTTTTGCTTTTCTTTTTCGTGGAGATTTAGGTATTTTTAGCAATTCCGCCTGTTCCTTATTGTAATTTTGTGTTTCCTGTGCAGCCCTAAGAAATCTTCTGTAATATGGATCCGTTTCTCTCACCTGTGATCTTCCCGAGTAAACTTTATATAACATATTATACCAAATTTTACGATTTGTGAATCTTTTTTTTCCTTCATCAGTCAGATATTTTCTTCGATCACTAAAATAATTTTCCGCAAATTCACCAAATTTATCTATATCATACAACATCGAGAGCGGCTGTGATATTACTTGCCATCCCTTCTCGGTGAAATTTCCTCTTAAATCCTCGAGATGGAACGCTTTTCTTCCTCCAGGTTTTCTTCCTCCAGGTTTTCCTTTACTTATTTTAAAACCAATTGCAGGGGGCCCTCCTCCTGGTTGTTGCCCGTGTTGTTGTGCTAGTATTGCTAGTCGTTCCGGTAATACTCGTGAATGTTCCTCGATTCCTCTCAACACGGGAAGAATTCCACGTTTCCTAATATCCGGATCGTCATCGTCACCAAAAAAGACTCGCTCGGTTACTTCGGTAACTGGCTTTAATAATTTCGACGATAATTCGGTAAATCCCTGTTCTGCGTCTTCGTGCTCACGAATTTTTTTCTTAAATAATTCTTTTACTGGGATAAGTTTCTTTAGTGCCGCTAATTGTTCTCGCGCTAATCTAGCAGAATGAGGCTCTCCAACTGTACTAGTTTTCCGACTCATATTATTTTTAATCATATCATTTTAATGTGACGTAAAATGGGCCAAAGCAGCCCCGCGTTGCAACAAAAAACAAAAAATTATTCCCGATAATTTATTTTCCTGTCTCGGACGCTATATTTATTGACACACCTGGTATACACACCCGATGCATCGAGTCTGAAATGCACGAAAATTAGCTTCCGTAGAAGGCTGTAAAAGTGAAATCCGAGGCTTCTACGGAGAAAGTTCTCGTAGAAAGGTTTATTTGGTCTGGAAACTCTGGTCTGTACAACTTCCCTGCTGCTTAGGGGAAATAAAAAGTCCAATCCAATAACGATCAAAACAACTATGAAAAATGCACAAATTACTAATATAGCGACACAAAAAATTCAGACCATCAGCAGATAATTGTCACAAAAACCCATTAAAATAACAATTTGGGCGAAAAATGTTGCCAACAGTGATTATAGGTTATACTCACTGAGCTATGCTGACGTTGCAATTTTAAGGACAAATATGTGTTCCTGTAAGATACCGACACTGCGTGAAAAGCAAGCTGTTACACATACTTTGATGTGTTTTGTGAATATAAAGCAGTCAAGATAGAGATAGAAGTGTGTGGGAGTGCTCGTCTACATAATGTCCCATCGAGCGTCCTGGCCAGTGGAGGGAAAATACGAAGTATAAGTAAGGAAGCAAAGAAATATATATATATATATATATATATATATATATATATATATATATATATATATATATATATATATATATATATATATATATATAGATAGATAGATAGATAGATTGGTGACTTTATGGACAGAACATTGTGTAATTTCATGGAGCCAGACTGTGGAGTAATATTATGACCAAAATAGAAGATAACACATTTACTTTGGTGAGTTCCTTTTCTAATGCGATGATAGAACCGTGTAAAATAGAGCTGAATAACAGGACTTGAGTCAGTTTTTATTAATCTCATGTCATTTAATATTACATTATCAGAACGAGAGGTAGTGTAAGTGCGAATGTGCGAGTGTGTGCATTATTAGTGTTATATGTCAATGTAAAGGTGTATTTTTCTTTGTTTGTCTTCGTCTTTTGAGCGACTATCTCCTGTCCTAAACATTCACCCTCCCTTATCTTAAGTATTTGACTAAGTGTAGGGAGTTCGTGACAATAGTTTAATTTGTCTACGTAAATTAGTTCGCAGAACGGACGAACATACCAATAAGAGCGAACTATGTTCCCTAGCTGAACACGCGGCCTCGACGTACCTTTTCTTTGGCCACGTTCCTCGTTTTATTGTCTAGCCAGTCCAGTTCTTGCAGAATTTCATCAAAAGCTTCTCGAATGTCGTTAATCATGGCTAAAGCCTAAAATATTGAAAAAGCACCTGTAGATTTTTGTTTCTTTTTTTCCTTTGTCCTGTAAAGTCACATCGACAACATTTCACCCGTCGAAGTTTAGCGTTAAAATTTTGAGAACACAACAAAGCAGAATCACTCAACACGTTTTTTGAAGTTGATGTCTCCAACTGAAATGACAAATAAGTACATCACCATCGTCAAGACAATCCAGGTGATAGTGATACAATTACGTTATTAACTTTACAATTTTTTAAATAGTCTTAAATCATTAAATCAAAAACAAGTTTTTTCTTACTTTTCAAAAGTTATTATGCGCAGATAAATATTGTTGTTAAAATATTGTCAGCAATGAAAAAAAAACTTAAAATATTGTTTTTAATATCTCTCAAGTTGGTAAATTAATCTGAATTCCGTACTATACATATTTTATACTAAAGACTTTTAGAAACAGGGATAACGAAATATTTTTTCTTAAAATTTTCAACTGAAAATTAGTTTTATTCAGAAGTTGTTTTTTCTTTTTATAATATAAATGGTTGAAGATGACATTAAATTTAGACATTTTTTCACGGAAAAGAGTGGAGGTAGATATTTCACTCGATACTAAAAACGTGAATGGTCCCTTGATTTTTCTTCTATAGCAGTCACCTCAAAATCATGATAAATATTGTGTTTAATTATTTAAGTATAATTATACACCAGTAAAAAACAGAATTAAAATAAAATAAATAATATGTCCTCAAATAAAATTTAATACGGTACGAACAGAACTTTTTGCAGTTTCGTCAAAAGTCTCCTCAATGAAAAGCCGTCCCACAGCCATGCCCATCTGGCCGTTAACATAGCCTGCGCAGTTCCGCCATCTTGCTCGGGGAGCGGACGTTCCGTAAACAACCTGCCATAGAAAGGAACCTTTTAATCAATTTCATGTAACCAGAATTTCCCATGTCTCGTTAAATTCCGCGGCATAATCGATAAGTCAAACAAGATTCCATTTGAACGCGACTACCCACCATTATAAGCTATATTTAACTTCCGTACATGCAATAATCCTCTAACATTCTTGGACATAAACTTTCATTCAAAGCAGGATGAAAGTTCTACCCTTATCTGAAACACATTAAAATGTTTATGAATCTTGTTCGATGACAGTGTGGATTACGACTTTAAATTGTATATGCAAACTGCTGCTGTCAATTTTAAAACCGTTAGGCCCAAATTCTTAGTTTGGACCTGGAAGAAGAAGCACAAAAAGACCGAGTCGTTCAATTTCCGAATAAGGATTTGGTCAAAAAAGAAAAAAGAATTATTGGTTATGACGTCCCTGTGGACACAAGGAAAAACACAGAACATCCAACCATTTTTAAATTGGTCTTGTCAAGTTATGTGTTTGAAACATTCTTTTGAAACGACCGTGTATCCTACTAAAACAACTACATATTACATACCTCGTTGTAATCAGTTAAAAGATCTTTGAAACGCTTTGGCAAACTAAAAGTCATGCTTTGCATTATTCTCCACACCAGGTAGTTAGCAATCGTCCTGAAAGTGTAGTTAGATATAGTAGTTAGCAATCGTCCTGAATGTGCAATTAGATACAGAAGTGAAATTACATACAATAGTTAACAATCGTCCTGAATGTGCAATTACATACAGTAGCTAGCAATCGATATTAAACTGTAATATACATACATCGTTTAGCGCTCGTGCTGAGAGTGCAATTATATACAGAAGTGTAACTGAGTACGATAGTTTGCAGTCGCCTTGAAAATGCAATTACACACAGCAGTTAAGAATCGGTATTAAAGCGTATTTTGCAATCGTCCTGAAAGTGTAATTATATACATTAGTTGGAAATCGTCCCGAAAGTTTCAGCTGTCACCTAACAATTCACTCTCAAATTTCAATTTCAAAACGCTATATTAATATTGCAGTATTTTGAGGGTTTTTAGTTGCTTTTGTGTTTTCCTAGCAACAATAATTATCAATTCGGCCTCATAAGGGTTCTGTTTGAAGGCAAAATTAGGTTAATTATTGCACTTTGTGAAATGAATTTAACGATTCGGAAGCTTTCAAATAGGAACCTAATTAAACATCAAATAGCATGAAAACGACAGCTTTAAGGAGTCATCATATCTTGCTAGTCCCATTTTCATCAATATCTGTCTTGGTTTTAAGTCTAAGCCCAGGAGAACGATGAAACGGTCAATTTCAGGTCAGATAAAAATGGCTCTTGACTCAATTTCTGCAGTAGAAATACAGACCTGTACATTTTCAAACGCTTGAAAGGTCATATATCGTCTTCCATACATAAATGGGACACGAATACATATTCAACGTCATTAATATATTTGTACTTAAATGCATCTGGCTTTAATATTTAATTTACGTCATCCATTCATTTTTCAAAATATCTTTCTTTTTCTTTGGAATAATGTTTGTGTGCTCATACCAATTCATACAGTCATCAGGAAGATATATAAAACACACACACACACACACACACACACAGTTAAAGTGTTACACTTTATTTTACGATACCTTTTATCATAATTTTGGAAAACAGCAAACATCTTCTGGAAGTATGGAGGTGCTCGGACAACAACAGGTTCGCTGTCGTTAATGGGGATCGAGACGTTAGGGAGATTCATCACGCTTTCTATGTAACGCAGCCAGCTAAACTGTAGTAATACAATGAATTGAAATGTTCAATTTAAAACTGACCAAAGCTTATTCCAAAAGAACGTAAGAATAAATTCAGCGGTTGGGAATTGGACCATTGTCACATTCTTTGCACACGTGCGCAGGGTCCTTGCAGTGACTATGCGCGGGAACTTGCGAGATTTTCTCTTGAGTGCACACATTTTTTTAAAACTTATTCAAAGTCACCGATAAATAATTGGCATAATCTCAACAAACTCCAAAACTTTAGTTTTATTTTATATATTATTAAGTTTAATTCCCGGGTTAATTACTAACAATATATAGGTTACCACGATATATTGAAAACAGCTATTGTCATTCTGACCATCCGTTGTTTTAAACACTTGAGTTATTCAGTCATATACGAATCTGTTCAAGATCTCATTGATTATTTATGTCACTCTGTTCATAGTAAGAACATGAAGACCACCCAGTAATAAATAAAGCACCAGATGTAGCAGATACAAAATGAAGAAGACTCATTTTATTGTCTCAGGTCGTCCAAAATGGAGAGATTAGTCGCTTGTCGGCTAAACGGGGAGATTAGTGGCTTGTCGGCTACAACAGGGAGATTCGTGACTTGTCGGCTAAAACGGGGAGATTAGTGGCTTGTCGGCATGATTTCGTCGGACTTGCTGACAAACAATTCAAAATATAATTTGTTATATTGTTTGGCCAAATAAAAACGCTTTATTGCTTGGCCAAATAAGAACACTTTATTGCTTGGCCAAATAAAAACACTTTATTGCTTGGCCAATTAAAAATAATTTATTGCTTGGCCAAATAAGAACACTTTGTTGCTTGGCCAAATAAAAATACTTTATTGCTTGGTTAAATAAGAACGCTTTATTGCTTGGTCAAATAAAAACACTTTATTGCTTGGCCAAATAAAGATACTTTATTGCTTGGTCAAATAAGAACGCTTTATTGCTTGGTCAAATAAAAACACTTTGTTGCTTGGTCAAATAAAAACACTTTATTGCTTGGCCAAATAAGAACACTTGATTGCTTGGCCAAATAGAAACACTTTATTGCTTGGCCAAATAAAAACACTGTATTGCTTGGCCAAATAAAACACTGTATTGCTTGGCAAAATAAATACATTTTATTGCTTGGCCAAATAAAAACACTGTATTGCTTGGTCAAATAAGAACACTTTATTGCTTGGCCAAATAAGAACACTTTATTGCTTGGCCAAATAAAAACACTCTATTGCTTGGCCAAATAAAAAAACTTTATTGCTTGGCCAAATAAAAACACTGTATTGCTTGGCCAAATAAAAAAACTTTATTGCTTGGCCAAATAAAAACACTGTATTGCTTGGCCAAATAAGAACACTTTATTGCTTGGCCAAATAAAAACACTTTATTGCTTGGTCAAATAAAAACACTGTATTGCTTGGTCAAATAAGAACACTTTATTGCTTGGTCAAATTAGAACACTGTAACTCACTATTGAAAAGTACCATCCATTTTTTTAAAACTTGGTTTCATAACAATTGAATGTTGAAAGACAGCATGTTATACTATACGAATAAGATTATTTCTTTCTCGTAGCCGTATCATTTTATTATTGCATTT
The DNA here is from genome assembly GCA_028554795.2 of Sinohyriopsis cumingii. NCBI lineage: Eukaryota > Metazoa > Mollusca > Bivalvia > Unionida > Unionidae > Sinohyriopsis > Sinohyriopsis cumingii. The sequence continues at coordinate 73,644,593 of CM068838.1, read as the reverse complement.
AACATTTTCATTCATTTCGTTCATTTATTCGTTCTATTTTTTGTTCATTCCATCTGCGATTAACTAGGACAATTAAAGCCTCTTCACTGTGGAAAAATAAAATGTATAATCTCGAGGGAAGTGAAAATTACCGGCCAAGGGAGACAATACTGTAAAAAAAAGCGCTCTAATGGTGTTCATTATCACATGCAATATATACGGTAGCTTGATATAAAGTTGATTTATACTTTGATACAAGCACGAACCAATTACTCTGGTAGACAAACTTTGACTATAAAAGAATATGAACATGGTATGGGGAGGGAGGGAGAAAGATCTCTATTTCTGTGTTTCTCTTTTGTATTCAGAGCAGATTGGTTGTTTTCAAACGCTTTTAAAGACAACATGGATGGTCAGAGACATCAACATCAGTCGTATTTATTGATATAAATCATATATATATATATATATATATATATATATATATATATATATATATATATATATATCTGTCTGTGTGTGTGTGTATTTCATACGTATTTATTTACATTGTAACAGATTCACACAACGTTGTTTTTAAAACTATATGCTCTGTTATGATTTAACCCATACAAATATGATAATTATACGTATAAATGTCCGTAATATGACGAAACACTTATTACTAGTAAATTAGTAAATTAAATTGTATGTGGCATTTTCTTAGTAAATGTTACCTACGTGCATTGATTGTTATCCAGTCCAGACCGTTTGTTGTCAAAATATTTAATGATTGAAGAAAATAAGCTTTACGAGCATCGTATCCTGCTGGAGAGTTGTGTACAATAAGCCAGGGGAAGGTATAAGTATTTAGATATGAACTTTGAAATAAATAATCTTCGCTATCGCAAAACAAGAAGAATTAACAGTAACGATTTCGAGATTTTCTTTTCTGCAAACTCACAACATGATATATATATTGGAAAGAAAATAACAATTTGAGAAAAATGGGGATGGTAACCTCTCATGTTGCCGTACCTGAATTCTGTCGCTTATGGATGGTTCCGTAATATTTTCGGACAGCTCGTAAACCGACATTTTATTATAGAGTTTTTCGCTATCTCTACGTTCTTCTAGTTTCATGGTTATCTGAAAGAAAATAGTAAATAAAGTATGATGAAAACACACGCTTTTCATAATTTAGGATAAAAAGTGTAGAAAATGTATCAAATTTTATTAATAAGAAACTCGTTTGAAAAGAATTCAATGTGTTATCAATACAATTTTCATCGTTTGTGCTAATTTAATGTCAATATATAATTAATAACTGCCAAACTAGACAATACAACGTAATAAAAAATCTCAAATATGTGAGATGATTAGAGAAACCGGAGCTGAATTCTTACGTTGGCAATATTGATTTCAAACTCAAGAACACGCTGCATATCAGTTTCCGCCACAGATGGATTGGCCCCAAAATACACTGCCATCGAGACTGCCAGTTTCTTGTAAGCCTGCCTTCTGTCTTCATACTTTGGTTCCACGAGATAGGATCTGCTCGAAATTCCAAAGTTTGGCTGATCCAGCTTGGTTGAAAAAAAAATACATAGGAAGATGAATAAATAAATAAATAAATAAATAAATAAATATATATATATATATATATATATATATATATATATATATATATATATATATATATATATATATATATATATATATATATATATATATCGGAAGATGAATAAATACATAGGAAGACGAATAGATACGTAGGAAGATGAAAAAATACATAGGAAGACGAATAGATACGTAGGAAGATGAATAAATACATAGGAAGACGAATAGATACATAGGAAGACGAATAGATACATAGGAAGACGAATAGATACATAGGAAGATGAATAGATACATAAATGGACGAGTGGTAAAGGTAAGGAAAAAACTAATGAGACAACTAAAAACAACATTTAGTAGATCATATGTGATAATTAATTACTTGTTCATTTAACTGCTCATTGGAAACCCATTAAGTTAAGTCTGATGTGTTAAGAATTAGCATCAGTCCCACCAGATAGAACCTAATTGCATGAATTGAAGAGTGTGTGATGTTCACACTTCCATATACGTACACATAAACTATTCTCCTTTCCTGTCCTTACAACCACTTCCATCTCTAGCGCTCCCTTTTCAAGGATATACATTACACGTATATCTATTAATGATCATATACATATGCCCTAATAATACATTACACGTATATTTATTAATGATCATACACGTATGCCCTCATAATACATTACACGTATATCTATTAATGATCATATACATATGCCCTCATAATACATTACACGTATATTTATTAATGATCATACACGTATGCCCACGTTATACATTACACGTATGTATATATTAATGATCATACACGTATACCCACGTTATACATTACACGTATATATATATTAATGATCATACACGTATGCCCTCATAATACATTACACGTATATCTATTAATGATCATATACATATGCCCTCATAATACATTACACATATATTTATTAATGATCATGCACGTATGCCCTCATAATAGATTACATGTATATCTAATAATGATCATGCACGTATGCCCTCATAATACATTACACGTATATCTAATGATCATGCACGTATGCCCTCATAATACATTACACGTATATCTATTAATGATCATACACGTATGCCCTCGTAATACATTACACTTATATATATGTTAATGATCATGCACGTATGCCCTCATAATACATTACACGTATATCTATTAATGATCATATACATACGCCCTCATAATACATTACACGTATATATATTAATGATCATACACGTATGCCCTCGTTATACATTACACGTATATCTATTAATGATCATATACATATGCTCTAATCATACATTACACGTATATCCATTAATGATCATACACGTAAGCCCTCGTAATATATTACACTTATATATATATATATATATATATATATATATATATATATATATATATATATATATATATATATATATATATATATATATATATATATATATATATATATATTAATGATCATGCACGTATGCCCTCATAATACATTACATGTATATCTATTAATGATCATATACATATGTCCTCGTAATACATTACACGTATATCTATTAATGATCATATAATAAATAACACGTATATATATTAATGATCATACACATATGCCCTCATAATACATTACACGTATATCTATTAATGATCATATAATAAATAACACGTATATATATATATTAATGATCATACACATATGCCCTCATAATACATTACACGTATATCTATTAATGATCATACACATATGCCTTCTTAATATTTAATTTAATTGTAAAAATGTTTCACAAAGGCAGCCATTATAGGCTTGTAGGATCTTTCAAAATGATTAAGCTTGGATACTGTAGATAAAATCACATTACAGGAATTAAAATAAAGTTAATACCATCTATTGTTGTAGCTATAAACGTTCTTGCTATGATGAAGGGACACTTGTGATGTTTGTAATGGATCCTCACAAGGCGAATTCTTGTTCCCTATATTATTAAGTGCGATGCCTCTATTGTAGCGTGTAGTTGTAGCTGATACTTGCACTTTCTGCTTCCAGCTGCTGCCGCTGGCTAGCCCCTAACATCTAGTAGCGAAAAGGGGAGCCGAGTGCGTAAGCCTCCCCGACCAGTACATAGCCGCTTCACCGCCAAGACTCCTGCAGTGCCTCCTGGTGGAACACACTTTAACTGGGCATAATTCAACCCCAGGCTGAACTGAAGGGGATTTGGGAGCAGAAGTGGGACCTGTAGTGTGCAGGCCCACCAGTGTGTGGACACGCCCTGGCGTCACACCGACCACTGACCCATCTCTGGGTTAAACAGATGGACCTGCCTATCCTTCTAAGTAAAGTCTAATCCGGACGAAATGGTGGATAAGATCATAGCTGACCCATGGCCACTGTGGCGGACCAGCAATGTGTTACGGACCACTAAGCGCATTGATGAGGCATAATAGACGTCAAAACATCCAGAGCAGCCAACGGAGTCCCTGTCGTAGCGATTCTTAGTGCCACTGGGAACCGGTTTCCGCTGTCGAGAGAGTGAGATCGCCCCAGTGCAACGAATTTCCCACTTTAAAAGCTCGCAAGCACAGGTTTTGTTGTGTAAGTTGCACAACTAGCGTCATCATCGGGCAAAAGAGACAACCGAATAATAATAATAATAATAATAATAATAATGATAATAATAGGCATTAGATAGGTGACATCCCTGATTTGCACATGTCTAAAACGAAGATGAAAACCAGGACCGACGAGATGACAAGTCCGTATACTAGGTTCAATAAACAATATTGAAAACATGAGCAATATTACTAAATAGGAATCTCTCGGCTTCCATTGACTATATTCTTACATAGATTATTCGTTTGGTGGACTCCTTGACGTCGGAAGTGACGGACATCCTGATGAGCGGGCTATTGCTATACTTCCTAAGGCCCACCAGAAGCTGTATGAGGTCAAATTCGGATTCTTTCCAGTTACCCCCAGGTTGATTTCCGAGGACTGGCCATCCGCCTAACTCCTCCAGCAAAGGAATAGCAACGGATATGTTTCTTTTTTCTATTAGATCTGACATGAAAATGGAAAATGAAGAAATAATACTATACCCTTATCCCGGTTCCAACAACAAATTAGCATAATATTAAAACAAATTAAACATCTAATTTTATATTGAATAATACTTTCATATCTATAAGAATTTCTTTATATGTCATAGTTGCCTATTATTATTATTATTAGCCAAAATTCTGCAAAGTTCTTCTAGCTAGTTCATTCTGAGCCTGCTGATGGTAAGTTACCGACAGACAATAAAAATAGTTACTACGAGTCGCATGGGATCTCTTTTTAATTTTGAAATCAACGACTCCTTTGACAGACGTTTATTTTTAAAGCAACATTCAGTGATTCCATGAATGAATATGTGAAATAAGTATTCGAACATGTGATGGGATGAGATTTGTTTATAATTTATGAAAACATAATTTGTAGTTCTTTCCTAGACGGTTGCCTTAGATCTACTGTTACTACTCTATGGTCGCAAACTAAATAACAGAAATGAGAAGAAGAAAAAAAAACAAGTTTTGTAAAACTTAACAAGCAACTTAATTAACAAATGTTATAAATGAAAATGTGAGAGGAACTAACAGTATTTTGAAGTGAATCCAAACTAGTCCTTATAAAGGTCTATTAAAGTCCTAAATGAATGAAAATGTCCTTATCAATTTCAAAACCGGAAGTTTATTGGTCCTCTAAGAATCGTAACGTTGTCAAGAAGACGTTTTCCAGAATTCCTTTCAATAATGTATAACGGTTCCAGAATAATAGAATAGTCCAAATAATGAGCACTTTCTATTTCCCAGGAAGAGTCCAAAGAAATGTTTTTCCTCTCGAAAAATATCTAAGTACAATATGAAACACGTCTGCAGACTTGCAACAGGAACACAATAAGTGTGATTGACTCCAAAGAGCGGAATTAAACTGATTGCTTAATTCTATCCTTATATACACCGTATATAGCGACTGTATTTCGCAACAAATCCCATGTGACAGAATACACTACTCATCTGGCGTCGCTTTGGCTTGTTCATGTGACCTAGCCCAACCAATGGGAAGTTACAGAATTATTCTAGAACGTCGAAACCCCAACAGCCAATGAGAAATTAAGACATAAGCGCAATTTGTTTTATTATTAAGAATATTATTAATAATTTTCAAAACATATGTAAACATCTATGTTACATCCTATGCAATATTATGATCTTAACAGATTCGCGTGGACAAAATTAAATAAAAATATTTTATGCACATTACAGCCATGAATATAAAGTTATAAAAATTAGATAAAATCATTTTACGAGGAGTTGCAAATAAAACAACATAGATATACATAACATCACAAATATATGCATTATTTATAGTTAAAATTAGGCCTTGAAAATGTATGAAACTATAGAACATCATGAAGACATATTACTTCAAACAATTTATAGCAGGACTGCCAAGCCGGTGGTGACTAATCTTCCTTAGATTGCAGATAATATAGATAAAGGAGGGAAAAGGAGACTATAATTTGATGACAGTGCCACAAACTCAGTGTTATCTCCGGCTTCATTATTTGGCTGCTTTCCGATCACAGACTGTTTATCATCGATTTAATTTATGTGTCAGTTATTGTTCGTGGAAATAGTTTTGAAAATATGCATTCACAGCTGTTTTGATTCGCCTCGTCAAATTACTAACTATAGTACAACCAATATTATTAATAATTAAATGAAAGTAAATAAGAATTTATAGAATTTAACCAGAATCAGTAAAAATGTAAGTACCGAATATGAAACCCGTACAAATACAAGCAAACGTCCCATTTACCTTCATTGACACATGATCGATACATGTCTCTTACAGTCTTGAATACAGATAAATCCGATGCACGATTTTCTCCTTCAAGCAGGTCTGCAAATAATCAGAGAACAGCTCAAATAAAAGGGATACCTATCTGTCTATATAATTATTGGAAAGAAGACAGATCAGTGTGAACGATATGGGCTGGTGTATGTTTTTAACGATGGCAATAGAGACTGAAACGTGGACAGGTGATCACAATTCAATGGAATTCAAGTCAATAGTTTATTATCATAAACATGTACATACTTACAGAATAAATTTCACAAATAATGCTTGATTGTCAGATGCTATATGTGCAACTTTAAACATAAACTCAGCACAGAAATTGTCAAAAGTTATAAAGGAGTAGACGGATAAATAGACTCAATCTCTGTAATAAATTACTCCAAAAAATAATAATCGATCTCTTATTTCAAACACTTCATAATCACATTTTGATACTGAACATATTATTTTCTTATTTCTTGAGGTTAACACAGTGACCTGAATTATACTGGTAACAAGGCTTCTCTAACAACAAGTATACTTGTGATGAAACGAACCATGCAGTATCCAAGAGATAAACTCCTCTAATTTTGGAAACCGAAATAAAGGGGCATGAAAGTTACGTCACCTTGATCACTGAAAAAAAAAATCTGATTATAAGGTCCGATGGCAGTGGATCTCTTAGTGAAACGCGAAAGGATTTTTGCAGAACAGGGCGACATCGTGCTTTCTTTCTAATGGCTAGACATTTACAAATAACTTGGAAGATTTTTAAAGTCTGATAAACAGAGGACAAATAAAGTCTGATGAATTGAGGACCAATAAATTCAGCTGAATTGAGGACCAGCAAAGCTTGATGAATGGAGGACCAATACATTCTGCTGAATGGAGGACCAGTAAAGCCTGATGAATGGAGGACCAATACAATCTGATGAATGGAGGACCAGTAAAGCCTGATGAATAGAGGACCATTAAAGTATGGTGAATGGAGGACCAGCAAAGCCTGATGAATGGAGGACCAGTAAAGCCTGAGGAATGGAGGACCAGTAAAGCCTGGTGAATGGAGGACCAATAAAATCTTATGAATGGAGGACCAGTAAAGTCTGACTAATGGAGGATTAATAAATTCTGCCGAATGGTGGACCAGTAAAGCCTGATGAATGGAGGACCAATAAATTCTGCCGAATGGAGGACCAGTAAAGCCTGATGAATGGAAGACCAGTACAATCTGATGAATGGAGGACCCGTAAAGCCTGATAAATAGAGGACCAATACAATCTGATGAATTGAGGACCAATAAATTATGTTGAATGGAGGACCATTAAAGACTGATGAATAGAGGACCAGTACAGTCTGGTTAATGGAGGACAAGTAAAGCCTGATGAATAGAGGACCAATAAACTATGTTGAATGGAGGACATTAAAGCCTGGTGAATGGAAGACCAGTAAAGCCTGATGAATGGAGGACCAGTAAAGCCTAATGAATGGAGAACCAATCAATTCTGCTGTATGGAGTACCAGTAAAGCCTGATGAATGGAGGACCAGTAAAGTCTGATGAATGGAGTACCAGTAAAAGAGAGAGAGAGAGAGAATGTGCATGTTAGCGTTCAGCAGCAAAATAAAAAGCAGCATGCCACTACGTGTCCTTTACTTTTCCTGAAACTTACCCCGCCCCACCCCCACCCCCTGGGTAATACTACTTACGTTTCATAATAACTTCAACCTCATCACGAAGAATTCCAAAGACATTAATACCGGACCGATCTTCTGGTATGACATGCCTTTTCCTCCACGTCCCGCATGCGAAGTCGTAGAAATTCTCACAGGGTTTCACTGACATATCAAGAGAACTCAACATCCGTGCAGCTGAAATAATGAGGTCCATTGCATATATACTGCAGATCAAATACGGATGGTATTCAAATTTATAAAGAATGATGTTCACAAATCAATAGCCTAAAGTACGAAGCTAAATGATTTTTGTTTCCTCCTGTCAAATTAATCTGAAATAGCCCATAGGTATACAGTTTTATATGTGCTAAACATTTTGGAACACCAGGTGGCCGAGTGGCCTAAAGCGCCCGCCTTTATTGAACATTGCCATCTCATCTCAAATCTATCAGTGTCGGTTCTAGTCTCGGGTGCGGCTAATGTGCAAGTACCTTCCCGTGGGTCAGTGGTTCTTACCTGGTTTTCCCGGGTTCTTCGTCCACCAAGTACACTAGCTTATCATGTCCTGAGAAATGTTTTTAAACCCAAAACGACAACATAATTATTCCACAGTTGGAACATTATGGGTCTTTTGAAATTAAGTCGAGAAAGAAACTCCTGATATAATTCACTGAGAACTGTATGCTGAGCTACCCTTGTTCACATGACATAATGTGGCAGCGGAAGGAGACAAATTTACAATCAGAACAAAGTCGGACTTTGCTGTCGTAAAATATGTGGTTGTTGTTGTAGTGTTTAATGACATTTTTCAGCACACAAAAAAATGGTGGAGGAAGAACCCTGGAAAACCCCGGGAAGCAGTGCAGGATCATACCCTGTAGAGGACCTCAGGCACTTGGGCAGTCAAAATCTTGCCCACCCACCCCCCCCGCAAATTGTCTCGTAATACGTTTTATGAATATTATTTTGATCTGTTGTAGCGGGGCCCCTAAACCGGTGCCTACTCTGCCTATTTGGAAATTCGGCACTGCCGGGAAGACCCACCGACCCACGAGAAGCTATTGGCAAGCTATCTCACGAACCAACGTTAGACGAGCCTGAGAATCGAACCCACGCAGAGTTGAGATGGCAGTGATCCGTAACAGTGAGCGCTTTAGACCATTCGGCCACTCGGGGACCCTAAAATATGTGGTGTACTCCACCTGAGACGAATCAACAAACCCTTCAAATTGATGTGTATTCCTACAATTACTTCAGTGGTTATTTCTCGACTGCCGGAAATGGCTGAGACATGTTCTCATCCAATCATAGTGTTCAGTGTTTGTTTTCAAGCGTGAGCCCTTTTGAAAAATTAGAAATAAACAAAACAGGTCTGCTAAATCAAGCTTTGAAAAATATGAACCACACATTATTTGGTTGCTTGTTTCACATTTGTGTTTTTCGACCAACATTTTACGTGTACAACTATTTAAAAGACCTCTTTGAATAAACGTAGTCTTGAAAATCGAAAGACGTTAACGACTTTCAGAAAGTGACCAGAAACAAAGGAAGATGGACCAGTAAATTTTGAGCTCCCCTTGGAAATTAAAAATAATTTTCTCACATATAAATACAAAATAATGAATCATTCTAATGCCATGAAACTTCGATACTGGTTTGTTTTGAAAGCTGTCGAACTTGAAAAATATAGAATATTGTCTCAAAGGCAAATATGGATGGCAGCAATGTAAAGCCTCCAGCAAAGTCTTTTCAAATTATATTATTAGACTTCAAAGCATACGGCATTAATTGGTGTAAACACCCAGGCAGGACACTCACTGTCCGTTTACGGTTTCTACAAAAATAAAAATATACGTCTGCATTCAACATTTATAATATCTGTTGATCAAATAGAAATAGTATGTATGTATGTATGTATGTATGTATGTATGTCTGTCTGTCTGTCTGTCTGTCTGTATGTATGTATGTATGTATGTTCAAAGGGATGTAACTCTTGTATACGTGTGTTCAAAGGGATGTAACTTCAACATTTAGGGATTTATTTGGATCTTATCGAAGACAGCGGACTACATTGCATTTGGTTTCTGAACGAAATATACTTGCTCACACAAATAAAGCGGCCATGTTATTACACAAGTTCCCGTTTCGTTTGAAACGAAAACAGTATGACGTGTTAAGCACCCCCCCACCCCCCGGCCACAAGCAGTTTTAGAAATTATAACTTGATGAGTGAAATCACTAAGTTTTGTGCATTTTTTTTATATCGTTGATGGTTTTCGATTTTTTAAATCGGTAGGGGAGTACAAACGAACGGGAGGATTAACGAATAATATTTCTTACTGTCAGCTGCAAACCGTTTATGTCTTGCTCTTCTGTGTGCATTCGCACAGAAATCTGAATAGTAACATAATTATACTTTCCAGAATAAAGTAAAACAGCACATGAAAAAAAAAAATGCAGAAAAAGTCTACAGACATTGTTGTATGGGAATTTGATGCCTCTGAATGCGAGGCCACCAAACGTACCCTCAGATCACGCAGTCTAAAACTAGATTGTATTTATTAGTCACATTGTTAAAGACGCTTCAGTGAAAAAAACTATATCTGGTATTTCACTCCAGTATATTATCAGAATTATTTCTCCAGTAACTCAAAGCCTAGCCATAAAAGAAAAAATGCATTATATGTTGCATGGTCCACTTCATATTATTATTTCCTAACAAACCGACTTCACATGGCCATAACATATATTACAAGCTGTTTCCTCTACTGTCAACTTGTATATGGAAAAAGCATAAGTACAGTTAACTTTATCTATTTTTCTGTTACTACTTCCCTGTTTTAAATATATGCTCTTGGCCAAGTTGAATTGATTGGGAAATGTTCTGCTAACTTTGCCTTTCATTATTATAGTGATAAACAATATTTTACATAAAACATCGTTTAACCTTTTAAAACATGTGCAAACATCCAATATCTCACTTTTAAAGTCTTGCCCAACAATATATATGTACGTAGTGACATACTCGAACACAGTTCAACAAATACATACAGAAATGTGTAAAAGAGAGTGTGTTGGTTGAGAGAGAGAGAGAGAGAGAGAGAGAGAGAGAGAGAGAGAGAGAAAGACAAATACGAGTTTTAATTAGATCCACATCGATATATAGATACATGGGCCTAGTGGTTAGAGCGTCATGGGTTCGATCCCCGGCCGAGTCATACCTAAAAACTTACAAAAATGGTACTAACAGCTGCCTCTCTTGGCGCTCAGCATTTAGCGGTTAGTGTTGGGACTGGTTGGCCTGGTGTCAGGATAATGTGACTGGATGGGACATCATGCTACATGTCTGAGGCATGATGCCCCGGTACTAGACATCACTATAAACTGTCACACTGCAGACATCGTAGCGATATGACTGACAAATTGTTAAAGCTACATTAAAAATCCAAATCACACACACACACACACCCACACACACATACATACATACATATATATATATATATATATATATATATATATATATATATATATATATATATATATATATATATATATATATATATATATATATATATATATATATATATACACAGGTAGATTGATAGATAGATACATGCATCTGTTTGCTATATATAATTATCAAATAGTATACACATGTTTTAAAAATATACTAGATTATAATCTTTGCTCTGCTGAAAAATGAATAATAATCAGAGAGATTAAGTATTGTGACTGGATTGTTGCAGGTTATTAAAGAAGCACATCTTTGGCATAACATATATACTACACATCCTTGAAATGTTGTTTTCATCACTTATTACATCCTGGCATGATAGAGATAAAATGAATTTCCTCTATGACCATTTCAATTCGAGTGTACACATACAGTCTTGTATCGACGATCTTTGCTCTGATTAGTTTGTCTTACAGTCTCTGTGATCAAATCATGGCTTGAACATGTTGCCAGACATTTCTAAAAGTGCATGGTATCGCAAAAGATAAATATTTGAGAGAGAGAGAGAGAGAGAGAGAGAGCATCTATACATTTTTCTTTAACCTTACCGGCTTGCGCACACTCCTGTGAGTTACAAATTTCCGTAACTGTAACAAGAAAGGAAACAAGTGGTTGAAAGTATAAGAAAATCAAACAAAGTAATTGATGCTAAGAAAAAGACCCCTTTCCAATTTGTTAATAACCCTACTTTACAGCTCCATGTCACATGATCTATAACCATTAGGATGGATACAAATCAGGAGACTACTACACAATGTTACATAATGTGTCACAGAGTGAGGGAATTCTTCCCTCAAATTGATTTGAAATATTATAAATTATTATTATTAAATGACCCGGGCACCTCCAAAGCCTGAATCCGCCCTTGAACAGTGGCAAAGGAGACCCATTTGTTAGCTGACTGACGGCTAAAACGACCCAAAACATGTACAAAAACACATGTACATTTAATAAACAGTTTAAGGGAAGCTTTCGGGTTGTGTTTGTTGATCTATATATGATGTACCCCGGGCCATCCCAAAGTCAAAATCCGCCCCTGACCAGTGCCAAAGGAAAACCGTTGATAATCTGACCGAATCTAAACCGATCAAAAAACACTGAGGAAAATGCGATTAGGTGAGCATTCACGCCCAGTATTCAAGCACTCTGAGTTAGACCTGAAAACGTACAGGTTTGTTTAATGACTACCTTTCACAGATATATTATTAGTACTTGAGGTAAATTATAAACTTGGGTTTCAAATAAACTCCCAATTATGTTTACGTGTTTATATACGTCTGCAACAGAAGTTTGATAAGCCAGAATTGAGAAGCATGCCAATTTGTTATAATAAAGGTGAACTTTAATGATGCATATGGTAAATATTGTTCGTCTGCTCATCCAGGTCACAGTAAAATATTCCAAATAAACCTTGATCGAAGGAACTAAACATCGTCAAACAGGAACTGGGTGTAATGTCAGATCAGTTTAAAGCAGAGGTGGGCAAACTTTCCAGTGCATGTGCCGCATACACAAATTTACACCTTGTCGCGGGCCGCATAGTTCATTAAGTAAAATAATTAATATTTGAAATAGCAAAAACAAAAGGTTTTTCTACATAACATCTAATTAATTTTCAGTTGTTAATATATTGTTAATATTTGAAAACTTAAACTTCAAAAGAAGCACATTTATTTGATAAACAAAGTAACATAAACAGAGTCAGTGCGAATGATGACTTGTTCCTAGGCCGCATGAGGTGGGCAAACTTTCCAGTGCATGTGCCGCATACACAAATTTACACCTTGTCGCGGGCCGCATAGTTCATTAAGTAAAATAATTAATATTTGAAATAGTAAAAACAAAAGGTTTTTCTAAATAACATCTAATTAATTTTCAGTTGTTAATATGTTGTTAATATTTGAAAACTTAAACTTAAACTTCAAAAGAAGCACATTTATTTGATAAACAAAGTAACATAAACAGAGTCAGTGCGAATGATGACTTGTTCCTAGGCCGCATGAAAACCCTTGGCCGGCCGCATGAAAGCCCTTGGCGGGCCGCATGCGGCCCGCGGACCGTAGTTTGCCCATCCCTGGTTTAAAGGATTTCATTTGTACTTGAAATTAACCTAAATGACTTATTCATATCCTTACAAGCATTGCTTTCCATAATAAAAAGCCAGAGTGGATGTGACATCTCTCGCCTGGCTTGCATTTCTCTAAGCAGGCTTATGCAGTATTCTTCGACCATAACCTATTGAAACTATCCGCAAACTTTATAGAACAGAAAAGAACAGAACAAATCTTTATATATGGCAAATCTCTCAGAGCACCCACACGTGTCATATGAAAGCACCACACATGCTTATTAAATTTATTGGCGACACGACAAATGCAAACAATGATTTGCGAGTTGAAATGGCTCTGTTGATCCGCATATCATAAGTGGAAAAACAGATCATGTTTGTTTCATTGTTTTTAAAAGTGACTATGGTACAAATTTGATAAAACTGTACTACAGTTTCCGTTATGTTTCCGATAGATTTGATTACCGTAAGAGAATAACGGTCGAGAGCACATATATGTAATAGATGATAACGCATATTTACCGCATAGTGTAAACACGAATCCAGCATTAGATGAATACTAACTGGAAATATTGTTCTCACTATTATTTTGACATATTTTGAAATATACAATGCAATTATACTGAGGAAGATAGTAATATTAGTAATTTTTAAAGTTTACGGACACAGTAGTAGAAGACCTTAAAACGTCTTGCTCTCGCTCAGCTAGAAGATATGACAAATACATGAATATTGGTACTCGTTCAAATAGCATTTTTGTTTCAATGATTGTGTTTTCTTTCCTAATATCTTTTCCTGTTACGCTTATTATATCCCTTTAATGTTAGTCTAATAAATCAAAATTCCAAAGTAAATGCATAATGAATAATGCTTAGTCTCGAGTTAAAATCCAAGTCATCCGGGATCTTAATAAGTTAAATTTATATGCGAAAATTGAATTGTAGTTTATGGAGTCACGGGTTTTTCACAGGAAATTAATCATAATTCACGTGCGCTTTTTTTTTATAAAGGTGACATGTTTCTTTACTAATGGTTATTAAATAGAGATGTGTCTATGAAGAAAGGCATACGTTGTTATCTTTTTATTCAGAAGGATATATAACTCAAACCTGTAAATTCCAAATAGTTTTTGAGGCATGGTATTGGTAATATTAAATGCCACAAAATAAGGCAAAGTATATGTGCTAACATACAAGTTACAAATGTTTTAGGAATTTTAATATGCCAATTTGCGCGACTGTCAAACTCCGTTTCAACAATCATATCCAATTCAAACTTGCTTCCGAATATTTAACAACATTTAAAGTGTTTAGAAATAATTCTCTGCAAATAAATTGTTGTATAAACTTAAATTATTTTATTTCAATAGATATATTTCCAATGGATAAATATCATTATTAGACCAAAGCACACCTACTTTCAAAAGAAATCTTTAATTCTATACAGAAATCATAATCCTTTATTTCAACATTGCACATATTTTATGCTAGTCTGCAATTGTACATTACCTATAACGACATTTTATAGGACACTTTTCTTGACTTATAAGTTACAAAGATTTCATTTTATTGCCAAAGGTTTAATATTTGGGTAATTTGTGAAATAAATTCTTCATATGAAATTTACGTATCTTGTATTCTAAACTTTATTTTTTTCTGGATTTCGTAATTTTGTTTCACGGGGAAGACCTATGTAACCATATACTTGTTATTTTCAATAGTCTATAACATCAGTCTTTTCACTTGTTTTATCTTAATTAGAAAGAGAATATTTTACTCATTTGTTTAAATTAGATACAATTTGATAACTATTTCTAACTGCGCTGAATTTCACGCACGTATCTTACTCTTAATAAAACTGTTTGCACATTTGGATAATTTAAGTCTATTTACCAAGTATATAAAACTCTGATCAGAAACACAGTCTCTAGAGGGGTAACAAGTTTGACCAATCAAAAATACACTCTTTAGAATGGGTAACAAATTTACTCAATCAGAAATGCATTCTATAGAGAGGTAACAAGTTTAACCAATCAGAAATACAAGCTCTAGAGGAATACCAAGTTTAACCAATCAGAAATACGGTATCCAGAAAGATAAAAAGTTTAACGAAACATATATAAAATCATCTTATAATACGTATGGATCTCACTCGTTATCGAAACTCATCAGGGTCATATAAACCTATAGCAGAAGATTTTAGGACCTAAATCTGGTCAGAAGTATGGTTTCGAAGTGGTAACACGGTTAACAAATCAGTTGCAAAATCACCTCATTATTATGCGCGTATCTCGTTTATTATTGAACTTTATAGCATTCAGGTTCAAAAGGACACACAAACAGCAAGTAAGGGTCCTACAACTTTATGTAAAGTAACGCTAAAATCTTCACTTAAACTAGAAAACCAGTGTTGGTTACAGTACCAAGCCCAACTAAAAAGTGTCTGCTCTACCACTCTGCTCTTGTTTTAGTAAGTGTAATCGTAATTAAATTAACAGTTGTGCTGTCTTATCGAGGCTCAGTTAGAAATGGCAAGATAAACAACAGCACCTAACCTGTTGACAGTCTCTCTCATCAAATATCCAGAATGCTGGGGATAATGTTCTGCTGTCACTACTAACAGTTAGAATCTGCTAGAATATGATACAGGCACTGAGCGTGAAACCATACATATAACAAACTTATATGTGATTTGATTCATATTAGTATATATTTCAGTTTTTATTTTCTTCTTCGAAATATGATCATAAATATAAGCTCCCTAGTCGTAAGAAGCTTAACCAATCAATTACGATGTAAACTCATTTGTATTCGTGGATCTCGCTCAGTATTGATCTTGCATATAAATTACAAGTTTGATTTGAATCGGATCAGAATATGGCCTCCATCGGGGTAACAAGCTCAGCCAGTCAGATGCAAGATAACCACATTAGTATGAACAGATCCTCCTAATATTCGGCCTCGTTTCAAATCTTGACGACATAACCATATACCTTTTGTTCCAAGTTGCATCAAAATCGGACCCACAACCTGTCATATCGAGTGGTAGCTAGCAAATGGTGCCGGACAAACGGACGACGAACACATTTCCATATCATAAGCTCATTGATTTTACGGCTAGTTGAGCTAAAATTGTTAATTAGTTTTATTTGTATATTTATCATAGCATTATCTCCATTCTTCCGCAATTTATCATTATTTTATAAAACTGCTGCAACGAAAAAGAAAAAAAAAAACAGTATCCTTTATGACCGGAAGCTAGGTCAGGAGGTCAATTAGGGTCTCTTTCCAAATTACATTATGTCACTGACATGACGTGGCATCGGTTGATTTAATATGTTCGATACTACCTACTTACATTGAGTCACGGTGTAGAAATATGCATACTAGAAAGAAATAAAACTCGTGCAAGTAATAACATACCATCACTATCCTTTTTGATAGCCACTACACAACCCAGAGCTATTGCCAAGGCGGCAAGTCCCAGAACAAGAAGGACCCCAAGGACTATCAGCACTCTCTCCAAGCTTGTTCGGCCGGACCATTTCCCTCCTTTTGAAAAGCTGGAAAAAAAGATGAGAGTACCGTGTAATACTCCAACAGTTATCCCTTTCTAGTATTAACAGCCTGAAGTCAAAAGTTTTTAGTCTGAGGACGGTGATTGGTCGCTAATGATCCACACAACTTAATTTCAGTAAGAAATTAAATCCTGGAACGGTTTTTGGAAGGAAAATTTTAACTTGAAACATAATTACCACATGCATTTTCCATTCAAACGCCATTTATGCTTCATTTTGAAATAATTCGCAAAATTGCAAAGGTCGCGAAGTTGTTTTTTTAACGATATAGTGGATAAATTCAGAGAACGCCGAATGATTTCTTTGCCGGAAACTCCTATTATATGCATTACATCTTCTATTTAATTACACAGCTATGCTCAATGTGTTTCAATCATAGCATTTAAAAATGCTATAAAAACTTATATACATGTACGGGATTTGAAATTTGCATTTCTTTTAATTCAACTATCACCAAAGATTCAGAGACTTATTATTATATACTGTTTATAATCTTATAAACTGCGAACAGGATTAAGCTGATTGTTTATATAACTGATGCACCCATACTAAACGGGTTTCATTGGTCGATATTATTTACCATGTAATGCGATATGCAGAAGAGAAGGATACATCTTGTATACTCCTTGTATTATGATTGGTTTCATCGAAATATATATATATCGTTGGTAAAGTGTACGCCCGCATCATACTCAACAGGCTGCAGTTGCTGGCGGACCGTGTGTACCCGGAATCACAGTGCGGCTTCAGAGCAGGCAGGTCGACGACAGACTTGATCTTCTCCCTACAACAACTCCAAGAGAAGAGCAGAGAGCAAGGTCAACCACTCTACATGGTGTTCATCGACCTCACCAAAGCCTTTGACTTGGTCAGCAGGAAGGGCCTTTTTGAACTTCTGAGTAAAATCGGTTGCCCCCCAAAACTCCTCAGCATGATAATCTCTTTCCATGCAGATATGAAGGGAACAATCCTGTATGATGGATCCTCCTCAACCTCCTTTCCAATTAAGAGCGGCGTGAAGCAGATCTGCGTGCTGGCACCAACACTTTTTGGGATCTTCTTCTCCCTGCTCCTGTCCTACGCCTTCGATACGTCCACAGATGGCATATATCTACACACCAGGTCCGACGGGAGGCTGTTCAACCTGGCACGACTGCGCTCAAAGACCAAAGTGAGAGCTGTGCTCATCAGGAAGCCCTCCAGAGACTGGGAGGCCGTTTTGCTGATGCCTGCATGCAGTTTGGTCTCACCATCAGCTTGGAAAAAACAAATGTCAGCGTGCAAGATACCACCATTGCCCCTTCCAACAAAATCAACGGTGTCACCCTGGAAGCAGTCAACAACTTTACCTACCTAGGGTCAACCATCAGCAACACTCTCTCGATTGATATGGAGATGGACAGAAGGCTTGGAAAGGCAAACACCATCATGGCTCGATTAACGAAGAGGGTGTGGGAAAACAACGCGCTGACAGAGCACACCAAGGTCCGAGTCTACCAGCCCTGCGTTCTCAGCACCCTTCTATATGGAAGTGAGACCTGGAGTACCTACATGAGGCAAGAACGCCGGCTCAGCGCCTTCCATATACGGTGCCTAAAACGCATCCTGAAAATCAGCTGGCAAGACCTTGTTCCACACAGCGAGATCCTGCAGCGTGCAAGTACCCCAGCATGTACTCCCTGCTGAGCAAACGCCGCCTTCGATGGCTAGGACACGTCCGACGCATGGAAGATGGAAGGCTGCCAAAGGACATACTATATGGACAACTGGCCACTGGCATGAGAAGAGTCGTACGCCCCTCACTCCGTTTCAAGGATGTATGCAAGAGGGACATGAAGGCATGCAACGTTTCACCCGATGGCTGGGAAGAGCTGGCCGAGGACCGAGACACCTGGAGACTGACGGTAAACAGTGGCATATCAGTCGCTGATGCGAGGAGAGGCCAGTTGGCGGCAGAGAAACGTAAGAGAAAGAAGAACGCGGCAGCAACCTCAGTAATACAGACTTCCCAGTATGCCTGCACCAACTGCGGTAGGGACTGTCACTCACGTATAGGCCTGCACAGCCACAGCAGACGTTGCCAACAGAGACAGACAACACCCCAAGGGCGCTAGTCGCATGGTCTTTCGAGACTGAGTCGCCAATGATGATATATATATATATAAGTTCTTTATTTTCAAAAAACAAAGTTTGGCTCAATGTTGAAAAAAAGAAATTTATTTTGAAAGAATATTAAATCATGTGTTACTGTTAGCAATTGAATTTCACAATTGTTTCGGTATGTTCGGGGATGTGGGCAAGGTGATCCCTTGCTCTAAAATGTCTTTGAGATACATAGAAATTATATGCCAAGATCGGCGGCCTGCCAATTAACATAAAAGACTAGAGCCGCTTGGTTGGATAAAAAAGAAAGGAAAAATAGCAGAGATACGTGTGTTCGCACTTCTTTGCATTAAGTTGACAAAGAATGTAAGAGAAATAAAAGACAAGTATGAAGAAGTAAAATATAATATATAAACAAACGCACGTTCTCGCAATGGTTCAAGAGACCTTTGACACATTTTAAGACCAAAATACTATTATGAAGAGTTCTGATGTATCACCCAAAAATAAAATATACGGGGGGGGGGGGAGGGACTGCAGAAGCTAGGAAATCCAAAACGTGTATAAATGAATTCGCAGACTGCGAACACACTAATTCAGCGGCTTAAAGGAAAGTGAATTTATGCGACAATTCCTTGACATTCGCAACAGAACTATATATGTTACCAGACTCACTTTCTCCAGTCATGAATTAGCTTTCTCAAACTTCTTTTAAAAGCTTCAAATGTAAAAAGTACATATAGCACAGCACAATTTTGGAATAATGCTTTAGACAACAAGAAAAATAAAACAACATTAACTATTTTAAGTAATCCTCACTTCAACCAAATACTATGTCCCGGATAAGAAAAAATGGATAGTTGTCGACAAGACTATTGACGGCGCATTTTTTCGTTTGGCTTACTTCATCAATTATGTTTATTGGTTCTGTTTGTATCATTTCTGTAAATATCTACATCCAAACATTATTTATAGTATCATTATTAGTATTAACCAGTAAAAACTGCTTTAAATCCTTCTGTTATTACATCCAAACCTAATCCTTTTTCATTTGTATCTTTAATCAAAGTGTTTTTTAAACTATATTCAGAATTATTGTTGAATAACATTGCAGCACTTGACCCGTAGGGGAGTTAAAGAAACATTCGTATCCCCGTAAAGCGCGAATAGTCTCTACTCTTTGTTTTAATGTACGTATTCCGTATATATGTGCCTAAAGTTCATAACATCACGCCTTTTTGGTGGTACCATGCGTTTTGTGATTGTTTTGATAATATTGAGATACTCTAAGGTCCTGTTCCATGGAAATGTCTTTAAAAAGTAAAAGTAACGTACAAATTTACATTGCATTACTGAGAGCAGGTGGCATTTAACAGTTAAACAACAACCCATCTATGTTGTATTTGTAAATGCTTCATTTAGAGGAAACATTTTGAATTTGTACTTTATGGAAGCTCTATACATGCAACGTGAAGCTCCATGTAATAGTACATGTAATGTGAAGCTCCGTGTACATGTTATGTGAAGCTCCGTGCACATGTAATGTGAAGCTCCATGTAATAGTACATGTAATGTGAAGCTCCATGTAATAGTACGTGTAATGTGAAGCTCCATGTAATGGTACATGCAACGTGAAGCTCCATGTAATAGTACATGTAACGTGAAGCTCCATGTTATAGTACATGAAATGTAGAGCTCCATTTTATTTCCAAAATTATTTTTTCTCACCTTTTTCAATTTATATTATCCTAAGTTTCTCGCAGCCACCAGCTACAACTGCCCCATAGACAAGTTTGTCGGATTTGATGCAAGAATTATTGCAAATTCTTTATTTTTAAAATAATACAAAACACTGTAGTGCTCGGCTTTAAACATGCTTTCTGACATCATCTCCCCTGGAAATTCTTAATAGCCTCCAGTTCCATGGCAATTCAACCTCCGGTCCTTGTTTTACGTGCATCATCTGGATGTGTCGTAACATATAAACGGTAAATACAAGCTGGTATTTCTTTCTTCAAGACTGACTGTAAATCTGATGTAATCTTCATTTCCTTGCAATGATATATGCCATAAAATACTAAAAGTACTGCTAAAACTAGCAAACTTATGAAGATTAATCGAATCCCGACACTTGTAACAAAGCTAAATTGAATACCGAAAAACACATACAATTTCATTGCATAGATGTTTTGTAAACACCGTTAATTTCATTGCACAGTTATCTTCAGGTTGTGATGCCACGAGAAAAGCCAATCCTACCCATTCAGTTTATCTTAAATCCTATCGCTAATTGATTTAGATATAGTTATTATAGCTTCTTTTTTTAAGATGGCAGTAGTTTAATCTGAAATTTTTTAAATGAATTTTAAAAAAATACAATTAATTATTACTTTCATCAATAAAGCGATATTTTCTTTTCTTTCTTTCATTCCCTTCACCTGTGTTAACATTTAATTTTGGCTAACTGCTTTATGAAATTGACACCGGATTTTTATAATATGCGTCTTTCATTTGACTTAGATATAGGGTTGCCATAAGGGATGGGTGGACGGCTGCCGCCCTCACCTTGGATATTTGAAAATTCATTGAATATTATCGAGGTCTCTTTGATTTTGCCTTTGTCCTCTCTCCCGAACAATGGCTTTACCATATCCCCTGGAAAGTTACAGTTTTTGTATTAACTTTATATTGTACCAGGTCTTCTTCTTTTGATCAAGAAATTTTGTATTAAATATTTAATAGGAAAATTTAATACCAAACAAGAAAACAAGCATTTCAAGTAACATATTTATTAGGATATGAAAATAGTTTATAAAATGAAAAATCTAAGAATGAGATTAATTATTGTGATGATGATGAGGATGATGAGGTGGAGGAGGAGGAGAAGGAGGAGGAGGTGGAGGTTTAGGCCAATTATTATTATTATTATTATTATCATTATTATTATTATTATTAGTAGTAGTAGTAGTAGTAGTAGTAGTAGTAGTAGCTGTAGTAGTAGTTGCTGTAGTAGCATTATTCGAGGTATCAGAACTGCAAAAGTGACAATCAAAATAAACATTAGACGCAAAATATACAAAGGTCCCTCTGTATAACACCAAATATATATGAACAAAAGAATAAAGAAAAACACAGAAAGAAAGAAAAAGCAGGTGCATAATGTTTCATGTATGCGAGAGATTTGGTTCGAAATACTTAGTTAAACTACATTTTATGTACAAATGCGATTTTTAAAAACTATTTTACTCCTTTTAATTCCGTATTTTTGTTTTCAAATACAAATATTAAATTAATACTAGAATTAATTAAAGTTTGAAAAAATACTATCCTGAGAAAGTATTATAGCAATAAAAGTATGTAATCGTAAAGACATTTTTCTTTCTTTGTTTAACATGGAGGATGGGTGGATGGTGGCGCATCTGTAGGAATCAAGTGAAGTGACCGAACGTGGTCTCATATGTTTCTAAGCAAATCAATTCTCGAGAAATGAAAATTAAGAATGTTAAATGTAGAACATAACTGCATTATAAATCAGTTTCTCCCGTATAATCTACTACAACCAAGGGGCCCCGAGTGGCCGAGTGGTCTAAAGCGCTTTCCGTTACGGATCACTGCCATCTCACCTCTGTCTGCGGCGGTTCGAGTCTGAGATTCAGCCAGTATGGGTATGTGAGAAAGCTTGCCAGTAGCTTCTCGTGGGTCGGTGGTTCTTCACGGGTTCTTCCTCCACCATTAATACTGGCGTGTGCTGAAAAATGGCGTTAAACCCCACAACAACAACAACCAAATTGACTAAATTTACCGTTGATAGTTAGTAAGAGTTAGAACGAGGTATCGTGGCCAGTTACATCCCTTGAATGAATATATGGCCAGTTCCATCCCTTGAGTTAACAGGTGGAATCGGTTCACAATTAATACTTCCAGTTCACATGAATGTAGTTCTAGTCTATTTTTAGAACATTTTTTCCTCTCTCATTTTGGTGGTGATAGAAGAGTTTTATTTAGGCATTTTTGGTTTGAAAAAATACTGTTTATTCTTGATAATATGAGCTCAGTGTGTTGTTGTCTGTGTGTATTTCGGCGACAGTGCACAGTGAGTAATAGGGTCTTGGTGATGATCCGGAAGTGAAATCTCTGTTCTGTTTACATGCTGCTTTGTTGACAGTTCAGCATCTAAAAAAAAGAGCAGGTCAACCTTTGACGAGAACTTCACCGTGAAGTCATCTTTGAAGGTATTTTAGATTAGCATATGATTTGTATTGATTGTCACACAGTGGAAAGGTCAGTACTGAGAAACAAATGTAGAGAACATATAGTAAAATTAATTGTGTCCTATGTCCAGGTGATCAGTTACATCCCTTGAATCAATGGGTGGCCCTACTAGAATCGTAGGTTTAAGACAAACTTCGTTAAGTCCCGGCACTTTTCAAAACCGATCACTTCCATATAGGCGTCGTGAGATTGCAGACTAAATACACTATTTACTTTTCTCAGAAATTAAAGAGCTTGAAAACTTCGACAACGTAAGTACTCTAATAAAACATGTGCAATGCTACATTTAGAAAAAAAACAAAAAAACCCCCACCCGTCAACACTTTTCTTAACGAAGAATTTTACTCAGGTTAAGGTACAACTAAGACATCTTTGATTGACCGTAGTAAATCATGATAATAAACAAACTAATGGGTTCGAGTGTTTGAACCTATTTTGTTACTCTTGAAATAAAGACATGTCCTCCGGGCTGGTCTGCGTGGAGATAACATCGGAATTTGGACAGTAAATTGCCACTTGGTAGAGGAAGTTACTTCGCGGCTAATGAAAGGGGGTGGTTTTAAGATTATTGCTTATTTATCAGGATGTAGTGCGCAGGTCACCAGGGGAGCATTGATTGTTCAATTAATTTGTACGTGCCTAGCAGGAAGATTCCATTCTGGCATATAGTAAAGAAACGAACAAAAAGTCAATATGTAAATAAATAAGTAACAGTCAATGACATACGGGTAATTATAAATATATTCAGAAGCTTTTGGTTGATCATTTGGAATCCGATGCAGTACTGTTCGGAAGCAACTCTCTAATAAAAATCTCCCGCCTTTTTTGATTTAAATTAGTCATCATAAGTCTTCAATTAAAGTTCTCTCAGAAAGGCATTTTCTTCTTCAAAAAGATCGCAGTCCTTCTTCCATTTACTGAATTGTAACATGCAATGTCACTTTAAAGTATTTGGGGGAACTTTTCACAAATCTGCATAAATCAACGAATCTTGTGTTTCTAACAATTCATCAAAATGGGACTCCAAACAGACAGTGGTACCAATTATATGTATGGTATCTTCTAAAGGAAGATAACGCACCAAGCTCCCACACCTTACCATCAGCATTACCTTCCTTTAATATTGGATCGGTTTGTTGTTAGGTGAACTATTTGAAAGAACTTAATTATCAATTATTATTATTATTTTTTTTGGGGGTGGGGGTGGGGGTATTGTTTTTTATGAAGAGTTAGTGTCGATAAGATTGGTTAAAAGCAAGAATAGTATTACCTTTGTTGTTTCTGTTTTGCTATTATTTTTTTATGTGGCTTGTATCAAATAAACGTTGTAAAATACTACAAGATCCAAATACTATGTTTGAATGCACAATCTTTTCTTAACTTTTTTCAATGATTGCTTTTATCTGATTTATTTTATTCTCTCTCTCTCTCTCTCTCTCTCTCTCTCTCTCTCTCTCTCTCTTTAATCGATGCCCATATTGATGGTAGATGTAGCATTAGTCGTTTCAGTCGCTTCGATCCCCATAAAGTCATTGTCCACTATTCAACGCATCGCGAACGGAATGAAAAGATTATGCTACATTTAAAATTTGACGGCGATAATAATTTAGCAGATTAACACCATTTTCATGTAGGAACAGCTAGACATCATTAATAAGCCTGTTAGTAAAATCTCATGTCGATATGACTGTTTGAAAAAAATATGTTTTCACCATGGTACCAAACGAAAACTTAGAGAGTCTTGGAAGAAAATAAATTTCCAATCAAATAAATGAAGCATTTAATAAAAGAAAAAACCGCAAAAGCTTACCGAACACATTTAAAAGTAAAAGTATTCATAAGTTTAGAAAATATTATATCAGATAAAATAATATACTAATTCAGTCTATTATCACCATGTCTCCTTTCTAACAATTAAACGTAAACAGACTAGCACCTACAGCATTTCACCTATTAAGGTCAAGGAAGTTGTCCACAGATGTGATTTAAATTAAACAGACACGGCTGTTTTAATATGAATGGGCATATTGGATACTTTCAAAAGGCGGGGGAAAATGTAATAACACCGAAAAGTAAAATTCGTTTTATAACAATTTCCTGGAATTAATTAAAAACAGTCCATTTACTGTTCTAATAGTCCAGCAAGCTTAAATATTTTCGTACTTTCGTATACCAAGATGCGAGCAGTTCTCTCTAGCTAATAGTAAGATAGTACAACAGACGTGTCTAGTATTACAGACGTGTCTACATATATAAACCAAAGTGACAAGGGGAAGGGAGGCCAACTAACTCATCTTCGTTAATTGATACTACCAGGTCGTTACGATGATTTCCGACACTTTTATTGGTTATGAAAGCTTTAGATAGTGACAACTCTCTAATAACTCCAAGCGAATTCTAACGCCTAAAAGAAATTAATGGCTACTTGTGTGGCCAGTGCGGTGGTATATTTTGGAATAACTGATCAAATGTAGGTTTTTACTCTTCTCATGAATTAATTAAGGAATAACTTAGTACTTAAACGACCCGAATCAATATGGGGAACTATGCTTGTTGTCGTAATTTGTCGATCAGTAAGAGAAGATTGAAATTTGTTGGTTGTTTAAAAAGAAAACAAAATTATTTGAGTTTACGACATATGCTTTATATCGATTACGATATGCGACTCATGGCTATTTTGTGCGGATTCATACTTTAATTTTTCGCGAGTACAGTTTTTCACAGGTTTCGCGAAGAAAAGGTATTATAAATAATATTATTTACGAAAAGGCATTTAATGAAATATTAACGATAACTAATTCGTGTAACCTGTGATGCCTGAATGTAATGGTTTAAATGATATAGTTGCCCTAACTTCCTATTTCTAATAACAATCTAATCTCCTATTTATACCAACAATTTTATTACCGTACCTCTTTCTCCAGTGCATCTCACGTAGCTGAAACTAGAACCAGCGGGGCACTCTATGCCTGATTTGCTGTTGATGACGATATCTTGCAGTTAATTACACAAACTAGAAACGCAGGTTATATATTGACGTAATTTAAACGTCATTAAAAGATTTGATTCACGGTGTAAATTGGAAGGTTCTGAACTGATTATAAATCAGAACAAGTAGAGACACTAACATGTGTATCAAGAACAAACGTAAGTAAAAAAAAATGCTGTCTCCATATGACGTTATAAAAAGTCTCTAAAGTTCAGTAGGTGAGAAATAAAATTAATTTTAAATGATGCAGCTTTTTATCTGACGTAATTCAATGATCACGCGCCTCATTTACAACACACACATTTCAGATAATGGTTTCTTCTCGATTGATACAGTGACTTCGTATTCATGGAAGAGTTACGACTTTACAGGATCTAACATTATTAGTCATTTGCATTAAATAATGATTGAAAGTAGGTCAGTAGTGTTCTTCCGGTTCTTCGGTTTTCTTCATACCCAGAATACATTACGTGAACATCTGAGCACAAGATTGCCTCGAATATGTTGGGAGAACTAGTTTTTTTAAAAATTGTTTGGTACGTGAATATATTTGAACTAGTTTTATAGTATTAATAAAATATAAATTATCTTTCATATTAATTTATCTTTAAAAAATCATCAACATGGCAAAATGAGTATATGAATATAAAAAAACACGCTCGTTATTCCAAAACTTATATTCTTACCATTCATATTTGAATTGAAAACAACGTACGTTTTAATGGTAATTTTATTGCCTAGAAATATACCATGATACATATGCAAATCGTCTCTCAGAGTAAGAAGGCCTTTGATACTTCGTTTGATAATAATAATAATAATAAGAAGAAGAAGAAGAAGAAGAAGAAGAAGAAGAAGAAAAAGAATAGCAAACTTTAGAACTAGCGCCCTAAGTCTTATAACAGCTTTTACTTTAGTTGATTTTTATTAGAAAGTTTATCATGTTTGCGACCGTTTCATCCACATCTGCGTGCGAGTGTAAAATAGATTAAAGTCATGTGATTATTCGTGTTTATCAAATCTTAGAAACAACAGATTTTAATGACTTCCAAATCTCTCTCTCTCTCTCTCTCTCTCTCTCTCTCTCTCTCTCTCTCTCTCTCTGACGTGTGCTTTTTCTCATTTAAATAACGTTACTTTGGTTTTGTGTTTGGACTTGCAATACATGGAATATTAATAAATAAGTGTAGTGGCCACGATGTGAGATTTCGGAGAAAAAGAATCAAATGGTTCTTAAAGCCTGGTGTTAGCATTGATTGATGATGGGATATAATCGGACACTACACTCAACACCGAGATGAACCCATTCGCTCGGGTTTCAATCTTTTTATGTCGGATGGGGTGGAGTGGAGGCGCTACCTCACTTGTTAGAATGTTCCATTTGTAATCCAAAATTCGCGGGCTCTATACCTGCCCATGCCATCTCTGGTCAACTGCCTCTGTTTATCGTTGGGAAACGTTATTATTGTCTAAAGCAGCAAAATAGGATAAAATTCTTAAAGCACAAACAAAAACATATTTACATCGACCAGACTCTATCACAAATTATTCTCATGTTATGGCGAGTAACAGGGTGAATACGGGTCTCTTCAATATTCCACAACTACTCGAGGGGTCATCATCTTCGCTAGCCAAAATATCCTCGGTCATTTTCATTCCACAATGAATAAACAACCCTGGGCTAGCAATGGTGCAAAAATATATGTTGTGCACTGGGCCGACAAGCGAATTAAGTGCTTACTTTCATTCTTAAAAACGTTGATAATGATGGCGACGGAAAATGAACTCGGGCTGAACCTTACAGTTGGAATAGGGTAACTCACAATGCAGGTTTATAGGGGTCGAAGGTTTATAACCCAGTCAGTGTAGGAATAACTGAATAATTATAGTAAATGATAAATATAGACCTGCCTGATCCTGTAAGTTCGTTATTCTCACTGCGAATGATATCTGGATACTACGAATAATGTGACAATAAATTAATAGAAGGGTGGTAAAATTTCCAAAAATGTAAGGCTGCTACTATGTGAGATATATGGTGTACATATAACATTATCGCAGAGGAAGAGGATAAGGTAAAAAAAAAAATGTCGGGGTGGGGGGTGAGCAGTTCAAATCATTTTCGATCGTATTGACGGGATGGTTTGTAAACTGGTATTGTCGCCACGAGGGAATCTGTTGCACTTTTCTGCAAAACATTGCCGTTAGAAAATACATCTTCCCAAGTGTATGATATGTCCTTAAGATCCCTTGGGTGAACAATTTCATTATTTATTTGTTTGTAGATTCTATTTCTCCGGGAAACTCGAAAAATGGCAAGTGGAACTACTACCTTGGAAAAACTTAATTTGTACATTTCAGACTTTTGGATGCAAGCCAACTGCGGTAAATGTGGATCAGTTCATTTTATATATATATATATATATATATATATATATATATATATATATATATATATATATATATATATATATATATATATATATATATATATATATATATATATATATATGTGTGTATGTATGTATACACACACACACAATGAGTGTATAGATTCGTGTGCTATTCCCAATTTTTTCTTCATTAAAAACCATCCGTCTCCCCTTGTATCACCTCTATTTTCTTTCTTCTTTGTCTTCGTCATCACCATCACCATTCCAATCATCATCATCATCATCATCATCATCATCATCTTCTTCTTCTTCTTCTTCTTCCATATGTTTTACACTCCAATACAAGCATTCCAAATTTACTTGTTATCAATGACCAATCTTAAATTAATGACTGACCAATTTTCTAGTCCCCTTTAAGTACATAAATAGTGAAACAAACTTTGAGGCCAGAACAGAGTAGCAGGGGTAAAAGTTCACATCAATTACTAAATACGCTTTGAAAGATACTGGGCAAAGTGCGGACATACTCGCCGTTGTTCTGAACTTGCCAACACAGAGAAGAGCACAACACCAAGGGAAGGTGTGTGTGTGTGCCGAGGGCTGGGACGGCCGTAGAATAGATGCTAGCAACTGGCGCACTAGGTGATTCATGTAATTGCACCCCCACCCCCGATAATTTCTCCATAATTTGGCGTCATAACTGCCTAGTTCGCCTACATGATCTAGACACCCCTGGGTGAGGTGAGATGGTGGCTTAATGAAAATGTGCATAAAAACCATATCAATGATCAAGAGTGAATAAATTTCTCAGTTGTCAATGTTCAGTTTCATAAAGCATTGACACCCTTATTATCCACTTAAAAGGCGTATTCTATGCGTAACCAATGGCATCATGACCTTCAAAGTTGAGGTTTTTGTATTGATTTACGTTTATGATACTTTCACAGAATTCCACAGTGTAAATAAAAGTGTAATTTGGTAGGTTGATGAGTCGAAAAAGTGGATACCTTAAATAATCTCGACATTAAGAACCGACACCTCAAATGACATGTACATTCAATATGACAAATGATGAATCAGCAAGAATCAATACCTACTGGATACTGGACTATTTTAGTGGAGGGAATTTCAGTGATTTAGCGGTCGCAAAATTTCTTAATTTTCATGCACAAAAATAAGACGTGGACAGCTAAAAGCAATATATGATGCTTCAGGTTGAGTTTATCACTGAGTTTATCTTTTTTCTCCGATTAGGGAGCTGCTGTGACTCACTGGTTACAGCAATGGACTCTTGACCAGAAGGGATCGGACTGTCCTTGGGCGTGCAAAGGTTTAATCTTTTCTTACCAGCAAAGAGCTAACAAAGTTGTTAGATGCTTCCTTCATAATTAACTTAAATAAAATCTTATGCTTTGACCTAGATCTTGGAATTTCCTTGTCGGAACACAAAACTAAAAAAAAATAATTAAAAACTATAATTAGGGTCTCATAATGTCACCAAATTGTAATTTGTAGTGATTCAACCTCGCTTGCAGTGGATATGGTTCTGTTCCGTGTCTACAGTCCTCGTATTAGATGGATAACTAAAGGTTGTGATTTTTTATGAAAACCCACAAATCCTGGTTCTCGAGAGAAAACTAAAGGTCCTGGTCTTAGACGACAACCAACATGTCCTGGTTAAAAGGAAATCTACGCCCTGGTCTTAGACGGAAAGCTACATATCCTGGTCTTAGACGGAAAGGTACACATCCTGATCTTAGACGGAAAGGTACATGTCCTGGTCTTAGACGGAAAGGTACACGTCCTGATCTTATACGGAAAACTAAATGTTCTGATCTTAGACGGAAAGGTACACGTCCTGATCTTAGACGGAAAGGTACATGTCCTGGTCTTAGACGGAAAGGTACATGTCCTGGTCTTAGACGGAAAGGTACACGTCCTGATCTTAGACGGAAAGGTACACGTCCTGATCTTAGACGGAAAGGTACACGTCCTGATCTTAGACGGAAAGCTACATGTCCTGATCTTAGACGGAAAGGTACACGTCCATAT
This sequence comes from Sinohyriopsis cumingii, assembly GCA_028554795.2. NCBI lineage: Eukaryota > Metazoa > Mollusca > Bivalvia > Unionida > Unionidae > Sinohyriopsis > Sinohyriopsis cumingii. The sequence continues at coordinate 73,613,498 of CM068838.1, read as the reverse complement.
TTTATAAAGCTACATGTCCTGATTAGACGGAAAACTACATGTCCTGATTTTAGACGGAAAGGTACATGTCCTGATCTTAAACGGAAAGCTACATGTCCTGATCTTAGATGGAAAGGTACACGTCATTTCTTATAAAGCTACATGTCCTGATTAGACAAAAAACTACATGTCCTGATTAGACGAAAAACTACATGTCCTGATCTTAGACGGAAAGGTACACGTCCATATCTTATAAAGCTACATGTCCTGATTAGACGAAAAACTACATGTCCTGATCTTAGACGGAAAGGTACACGTCCATATCTTATAAAGCTACATGTCATGGTCTTACGCGGAAAGGTACGTGACCCGATCTTAGAAAGCTACAGGTCCTGATCTTAGTCGGAGAGCTACATGTCCTGATCATAAACGGAAAAACCCCATGTCCTGATCACAGAGGGAAAGCTACAGGTCCTGATCTTAGATGCTAATCTACATGTCCTGATCTTAGACAGAAAGCTAACAATCCTGATCTTAGATGGAAAAGTACAAGTCCTGATATTAGACGGTAAAGTACAAGTCCTGATCTTAGACGGTAACCTACATGTCCTGATTTTAAACCTCAGACTAGAAGTCCTGATCTTTGACGGAAAATTATGTAATGTTCGAATCAGTCTTGTTGAAATTTATATTTTAACAGATACAAAGACTGATACTACAATACTTACCTAAAATCTGTGTCTTCTATACTGCGAATGTTTGCATTATAGTTTGGTCCACCTTTCATATCTCCATTCACTGCTTAGCTATTTTGCTTCATGACATCGAATTAAAATATATGTGAAAGATCAACTTTCTGAACAAGATAAATTAACTTCTAAAAAGGAAAATTTAAATATTTGTTTGTGAAGCTTCAATTGTATAAAGTGTCAGATAACACAATACATTTCACAAAGTTAAGGAAAAGAATCGTAAACCAGAGTCTTAGATTCCATATGTGCAAAACAATGCATTCTGTGATTGACACCCAGAAGCAACCTGTTTCAGCTATTTTGCCAACATTCATAGACTGCCGCCTTAATTTGAAACTGAGGAAGGACGATAATTCTCCATTTTTCATTACCAGTCACGTATCGTCAGCCAGAATCCAGCATCCCCTGCCAATATCATGATCTGTTACACCAGAATTAATCAAAGATGTTACAAATGCAGATAAGCTACCAGATAAAATTCGATAGACGTCATTGCCGGTCTAAATGTTTATGACAAAGATAACAGAAGTCACTTCGCTTGTGTAACCACCACTACCGAAGTCTATCCGAAGATTCAGTCGAAGATATGTTACTACATGTCCATTGTTACTATAGAACGAAGAGTAAGAAAATAAATCATTCTAAAAAATATAGTATTTGATTATACTCTAGATTTCTTTCATCTATTATGTATGTATTAATATCAAATCATTTATTAATTTAAATTTTATCACAAATGTGACTGATAATTATTTTAAAGACCGAAAATACTATTATATATTTTCATTTTATTTGATATCACGTATTAGCGTCACACTAACCCAGTCTTGGTTTTATTCTACTGTTATTTTATGAAGAAAAAGAAAGAAGAAATAAACGAGTATCGATCTTTTTTTCTAATCCAAGTATATAAATATTGCTTGTATCAGAGTCACATTGATTTGGTTAAAATGGAATAATGAAACCAATTGTCCCCAATATTTTGTCTTTCTTCTTTCTTTCGACGACTTGCTCAAGACGAAGATGAATGTGATTAGCATCGTCGTCAGTAGATGAAATATTCATTCAGTGTTTTTGATTCGTATCTAGATTGACCAATTCATTTTGTAGCATTATGGCCATTGAAAAAGGCCGGATTAAGCGACTCGGCCAAGCAGTCGGGTTTCTTTATCATGAGAGGTACGCCTGCGTTCATCGTGTCACTCACCACTAAGTTATTTCGTAGGATGATTTCTGTAATAACTGAAACTTTCGACTCGAAGCGAACAACATTGTAGTGAGATATTTTAGTTTAAATGTACATGACAAAATATTTACCCTCGCCATTGTACAACTCCAGCAGAATCCAGTCAGTGTGACGTCACAGAAGAAACTCCAACAGTCAATCGGAACATTATCGTCATTTTCCGTCAAGTCGAGAAAGAAACCTCAGATGTAGTTATTCGCCATTGAGAACTATATTCTGAACTATTTTCGTTCATATTGAACTATATGGCGGCGAAATGAGACAAAGTCGCCAACAGAACATAGTAGACATATATGGTGTGCTCCTCCTGAAGCGAATCACTAAGCACATCAAAGACGTTTATTCCTTAAATTACTTCCGAAGTTATTTCATGACCTGACGGAAATGGCCGAGCGATGTTAAGATCGTCCAGCAGTGCGAATAACCAAGGTTCTATCCGTGTCGACTGTGAAGTTTCATATAATGTTTTCTGAAGGCGTCATGGGAAGGAATGGTGTCGATCGTAGATGGTGCAGTAGGAGCATGAAAATACAGTGTATCAAATCATCGAATTCTTTTGCGAGAGAATGAGAGGGGAGGGGTTATAAAAAAAGATGGACAATCGATTCTTTTTGCATGATATTCTTTAAATGAACAAAGAATGAAGCTATCAAACTGCACAAAGAGAAAAGTGCATCAACGCGAGAAGATAAAAAGAATCTCAGCTGTCTTAACAATTACTCAGAAGATGAAATGACGAAACTTCTATATTCCTCAGTTATCCGTATTCATGTTTTTGGCAATATTTCGCAGTCATGTATTCCGCGAAACTAACTCAGTCTAACAGAATATGAATTCGTCCCAGAAAATAAATCACTGCGTTATATCCAGGCACATTCAGGTTGGACTGCTATTAAAAGTTTGCACATCTTTAAGTCAGTTTTCTTTCAAAAAGGCAGTTTTCCTTTAGACCAGGAAAGTTGTCACAAAGAAGTCAAATTTATATGCCAAACTGTCTAACAATATATCATAAATACAACGTACATTTCCGCGAAAAATATCCGTAACTGTAATAACGTCTTCATTTCCCACATGCCTTCAAAATAGTCCAAATGAGTGAGAAAAAAGGTGCAAAACAAGTCTTTTTCAAATAAAATCACAGCACAGAACGAAGTACACTTATAAATTAAAATGTTCGTGGATTTTGAAAAGACAATAGTTTGATCACGTGAGCAGTAGAAAATGATTGGGTGCATTTATTTTGATAGAAGATCCGAAACTTCAAAAAGAAAACAAAGAAATCCGGGTTTGAAATGGGTGCAAAATGGAAAGGCATGTAATCCGGGATAAACTGAAAAGAAAGTCGCAGTCATATAATACATCAGTAAGCAAAATTGTATGTTTCTGATACTATGCACATCGTGGAATGGTTGACTCAAACGGTATTGACAAAGAAAAACCCCAAAAGCGCTTCAGATTCTGCTATCAATACCCTTTCCACATCCTCATTTTACGATTCATCAGTATACCACTCAAGCATATCATCACAATAGTGATGATGATGATGATGATGATGATGATGATGATGATCGCAAAAAGGAGTAGCGGTAGTGGCAGCAGCAATAGTGCTAGTAGTGGTGATAGTAGTAGTATTGATATTAGTAGTAGTAGTAAATGTTGTCGTAAAAAATAACAGCAGTAGTGGTCGTAATTAAACCTATCGTACGTTTGTTTTTCTTCATCAGTTTCATCTGTTTTAGCCCTGAAATAACCACGCTGATATATTTCTCTTAAACGTTTATCGATTTATTCTGTAATGTATACAGTGAGAATCAAATTCAGGTTTACTTGAAACAAAAGGAATAAGACGTACTTCGCATAAATTTACAAATCCACTTGGCTTTAGCTGCCTGTATTGTTTTGGATAATTTTGGAAATAAATACATGCGGATCATAGTATAAACGAAAAAGGGGTGGGGTGGGGGGCGGGACGGGCATTATATTTCCCATTCTAGAAATAAAATCTAAACCTATGCTCAATAAATATGAAATAGTTTTATAGTAACAAATTAAAATGTCCTACCTGACAGAGGAACCAGCTAATTCCGCCTGACTTTCACCAAATTCGTAACGCATGTCAAATATACATATAAAACATGAACTGTCCGTTAATGAGATTCAAGTTGAGCCGCATTCGGATGGAAGGTCCGAGTACAAAACCTGTTCCATCCTTTACCGATTGACTTCCTATATACTGGTATATTGTATTTGACGGAACGGTCATGTGACTAGGTTTAATTTTCATTGCTGTACAGGTGTGGATAAAGGGCAGAAAAATTGCATAAACAAAACATGTCAATGTACTAGGTTCAGTGATCACTATATTGACGATGACGGTTAGTGTACTACTTCAAGGTCTGTTTTTCGGGGAGATAGGTGAGGAAAATCACTCTTTCAATTTCCAGGTGGTCATCCAGGTGGTCTAGCTTATTTTCATTAGTCTTGTGTTGTTATTGCAAAATAAATTATTGACATTGCTGAATCTTCCCTGCTATTTACCTAAATCGGGGTTAAAATTCACTAACAAATACAGCTCTAAAATCAGACTTGATCTCGAAAGCGAGGAGGAGAAAGCGAAAGAAAGGAATATTACACAAGCGGTATCAATTCTTTAGATCAAACGTAAATAACCCCGAAACGATGATGAATTTGGAGATTGCATTTCACGATTCGCAGCCTTAGTTAGTGTTATTCCAACGCATGAAAATGACCTTTGCCATTAGCTAGTACGGGGATCACTGGAGAATTCCCGTATGACGTCACAACTAAGCTCTGGCGGATCCTCAATGGCAAAGACTGAATAAGACGTTCTTGCAGGCAATTATTTTATGCAGGATCCGCCTTATATGTAACGGTGTGTGTGTGTGATTTGGATTTTTAACGTAGCTTTAACAATTTTTATGTAAAGTTGTTGTAGTTATCAATGTTCTTGTTGTTACGTTGGCTAGCATGAAGTTGATAACAGGTTATTTGAACAAAAATACAAACTTTAGTTACAATACATTTATTTCACAGCAAACAATTACAACACATATAATTCTTAGTAAATTCAAACAATTCATAGCCATAATCTATAATTAATATTAAATAATGAAAGAATAAGGAACAAAAGAATATAGCATTTTCCACGATAAAACTAAATTACTTCCCATCATGTCCTTAAAACATAAATAAATGCACTGAGATCCTAAATGTTAGACAATAATGCACTCTATTTTTTTTTTACCTGCAAAAGGGGTCAGAGTCTGCAGCGGCGAAATGCTTAGTCCAGCTCGTTGCGTTGGGTATTTATTCAGTTTTTGAGCTCACACCTGTGTCCGTATAGGACAAATTTTGTTTCATACGCATTTAATTCCCACAACTGGTGAGTAGATTGGACAAACATCACGCCACGTGACTCAGAACTTTCTGACCTCTCTTACGTTTTGTATACACGTGTAGCCTGCGCATGATGGAGATGGAAGTCAGTTTCCTAATAATGGTGTAGGTTATTAGCCACGTATTGTTTGAATATAATTTCTGATACATGTGGTTTGAAATGCCGTTTACCAAGCGTGACAAAAGCTGGGAACCCTCATACTGACATTACATAAAAATTTTATTAGCTTAAAAGAATGGCATTAAATCCATAAAACGACAACAAAATTTACATCAACCAGCTTTCAAATTGATCACGGTGGGTGTTAATAGTCATTTACTGGATGACAGAAAGTCATTCAGTTAAACATTTCTAGTCAAAGATTTCTCAAATACTCGAGGGCAATTTGGTCAGTCGGTGAAAAATTCTGGAAATTATTTGAAAACGAAATATACGAGATTATCTGGTTTGAATATAATCTAAAACATCACTGGATTGTGCCACATTGAAACAGCGTTATGTGGGGTATGAGCAGTAGCATCATTATGTGGTGTTTGGATTTCGGGTACTGATAACGGTCAAAGCCATCTATTCCCGATTACCTTATCTTAAATTGTACAAATGTAATTAATTGTAAAGTCGCCACGGAGATGCCGCCGCCAGTCTAACCCACTGATAAACATTTTTGCAGGCTGATCATTATACACTGGCAAACATACAAACAATTACTCGATTTTCGTCTGATAGTTAATCGCCTTTTTGGTCAATGGCGTTCAATTTTGTATCTGTGGACAATCTGTGGATGAAGTAGTAGGTGGTTTTCTATTTCCTCCAGCACATTTCGAACACCTCCATGCTAATCCTGATATTATATATAGCTACTGAGTACATTTTTTAATCTTAATAAAACTACTTTGTGCTGCCGCGTGAAGTTCCGAATATACATGCATTCATAAATGAAATTGTATCAAAATTATTTTATCAGCGCCATCACTCTCACCGGTTACATGTATATAGCTCCAATACGAATATTGATTGGTTTTGTTACGCTAGTTACCGTAGTCGTGAATCGATCCACATCAAAGCCAATCGGCATTCGCGACAAGACAAATAACGCTTGTATTTCACGAGCAACGCGGGTCTCTTGGTGATTTCTTCTCGAAGCGGTTATTCAGAATTTTTTACTATTGATTTTCCATCATAGTGCTATTGTTCTGTTGTTCTATTGTTATGACTCTGTGGTCTTAAAATAAGAAACAGAAAAGAGTGAAAACCAACAATTTTAGTAAAATTCAACAAATAAGTGTTTTCCGTATCCTACAAAAGTGAAAAATTAAAAAGAACTTACAATATTGTGAACTAAATCACGAACAATCCATTACAAGTTCGAATATAAAGGGGAGAAGACGTGGAGGATACCGGAAGTAACGACAAGTTGGACCGGAGACGGAAACATGGGTTCCTGAAGTACCGACAAAGGAATGCAAGGCGGGGGTTACAGATGAGAAACACAGAAAGAAACACTCTCACGTTTAATTTCGCGTAATGAAATAACTGGCAATTTGAATAGGTCAATTATGGATTGGAAGCAATTTAATTGAAAAATTGTCCTGTAATTGTTGAATACCGTGATATAGTTTATGAAATTGTTATAACTTTCACCTTATTATCTTTTTATTTTATACACCTAGACCGTCGGCTTTGCAGACTGGAGGATCGGAGCTATTTAAGGTTTTAATTGTCCGTCCTTCTCCGGGGTTAGTAATAATTCCGTAGGGGGGCATGTGACAGTCGGATTGTCCTAGTTCCTGATTGGCTACATTGGATAAACTTATTTGTTTAGTGAATTGGAGTATTTTTAAATACTAAATGATTCATTTTTAAAGCTTCGTATTAAATCATAATGCTACTGCGTATTATCTACCCATAGAGAACGGTTTGTATGCAAAATTTCTCATGCTTGACATTACAATGGACTTGGAAGAGATAAATTCAGTAGTTAGCTTTAAATATTTATTTTAATACCACTCGATGGGACAACATTGTCTGCATATGCAGATCATAGTAGACAACACGAGTCTGATAAGCAAACGTGGTATACATATGTAGGTCTTGGCGGAAATACCTGGCAATTGAGTTTCAGCAAACGTGTTCCAAGGGCTCATCTACATGTAAGGATAAAGTCCCTCTGTTGGTGAGACAACTGACTATTCAACTGTTGTCACCACTTTATCGACTAGCGATTTTGAATCAATCAATACCATTCGCTGCAGGGTTTCTCCCGAGTTTATTTCAGCGAGTCAATAAACTTTAGTTGTCAGGCCCTAAACGTCACATATTTTTCCATCGTATTTGAAATTAGGGTTATTAGTGTATTAGTGTCCGTCATACCAGCAAAGGTTACGAAGCACCACGTTAATTCGGGTTTTAGTTTCGATGAATTCGAAATTAAAGACTGCATGCACTGTGTGCAACTCCTCAGTGCGCACCTATGGTGTGACAGTGGTCTGGCATTGGTTCATCGGTCCCAAAGGGACCGTCAAATATCCAGCAATGAGCGGCGATGGCAATCTTATGATTATCATCATTAGTCCCAGCTTGTTCATAGACCAGGCAATTTGTTGCCGTTTTCATTTCGTTGTGCCATCGAACGACTGTATAAATACTTATACCGTGTCCTTATCGGAATACAATACTGGCGGCTTAGTTTACCCGTCGCGTCTGTCTACGTTGTAACAAAATCAGCAAATAATTCGTTCCGCAACTTTGACTGTATTTGGCGAAACCTCAGGAGTGTCCACTGGAATGTTAATATATTCAAAATGCGAGTAAATTAAGTACGGGTGATTCATTTTTCGTTGCACCCTATAAAATTTAAAGCTATTTTCTTATCAGGCTCTGACATTTCTGTCCACTGTGGTTTCTCTTTCACTTATTCCGTCACAATGACAGTTATGATTGTCAAGCAACGGCTGCATGGAAACTGTTTACCCTTGTACGTGTTGTGTCCGAATACAATTTGAGAGAAAACCCTTTGATCCACACATGATGATACCTCACTACTGAAACTTTTGCTTAATAATAACAAATCAATGTTGTACCGCGCGTTTTTCGCCATTGATATTATAACTGGCTGCGCGCCGTTATTTCAAACAAACAAATAGAGGGCGATGTATGGAATGAGTCGTTTAAACTTATTGATATCAGCAACCTTTGCATGAAATTCAGTGTTACCAAACTTAAGTTTACTCATCACTGTTTTGATTATATAGTCTGATCTATGTTATCACTCGCTGGATGTAACGCAGATAAGATTGCCCGTTCAAAACATTCTTCGTTATGTTTTTATGTTTATCACTGTCCTTGATTGAACAGTCTCCGAAGTTTTAATGTAACTCGATTGACGAATAGATTTGTATGGAAAGAAAATTAAGCTGGATTTTGAAGCATCTGAAGAAAAGAAAAAAAAAAAAAAAAATAAATCCGCTCTGTAACCTTCTCTGGTACATTTCGCAAACTTCTCGTTGATCTTTGCATACAGTGTTTGTAACTCGAGAAATTTCAAGAACAAACAGAGCTTAGATTTCTTGGTGACATTAGGATTTACAGTGAAACATTTTAGAAGTTACTGAAAAGTGTCACTGAAATGCAAACACCATTTAGAAATCGAGGACTGGGTGTGACACTGCAACATACTATGTTCAGAATATATACCCATTTTGGTAGCAACCTTACGTAAGTGTGTAAAATAAAACAAACTCGTTTTCTTTACGACATATCCCTGAATGAAAACAACTATGGAAATTAGGCAAAGGTTATTTATAATTAGCGTAGGGGTAGAAGATACCCTCTGATTTATTCTCAGTGTGCGATTCTACATCTACTAGCCACATGGATAAGCTCTTCATATATAGTTTTACTTGGCCAGTCAATTTGTACCCAGTCAGAACGAGAGGACGAGAGGGTTTCTTGACTGCATTATTTGTTCATAACGTTATTGACTAATTAACTCGTGAAAGGTGCGAGGGGTTGTGTATTCACCATCTCTATAATATACAACTTGCTGGACCTAGTTTATGGTTAAAACGGAATTTGTTAATTGGTTAATCAAACGCAAATAGCCTTTGCTTGATCGTCCTCTAAAACGCATCTTGTAGTGATAAAAGTATTGCAGCCGGCTTACTAATTATTCAAAGAAAGTCATTTCAGTTATAGTGGTATTGCGTCTGACTGATACCAGCTCATTTTGTCATCTTCGATGATATGCAAGGTGAAGATGAAGAAGAAATCAGACGTTGTTTTACGCGAAAAGAACATCATCACAGTGTCAGTATTATTACATTGCACAATACGTATTTTAACAAAGCAAAGTCAATCTTCTCATAATTCTCAGTACCCATTATGTGATGTCTCAGGTACAAGTATTGCCAAAATAATTGGGATCACGGTGACTAATTTTGCCTATGGTGATAACACACACACACACACACACATGCATATATATATATATATATATATATATATATATATATATATATATATATATATATATATATATATATATATATATATATATATATATATATATTAGTTACTATACGGTCTTACAATAAGTAACTGAAAAGCTGTGAAGTCATTGTGATACCGTCATACCATTCAGATATGACAATACTTTCAAATACATTGATATCAGAGAATCCTTTCATTTACAAGCGAATTTAATTTGACTAAGTACCACATAGTTAGTTACAATGGACACAATGACCATCATTATTCCTGTCTCAGTATGGTTCTTAATGCTTAGTATACTTATATGATAATATGAAGCAGTTACAATAATTTCTAAATTATGAGCTTGGCTATGTTCCAAAGTGGGGCTGAGATGAACGTGGCTATGTTCCAGAGAAGGGCTAAAATGAACGTGGCTATGTTTTATAGAAGGGCTGAATTGAACGTGGTTATGTTCCAGAGAGGGGCTGAGATGAACGTGGCTATGTTCCAGAGAAGGGCTGAGATGAACGTGGCTATATTCCAGAGAAGGGCTGAGATGAACGTGGCTATGTTTTAGAGAAGGGCTGAATTGAACGTGGTCATGTTCCAGAGAGGGGCTGAGATGAACGTAGTTATGTTCCAGAGAAAGGCTGAGATGAATGTGGCTATGTTCCAGAGAATGGCTGAGATGAACGTGGCTATGTTTTAAAGAAGGGCTGAATTGAACGTGGTTATGTTCCAGAGAGGGGCTGAGATGAACGTGGCTTTGTTCCAGAGAAGGGCTGAGAAGAGAACGTGGCTATGTTCCGGAGAAGGGCTGAGATGAGAACGTGGCTATGTTCCGGAGAAGGGCTGAGATGAACGTGGCTATGTTCCAGAGTAGAGTTGCGATGAACTTGGCTATGTTCCAGAGAAGGGCTGAGAAGAGAACGTGGCTATGTTCCAGAGAAGGGCTGAGATGAACGTGGCTATGTTCCGGAGAAGCGCTGAGATGAGAACGTGGCTATGTTCCGGAGAAGGGCTGAGATGAGAACGTGGTTATGTTCCGGAGAAGGGCTGAGAGGAGAACGTGGCTATGTTCCGGAGAAGGGCTGAGATGAGAACGTGGTTATGTTCCGGAGAAGGGCTGAGATGAGAACGTGGCTATGTTCCAGAGAAGGGCTGAGATGAACGTGGCTATGTTCCGGAGAAGGGCTGAGATGAGAACGTGGCTATGTTCCGGAGAAGGGCTGAGATGAGAACGTGGCTATGTTCCAGAGAAGGGCTGAGATGAACGTGGCTATGTTCCAGAGAAGGGCTGAGATGAACGTGGCTATGTTCCAGAGTAGAGTTGCGATGAACTTGGCTATGTTCCAGAGTAGAGCTGAAATGACCGTGGCTATATTCCAGAGTAGGGTTGATATGCTAATACACTGCAAGGGACACACGTTTAACCTGATATTAACAGGGTCAATAACTGTATATATGCAATGAAGGTGGTCATTTAAATTATGATCATATTGTGGCGTAAGGGGCAAGTTCACAGGTTATGATTGAAGACAGTACACACTGTTTTGTACCGTGTGTATTTATGGTAATTGATGTCTAACTATAAAAAATCCCGATGCTTCGTCTTCCTTACGTATCGTTTCGTCTTTTTCTTAAACAATTAAAAATATGTTACACATCCTCACAGTCCAGGCCCCTTTACTTTTCCCTAAGTGTTTCCGTGTCATTCAATGCACTGTAACATCAAAATTCCTGACAAATATTCTATTCGTTTTGGGGATGTACTTGTGTGATTTGGATTTTTTAACGTAGCTTTAATAAGTTTTCAGTCATATCACTACGATGTCTGCAGTGTGGCAGTTTATAGTGATGTCTAGCACTGGGGCATCGTGCCGATGACGTGTAGCATTATGTCCCACCCAGCCACTTTATTCTGACATTAGGCTGACACCAGTACTAACACTAACCTCATATAGCTGAGCGACACTTAAGCCACTGGACATTTGGGGATGAGTTTTTGCATTCTTTATTTCAGCAAAGAAAGATAAAGACTACACTCTTACAATTTATACATAGTTCTTGCCTTCAACCGATGGCAAAAATACTCAAAAAGTGGTTAGAGATTTGAACTCAAGACCCATTCATTAGTAAAGGATGCAAAACTAAGTTACCAACTGTGTCTGTAAAATTAAACATAGTAGATATTTAGATAGACGTATAACTGGTACAGAAAGACGTATGAGCAGAGAAAATATTCAGACTGTTCATTTTGGGGATCATCATAATATGTTGTACCGTAAATAGGTCACTGCTACTATTGCCTACATGCATGTACAATTGGTAATTGTCTTCGTCATAAAATGCTACTGATGGCCAGAAGAGTCATCTCCCCTTTATTCAGGAAGTACTGTCCAGGCTGTTTTGGACTCATCAAATACAGAAAAAGAATACTTATGTTAAAAATTCCTCCAAGTACAAAATACACTTCTCATTGCCAATAAGTTAGTGGCAATGAGAAGTATATTTTGTACCTGGAGAAATTTTTAACAAAAAATATACTTGATATTCTTTTTCCCCAAACTGGATTATTCCTAAGTGCAAGTGTCATTTCTTTCTGAGTGCATACAGACACAGGATTGCTGAACCCTGCATCAAAGTACGGTAAGTAGACAAAAAATATACCGATTTTTCATTTATTTATTATAAATATTCTTTCACATACTAACTGCTAAATGTTGCAAGGTAATTAATTCAACGAAATGTGACATTCTTAATACGAGAGGTAATCCCGGGAACCCAATGTAGTTACACTGAAGTTCCAGTTGCTTCCCTTTAAATCGCGGACTATATATCAGCATTTCTATATTTACTTTTATATTAAAGAGAGTGGCTACATAATTCTCTCTTCTATATAAGCTTTAAGCATAATAATATTAACAGTATATTGTTTTATTACTGTTTCACTGTCTGTCTACCTGTTATTCGTTAATTATATAGTTATATTAGGTAACTTTATAATTCCACAGTTGTTAAATACTCACTTTTAAGTTATTAACTATTAGTTGTCAGTTCTCAACTATTTAATAACATTTTTTCTTGTGTTTTCTGGGTTCCAATTTGTAATTGTACATCCATCTTTCATGTCTTATAATTGGTTGATAAAATTAATATCATCCCTTAGGAAAGTAGTTTCTCAGCCAGTTACCTGATAATGTCAAGGATATATCGATTCTGATTACTTTAGATATAACAATATTTTATTTTAATGGAGATTAGTCGTCATATTGTTGATAAGATTTTTCATTTTTTATTTTTTATTTTTTTTTGTTGTTGGGGAGGGGGGAACATTAAATATAGATATCACAGGATGCAACTTCCATTTTTGTTATAAAATGTATCTCAGAATAAGCCACACTACATATGTAATTTGTGTTAGCCCCGAATAAAGTACGAATATAGTTGATTGGGTGGGTGAAAATTCGATGTTTTGACGAGTGGCAAAGCCACAAGTGAAACTAATAAAACTTGTCACGCACTTGTTGAAACAGAATATGTTCAAGCGAGGCTAAATTGACAAGACGCAATATTTCAGTATATCAATCAACAAGAATGAATCAGAACTTAGCAAAACAGAAGAAACAATTTTATAATGAAACGTTTTCAACAGGCTCGTTTTCCCAATGCAGATTCGTGGTTTCTAGTTAACTACCAGTATTTAACACACGAAAGCAATGTATAGATCCGCAATCAAGACAGACAAAATCAAGACGTTCCTGCAGCGTTTCTCCCCATTACTGTACCCAACCGATATTATTCCATTTAAAAAAACACTTCAGTCATTCTAAGGGATTACTGATCTTTTTTAACAATTAGTAAATCATAACAACGGATTAGCAAATGATTATAATTATTAATTCGTTTGAATGGGATAGTAAACCATTACAACGAATTAGAAAGTCGTTCTATCGGATTAAAAATTCGTTGAACGGACTACTAGATCGTTAGCAAAACGTTTTAACGGATTAGCAATCCGTTCAAATGGGTTAGTAAATCGTTCTAACGGATAAGTCATTCCAACGGATTAATAAATTTTGTATAGTAAATCATTTCAGTGGATTAAATAAATCGTGAACGTCAATTTGCTTTGTAGGAGTTCTATAAATAGGAGTTTTTGAGTTCTATAAGTAGGGCACATGAATAATGTATACATATTCGTACAGCCACTGTTGTTACCATAGAAGCTGATGAATCTATGTCAGTAGTGAATGGGGATAGATTAGCGACAATGTGAATTAGCATTAAAAACACCCCTGGGTCAGATTAGCGACAATGGAAATTTAACATGGAGAAAAATCGTGAGTCAGATTAGCGACAAGGGGAATTAACATGGGAATAAATCGTGGGTCACTCTAGCGACAAGGGGAATTTAACATGGAACTATAGTGTGGGTCTGTCTAGCGTCAAGGGAAATTAACATGGAGAAAAATCGTGGGACGGTTTAGCGTCAAGGGAAATTGAACATGGGATTTTTTTTTTTTTTTTTAAATTTTTTTAAAAAAGGGTAGGCAATTGAAAGGCTATCTCTTTTCGAGAAATATGGCTGGCCCTGAAAAGGGCCTTTGGGTTTCTTCTAACACTTCCACTTCTTCAACCATCTTCTCACTTTTGTCACTATTCCTGTCTTCTTTTTCTCCTTTTCTGACATCCAGTCAGGATGACCTAGAGCTCTAAACTTTTCCTGAATTTTTATCCAATTCTGATTCAACCTCTCAAACTCTGCCTGTTTCTTTTTGTTTTCCACATCTTTTCTTTCTTCCCTCCATTTCTCTTTAATCTTCTCTACTTCTTCCTCCATTACTTTTCTCATCAGATCTTCCCCTTTCTTCACCTTTTCCAATCCCCATTTTACATTTCTCCACTCTGTCCAGTACAATATTTTTTCTAGGAAGCACCTGACTTTGATGACATTATCCAGTGCTTCCTTCAAACGTCCCACTCTGAAGTAAGGTGGGTTGATGAAGCCTCTTGACTTATTGACTTCTTCTTCAATCATCCCTGCTATGATATCTCTTGCTGTCTTTAGGCCTTGAACTTGACTCGTTACAAAGTCTTTCATATCTCCATGCCTCCATTTCTATTCTTCCTAAAACATATTCTACATCCATTATCCAGAAATAGACGTCTCTCAATAGATTGAATAGAACTGATACTTGAGTCATTTTGTCTCAGTTATTCCGTAGAATGGTTCCAACGACGAACGTGGTGGGTTCTTATAGTGAAAGCGCGGACGTGATGGAAAACATCCCCCTAAAACATAAAATTGATCTTACCTAGATCATGACCAAAAACAACAACGCGCGGACGTGAAGGAAAACATACCCCTACTTTTCTCATTTCATATAATAAAACCCTAACTATACTCTCCACATACGCTAAGAAACCCATAATCTACTATTCACACTAACTTACGTGAACGGTTACAAACACAAACACACAAACACATACCCTCACACAATGAAAAAGAGTTAGTGTTTATATTCACACTATTCTACCTACACACATTGGCAAATTGATCGTTATTTCTTTTCTAGAGTATTGGGTAGCCCTGAAAAGGGCTGTTTTTTGAACTCCAGATGCACCTATCTAATGGTTGCACCTTCCTGGCCTGGCGCCACACACGCATCTTCTTCCCCAGTCTTCTTTCACCTTTCTTCTTGGGAGTGCAGAGGCAGGATATGTGGCTTCAGAATCCCAATTTTCGGTTTCTGGGATTCTGAAATTTCTTCTTCTCTCCTTTTCCTCCTCCTCCTCTTCTTTGTTTCTTCTCTCCTCCTCTTCTTTTCTTCTTTCCTCCTCCTCCTCTTTCATTCTTGCTTCTTCGACAATGGCCTCCGCGGCCAGTTCATTTAGTATGCGCCTGGTATATTCCAGGTGCATCTGGAGTTCTAACAGTTTCACTATTCTGGTGTTCATTCTTCTGGTGTTGATCAATCAACAAGGGTAGCTAGACTGCCGAGCGAGTTTCAATTTATACTGAAAGCGCGGACGTGATGGAAAACATCCCCCTAAAAACATAAAATTGATCTTACCTAGATCATGACCAAAAACAACAACGCGCGGACCTAAAAGAAACACTCACTCACTTTTTTATGCTACCCATCATTATTTTAAAATTTTTTATAAATCACTTCAATAGACTATCCACATACGCAAAGCAATCCAATCTAACCCCAAATATACACCTCAAACATAAAAAAAAAGACATTATTTTAATCTACTATTGACCCAAACTTACGTGAACTGTTACTAACACAAACACACAAACACATACACTCTCACAATCAATAAAGAGTTAGTGTTTATTTTCACACTACTCTACCTACACACATTGGCAAATCGATCGTTATTTCTTTTCTAGAGTATTGGGTAGCCCTGAAAAGGGCTGTTTTTTTTTTTGTTTGCTATGGCATTCTTTTTTAGTTTCTAAGAATGCGATGTCCTCTGAGGATAGACTTTCTGGCGATAGGTCTGCTTCTTCGGAAAGAGAAGAAGAACTCTTTGGTGTCGATACGACAATCGACAAAGCCTCTGTCAGCTTCAGGTTGCTGCTGCTGCTGTTGTTGTTGTTGTTGCTGCTGTTGCTGCTGCTGTTGCTGCTGTCTCTGAAGTATGTACTTCTCTGTCCATTCTTCTTTTTCCCTGTTCATTTCTTCTCTGAAGAGCTCTTCTATCAGGTCTTCAGTGATTTTTAACATTCTCACATTCTCTATTTCTTCTGGCTTCGGTATCAGACTGTTTCTGACCCTATGCAAATTCACGTAGGCTTCGTTGAGCTTAGCTAGTTTGGAGCACATCTTCTTAGGAGGATGAGTCGACAATGGATGGTTAGACTGGAAACAACCCCGGTTCTTAAAGTCAAAGCGCGGACGTGAAGGAAAACATCCCCCACGGTTTTCGAGCCGCAACGTTTAGTGAGTGTCATGAGAGGGATAGTAAGAAATGAAAGAGCATCAATCCAACATTCTTATAGCTAAACAAAAGACAAAGGCATTTTTTTCAAAACACAACATTTTTTATTCAAAAATCACTTAACACTAAACAACAACTCTAACATTTTTAACAATAATCCAACGATATAACATCAAACAATTTTTTCTCAATTTACAGTCTACTTTAAACAGGGCTGACAACGTTGTGAATGAAATTGTGATTTCCACTGTTGGAAATCATTAGGCCATTGATGGACACTACGTTTCCTAGCTTGAGACAAAAGATAAGCATAATGGTCACAAAACCATCGATCTACTTTCACATCGTTTCTAGTAGAAGAACGAGGATCAAAATGAGTCACTAAATGTTCTAAGGAATAGCCCAGGCTGCGATGATGCAGAAAATACACACAGTACTGTCCACACACCAAGGAATCTGTGCCTTGTAATTTCACATTATTGAATCGGGTGGTCTGAGCATTTCTTCTCATAAAGTCAATGATATCGTCTTCCAAAGGGGGCAATCCATACGAATCGAAATATTCCACACATCCTTCTTGAGGAAAGTAGACGGCTACCCAGTGGGTTCCTGGGAGATGACTGTCGTCCGTGTTGATCACGTAAGCTTGATGGTCTTTAGGTTTGCGATGAGGGAGTTCATCTTTAGCACAGACGACAGGATTCCAAGAAGCCGTATACGAACTGTGGTTCAAAAGGTAATAAAGTTCCCAGGTATCCATTTGTGTTGTTTTTTTTCTTCTTTACAGGTAATAATACGTCGTAAATTCGATCCTGACTTTTTGCTTGAAGATGTCTGACAAATAACCGTTTCTTCGTTTCGTCTCCTCACTCCTCTGATTCAGGAGAGTTTCGATACGATGGATCTCTTGAGTGGTTAATGGTGGACAAGAATGTTCACGCAAGTCTTTATACCACTGATGCAACACGTCTTTGTCCGAGATGAGACTCCAAGCATCGTCCAGATACTCGTCCAATTTTTCTTCTTGACTCAGCATCAGGCATTTATCGTGTTGAATTTGACTGGGACGATCGTTTTGACATCCATAGCAATTTTTCTTGACCAATTCTGTTATTTTTTCAGCCAAGTGTTTGGCAAAACAGGAGACTAAATGGGCTTCTTGTTCTGGCCATCTCGACTTCATCATGATCACTTCTTCTTTTTCCACGGTCTCCTCACATTTCATGTCCAAAGTTTCTCCACTAGGTAAAGAGGGATAACAGTCTTCCATGGTTTCTAGTAATCTAGAATGACTTCTCTCAAGCTGTTGATTTCTATGGTATTATCAAATTCTGCATACAGGATGACGTTCACTGTGTTCCCTGCTTCCAGTGCACTCGCGAACTGAATTTCCACACGAATCTGGCCAGATTTTATAGGGTGGAAATGTCCCTCGTCGCTGCCTTGGTCAGGAGTGAAATCGAAAGCCCACAAAGCATAGCCTCCTGCGTAATCGTCGTACGTAATGCCGTGACTGGTGTTGGTTCCTAACTGACCGGTGGCTTCGTACAGGAACAAGTACGATCTCAAGTAATTCTTCTGGGCAAAGTTAGGCTCGAAAGGTCGGGTACACAAGGTCTTGCCATTGCGACTGACCTCGATCTTGGACACATTGTAATGTTGAAACTCAAAAGGATTTTCGTTGTAGGCTCCGTTGAAGGCTGAATTCTTGACGATACCAACAATCAAACGCTTGGGTAACTGTCCTTGGAACAGATGATCTTCGATCATGGATCGCTGTCCAGCAGGAATGGTGAACGTTTTCGCTTCCACGCGTCGGATCGGATACTTGGCGGTCGTTCTGCTCAACGTCTGACTGATGTCGTTACCTACTTTAGGTAACACTTCCACACGACGCACGTAGAGTTTGGCTTCTTGGATGATGGTTTTGTAAGTGGCATCATGAGCAGCCATCAAATGGAAAGCTGCAGTGCTACGATTCAGTCTCAAGCGGATATCCACCCCGTTCAGCAAATATTTCTCTTGTAACCACATGTCCAAATGCAAACAATCCACCAGTTCTAAACTACGACTTAGATGAATTTTCTTTCGTCGTTCTACAAATCCCGATAAATTTTGAGCATCCCCAGCAATTGTAACGGCGTTGAACCTATTCACTTGGTCAGGTTTCCATACCACGCAAGCATCCAGATGAGTGTTCTTGGCTTCTTTTCCGTACGTCAAGAGATTTTCCAGGTAGGCACGGTAAGGGTAAGTATCCATGCTGCTGCTGACTAGTTTGTTATTCAAGTACAAGTCCACCTCGCTAAACAAGGAATGTATGAAATTATTGACGGGAGCTACTGCATCATCATTGTCTATGTTAGTGTTGGGTGGTTCGATCACTTTCACTTTCAAGTACAGGTAACTGCTATTCAGATCGATGTAATCTTCGGGCTGTCCTTTGATTTCGAACTCGATGGGAGCGGAATCGGTCAATGAGGAGACGGGATGAAATTTCACCCATTGGGATTCTTGCATCGTCATCATGGTGGGTGGCATGGCAAACATATCCAGTTCCGTCTTGGAACAAGCGCAAGACTCTCGGTGCATCATTTTGTTGCTGTGTCTCAATAATCGAAAACGTCTAAGTCTCGAACGGTTCTTCTTTTCTTGGCCTTTCTCGCTTGAAGTCTGGTGAAAGGGTGTTTTCTTCGTCGTCTCTTTCTGCCTTGTCCTTGCTGAATGCCTGACTCGGTAGCGTGCAGGGCATTTATAGGTGTGTCTCGTCGGCCTAAAATGTCTTTACCCGTTTGCAGCAAGACATTTTTGCCAGCCCTCATGAAGGCTTCTTTAGGGTTTTGTTTGTCGATGATGACATTTTGGAGAAATTCTTTGCCTTGCGTCAGTGCCGCATCTTTCAAGGCGTGCAATCCGCGTGTCACCATCGGTTTCAACACCGGGGCCACCGAACGAAAGGCCGATTTTATCATGTCTCCTAAACCGTGTCCTCGCTGTCGTGCAACCCCTCGGTACACTGGATACATGACTTACTTACGAGTCGTGAGAAAACCGTTTTCGAAAATGGAGTTTCACCGTGACTTTTCCTTTGGTGAATGAAATATTTTGTCCCAGATCTCCTTTTATAGTAATGTTGACCGTGTCCAAATAAGACTTGCTGACAGGCAAATAGTGAGGATGGACAAATTCGCGGTGAACGTGGTAAGTGTTTCCACCTTCCTCGTCAGCGTTCGTGGCAAAATCCACTTTGAAAGCTATGACACGCAGTAACGGTACGGAGGTGTGTCCCACCACGTTGTACTCCACCACATCGGAGTACACAAACATCAAATTCAGTCCTTGGTTCAGTTCTACCGGGGTACGAAAATACTTGGCAAAAGTCTCGTTGTCGGCAATGATTGGTAATTCGGGTTTTTGTTCTACTTTCTTCCTCAGCTCCATGTCTCCGATCAACATGTCAAACAATTCAGGACAAAATAAGAAAGACATCATTTTACGCCCCTCAGGAAATTTTATGAGGAAGCGACGAGCTGTTTTGTGGTACTCCAGGGTGACGATACCTTTATTGACACTTTCCAAAGCTTTCAGAAACACGCCATTAAACCTGATGGCTATGGTGCTGACCAAATGTTGACCACTAAAATAATAGCCTGGGGGAATGAACAAGTGATAGGTGGTGTACTTTTGATTTTGTGTACGGGTTTTCTTGTCATATTTGACATTGCTATCCATCCACTGTTGCAATTGTTCGTCATAAACTTCCACCGTAAAATAATTTTGATTGGGAAGAACATTGAGGACTTGGGTCGGGTGAATCATTTCCACTAAAGCCACTTCCCAATGGGCTTCGTGATCTAAGGGGATGGCCTGAGGTAATTTGGCCGTGTAACAGCACAACGTGTTGTGGGGAAACACCTCCATGGAACTGTCACTGGGTAAGGTTAAGTAAAATTGGTTTTGGTGACTCATAATTCCAGAGTTCTGTGGCTGTCCGAGGGGTTATTACTGGACGTCAGAGGCGTGTCTCCGCCCAAAATGGGGTTCTGATTGTGGTTGGACTGGTGACTGACACTGGCACTGGACACTAGGTTCCCCGGGTTCCCGTTCGAGGAGAATTTCAGGAAGGGATTGGGAAGCAGGTAACCGATGCAACTGCTCAATAAAATGGTCCACAATTGTTTGTCTCCTTGTTGCAAACTCAAATTGGCGATGGCTGCCCCGATGACACAATACACCACGAAGATTTGGCAGAAAAAGACGATTTGCGTTTTAGGCACACGTTCTCCACACCACACCCACAAAGGTTGTTTTTGTAAATCTTGCACAGAAGAACTAGGTGAGGGAGTGGTCGACGTAGCTGCGTCTGTGTGAAAAGGCATGATGGTCACTTCTTTTTATAGTCGATGACTTGCGAAGCGTCGATCCAAGAATCAAAACTGGGTGGATATCCTTTCCAACGTACTTTGACTTCTTTGACACGTCGTTTGCCCACTTTACGGGTTCTGCGTTCGAGAATGCTTTCGATGTCGTACACGTCGTCTTCTTTTTTGGTGACACGTTGTAACTCGGGTAAATAAAACGTTCCTTTGAGCACTTCTCCGTTCATGTCTTCCAATTTATAGACGGCAGGATGACGGCCATGCACTCGTCCAGTGACGCGAAACAATTCGGTCGTCCAGTTAGGTAAGTAACCTTTGTCGAAAGTGCGTTTGGTTTTGCCAATGCGCACCCAATCTCCTACGACCAACTCCCCACTTTTCTTGGGGACAGCCCTCGTCGGGGACGTACCAAACAGACGCTCAAACACCAACACTTCGTTGTCGGGAGTCACGTCTTGCGGGGCACGTCCGCTGCTTCGATGGTAAGATTGGTTGTACGCTTGCACCAGGTGCGGTAAGATGTCGATGTACTTCAGAGTGTGGTGATGCGTAAAATATTTCCACATGCGTTCTTTCAAAGTGCGTTGAAAACGTTCCACGATGCTGGCTTTGGTTTCGGGATTCTCGGTGGTAAAAAAGTGAATGTCACGTTTCTTTAATTCTTTTTGGAAAGCTTGGTTCAGAAATTCTGTGCCTTTGTCCGTTTGCCATCGAAGAGGGTGACGACCGCTTTGTTTCAACACCCGTTGCAGGGCTCGCACTAAGTCGCTGCTCGATTTGGAAGTCAAGGGCACGACCCAGGCAAATTTGGAAAAGACGTCGATGACACAAAACAAATATTTGTAGCCACGATTGTAGCTGGCCAAATGAGAGACATCGGCTAAATCGGCTTGCCATTGATGATCGATGCCTTCCACTCGGGTGCGACTTCTGGCAAACTTGCGTCGAATGGGTTTGTGTAAAGTGTAGGTAGCTTGTTCTTGTAACCATCGTTGCACTTGAGGTAAACGGAGACTTTTCAATCGAGTTTTGGCAGCACCATACAATTTTTGAACTCCTGCGTAACCTGCAGGATGGGAGGGATCATAGTAAATGCTGGCTAACACCTTCTCCATTTTTTTTTGGTGTGTTAATAAGTCACCCACTCTTCGGTGATGCTACTTTGGGTGGGACGGAAGGGTGGTTTGGAAACGGATTTACGTGTCCGATGGGCTACGGGAGTAGAAGTCGAAGGTAGTGGTGGTGGTGGAGGTGGCAATGGAGTGGCTTTGGTTTTCTTTTCTTTTTTCGCTTCTGGTTTCCCTTCTTTCTTTTTCACTTCTGTCGAAAGAGGAGTGGACATCATCTTTTTAACCCAAGCTTTCATTTCTTCTCGTTGGGGTGTGGGGGACGGTGTCAACAAGGATGCTGCAATCTTACTTGAAATGGGAGCTGCTGACGGTATTTGAAACACTTCTCGCATCTCTTCTTCCTCAGGTCTTCGTGGGGTAGCATCTCTGGTGACCCCTGGGGATGGTAGTGGTGGTGGTGGTGGTTGTGGTAATAATGATGGTGCTGGACTTTTCATCAAGGTCTTAAAATCTTTCAAAGTGGATAGAGCTGTTTCGTCTAAAGCTTTCTGGTGAAAGAGTTGCAGTCGTTGCAAGAGCTGACCGTACTTTTGCGATTTTTCTGTTTCGGACAAATCTTGGCGATCCGTCAAGGACTGCAATTCGTGTTGTAACTGGGACATCTCGCTCAAATTGGGATTGGGAGGTAAATGTGGGGTGCGTTGTTCTTGCCATCGATGGTATTCCATCCATCGTTTGTAAGGCACTAAAGCTAGTTTTCGTCCTTCCATGGGGTTGTCAGGGGTCGATTCTGAGATCTTGGGACTTCCGAGGGCCTTTTTATCTTGCTCCCACCAGACCTCCCAACATGGTTCCCAAGACTCCTTTCAGTATGGGGCCTAACAAGAGAGGCAAAATGCCTCCACGTTGGACTAACATCTTCTTCTTTTGACGAAGGGGAATTTTCTTTCGAACCATTTGGCGAAGAACGTGACGATGTTTGCTTAAGCATTGTTTCTGGTGTTTGGACAAAGGGATCGTGCCTTTCAAAACGTTCAAACAACATTCGCACACGGTATCGATGACCTCTTTGGAGGCCGATTGAATGAGTTTTTTTCGTAGAGGTGAAGAAGCTTTAGACAGGACAGATAACATGTCCCCATGTTTGACTAAACGTGGTGGTAGTCCTTTTCTTTTCTTTCCTTGGGGTTTTCTGGAGGGTGACATCTTTGAGTCTTCAGGAGCACCAAAAAAAAACAAACACTGATAGCCCCGACTTGGTCACACACCTTTTTTATACTGGAACGCGTCGCCACTGATTGTCTTTACGTCGTATCAGTTTGAGGACAGGCATGACACGTCGTGCAGGGGTACACAACGGACTAAATCGAGCCAGTTCTTGCTTGGACAAATCCAGTAAACTTTGTAACATGCCCGATCTTTCATGGACTTTGATTTTGGAAGAAGGTACTTTGTGAGCAGCAGCCACTGCCACTAAATTGGAGGGTCCTGCCACTGGGGAAGTTCTTTTGGGGGTCATCAACGGAGAAGTTCTTGGTGTGATCAACGTCTCCAAGTACTCTTCAGTTCCTGGTGTCATCAACGGAGAAGTGGATAAACGTGAGACTGCCGGAGACACAGTCACCGACGTGGCAGGTCGTGGTTTGCGAGTGTAAGGTTGCGTCCTGGCCGAAGTGCCTCTCTTGCGACTAGTTTTCTTCTGTGGACTTTTCTTTTTCTGGGGACTTTTTCTCTGTTTCTTTTTCTGGAGGCTTCTTTTCTTTTTCCGGGGTGGTGTCTGGTAAGAGGAGGGTCCCGCCACTGGAGAAGTTCTCCTTGGGGACCTGGTCTTTTTCTTCTTGGGGCTTCGTTGGACTTTTTTCTTGGGGATAACTTTGGGGGCATTAGGATCCCATCTTAAGAGTGAGTGAATGATGACGCCTCCTAGAGTACCGCTCCCTCCAGGTTTCAAAATGATTTGTTTTTTGGTTTGAGTGTCGATGCGGGGATCGGCCAGTTGGACCAAAGCGACTTTGTTTCGATCGAAAAAGCGTTTGGTTTGATGAGGAATCTGAATGATTCCTTGGAGTAATTGACGTGCCGTCACCGTGAACCATCGTAAGACTTCTTTGAGACTAGCTTCTAAGACACGAGCTCGTGTTTGTGGATTTTTTTCTCGACTGATGCCATACAAGGCACGAATCAATTTGACGGGAAGATGCGACTGAAGGGACGTCATGTTTACACTGTGTGAAACAGACGAAAAGGGTCTGAGGTTTTTATAGATTTTTTTATGGGGAGTGAAATAAAGTCGAGGACGGAGACGTGTACAGGACAGGCCCTCCGTCTTGGCACCAGTGGTGAAACAAGTGGGTACGAAATCGCAAATCCTCGGGGGTGGTAGGTTTCAAATTGACGAGTAAATAGGCGTGTGGAGTTTGAGTGGCATCGTCGTACGCCTGAGTCAGCCAAGGCGTTCCTAACTGTTTGGCTAAGACTTGCACTTGCGATTTATCTCGAGGGCTTTTAAACAAGACCACGTAATGCGCATTGAGACTGATGGTGCGATGGGCTTTACTTTGTTGAAACAAATTTTGGGTGATGTAAACGACACTGGCATTACGGTGATGCCCTTTGCGCGTGAACCACAATTTAATTTCTTCTTCGTCTTCTCCTAACATGTCGTCGAAAATGACCAAATGGGTTTGACGGGAGTCAGAGACGATGCCGTCGTCTTCTTTAGGAATGCCTTCCACAAACACGATGGAATCGCCTTGACTTTCTCGCAAGAGGTTGTACGCCGATTGACACTCTTTGTAACACCACACGATCCGTTGAGGTGGCCGATCGATCAAATGATGTTTATGTTCGATCAAACGTTTGACGAATTCGGTTTTGCCTGAACCGCTAGGTCCAGCAATGAGCATGTTAAAGGGATGGCGAAGATACAAAGCCTCCCAACTGGCACGATCTAAGTGTTCGTCGATGACTTTGACAGTAAAGGAAGAGGGAGCAGAGACAGCAGAAGTAGCCATTGTGTGAGAAATGTCACTTGTGACACCAAAACAAACAAGACAAGAGTTTATATACTTTTTTCAGAACACGTTTAGTGAATGTTTTTTTTTTCAAACATGAATACGAAAGACAAAAATACATAAAAGCGAAAGGCTTAAGTACAAGAATAAAAGGCACATGATAACAATGAACGTGGAATAAAAACAAGTGTCTGTACAACATGTTTTGGGTAATGTTCTAACCAGTTCTATAGTAGGGGGTAAGGTCACACAAGTGTCCTCCCGAAAGGGTCTTTCAGGTCTGTCCACGACAGTCCTGTCCTGGGTGACGGGTTCTTCTGGCATCGTCACTAACACGGGTTGAAAAGTAACTTTTTCCTTGAACAACTCTCGTGCATACTGAGCCACCTCTTGGGCCCAAGCCTCAAAACCCCATTCTTTCCAGGCACGGACATCTGTCCAATGGGGATGTAAGTCACAAGCTACACACACATCGTCATACACGTCTTGGGTCGCTAAAAGTTGACGAATCTTTTTTTCCTGTTGAGGTCGAGAAGTATCCAGATGAAAACGCAAGGCTTTGAGCAAAAGGAGTTTTTCGTGACCATTTAAGGCCATGGGGGTATGGTAAGTACTGATCGTAAAGAGTCCACAAAGAATCGGCTGGTAAACGAAATCCCAGAAAACAAGTCACTAAGACACACACCACTTGTTGTCCCAAATTGAATGGATACAGTTCTTGTAATAATCGATGGTAATGATCCACGGTTTGAATATGGTCATTGAGTTCCTTCCACGGAATCTGTTGAATGATATGTGACATAATCCGTGGCATGGAAACTTGATTTTATAGTGTCTTTGTTTCGGAAGCAATAAATGTAATTTCTAACCAAACACGTTCGTTCTCCAGTAGGGAATTTAAATGTTACATACCGTAATTGAAACGTCAGAGTTTGTCTAGATGTTTCGTCTTTTTCTAAGCAGATTCCATGTAACAAATGTTGGTTATCCTTTAACTCGTCTTCCTCAATACGTTGCAGTAAGTGAATCTCGAAGTAACCAAAATTACGAACGTCTGGTCCATCATCATCCATAAACTGAAAGTGTTCAACAAGGTCTGACCACTGAAAAAATTTCTGACGAATCAGTCCTCTTATACCATTCAGGTACCAGTGGTTAAAGATCTGGTGACGTAACGGATGCAATTGTTCTTTACGTTTCACTTGTATTTTCACCAGCTCTCGGTAAATCCTTTCTCTCAACTCCTCAGGCAAGCCCAAAATGTTCTCTTGTAAAGTATCCATAAGTATATACACTGTTTTTGGAATCGTTGGGTGGTGGCCAATAGCCTCGTTTAACTTTGTGCCTAATGTAATATCCACTCATAATCAGTCTTCTTGTACTTTGGAACATAGCATAATTTAAAAACGGACGAATCACTTTGAGGTTGCGTTTCACTTGTATTTTGATCAGTTCTCGGTAAATGCGTTCTCTCAACTCCACAGGCAAAGCACGAATGTTCTCTAACAAAGTATCCATGAATAGGTCATACTAAATCTCTTTGGTCTGACACAAGAAATGTACTGTTTGCACAAACATGGTTTTACTTCAGTGTCGAATTTAAATCGTTCAGTCACTAATCTACACATTACAATTCGTTCAGAAGTTTCCTCTTTCACTAAGTTGACATTGTGTTCAAGATGTTGGTAATTCGTTAACTCTTCCTCTGGAATTCGATGCAGTAAGTTTACAATGATGTAGCTAGAATCGTCCATACCAAACCAATCCTTTTTAAAACTAGAGGATCGTTCATCAATGTCTGTCCGATGGAACACTTTCAATTGAATCAGTCCTTGTATAGCCTTCAGGTACCAGTGGTTCAAACACCGGTGACCTAACGGATGCAATTGTTCTTTACGTTTCACTTGTATTTTGACCAGCTCACGGTAAATGCGTTCTCTCAACTCCACAGGCAAAGCACGAATGTTCTCTTGTAAAGTATTCATGAACAGATTATTATGGTAAAGTTACTTCAATGTCTCGGTCCCACTAAGGGTAAGTAATGACAATTCGGTGACCATCGAGCATGTTCTACGTAGGCCGAATCTTGCGGTTCCCAGTAATGAAGTGACACACCGCAACTGAAGCACTTGACTTTATCTCCTTCGCCCAAGTAGAAAAATCCGGCTCTGGCTAATTCTTCGGGGGTCGGTCCTCCCAGATACTTAGGCCATTTTCCTTTGAACGATTGAAGACGATTTTCAAAGTCGCAGTATTCCGACAAACGCACAGGGAACGAATATTCGTCTTTCACAGGTTCGTTTCGATGAGGGTTGGGTGACAGGAACAGGAGTTTGCTCAGGGTTGGATGACATCCGTAGGGGGGTAGACGTGAAGGTGAACATTCCCCTTTAAAACGAAACCCAGTAAAATGTCCAAGAGGACGAGCGACATCACTTTCGCATCCCTCAGGTTTGACACGCACAGCATCACTTTCCATGATAGGGGTAGTGACACTAAAGTTCCCATGATGCTTTACGCCATCGCTCAGGTCACAAGGTACATCATCGGATCCATCGCAAGGCTCACAATCGCATTCCACTTCCGAAGCCCCACACTTGAATTGTGCCTTTCTAAACAACTAGTTTTGTGTTTCTCTGAAAGTATTCATCTTGTTCGCTCGGTCTTGGTAGTCACAATGAACTATCGATCTTGCCTAGGGTTCCTTTTTTATATACAGACCAATACCGACGTGTCCATACGGCAAGGTAAAATGATTGGGAAGTCGCACTCGCTTCTGGTACACGATTTGATAGACTTTTTCCAAGGGCCGACTGACGATGTGGTGAGTGGGTAAACGTACAATCTTGTTCGGTTGGTAAGTGGTCACTTTAAAGTTTGCATCCTCTCCCGATTGCAAGGCTTCTTTCACTACCCCAAAGTTCACCACTTGACTGGTACGATAATTCAGAATCAGTCCTTTCACTTTGCACGTCGTGTGCACTTCTCCTTGTTTGTCCCGGTATTCGTAGCCGTAATTTTTGGGACCACCACTGACGAAACTTAGAATCTTGTCGTCGGGATGCTCGTCTGTCCAGGCTCCTAAACGGTCTCCTTCGATGTCAGGGTGATGTTGAATCGGGTGATGGATGTAAATGCAACTGTCCTTGTCAAAGTACAGGACGCGTTCCCCTAACAGTTCTAAAGCTTCGTACAATTTTAAGCGAGCATGAGCTGTCACGTAAACCGCAATGATGACATTTCCAAAAGGGTCGTCTTGTACAAAGTCCAGATCTTCTTCGTAATTGACCAAAGATCAAATTCTCTCGAACGATGTCCACGTGTTTCATGTATTTGGTTTTGTCGTGAATCATCTGGAAGGAGCGGGAAGGTTCTGTCAAATATTCCGTCTTGGGTAAACACGGTCGTTGTGCCATTTTACCCCACAAGCAATTTAACATCACTTTGGCAAACGATCGCCTGCCTTCGTTTTTCTCGATGTGGTCTAAAGTGATGCCTTCTTGTTCGTAGTATTTCTCTTTGAATTGTATTTGGTCTTCGGGAGTGTGACACCAGGAAGGATAGCCGCTGGCTTCTTGCTTCAGTTTCAAAAAGGCATCCACGTAGTCAGCGAAAATGCCTTTATGACTGGGATCACCCTTGTGGTATTGTTGTGTCTTGGGAAAGTGACAAATTTCGTACACTTCTAACAGTTGGTATCCCATGTCCAAAGCTTTGAACAATTCTACGCTGGCCCAGGTTCTCGTCAAGGCACGTTCTTCCTGGCTGTGATGACAAGGCTGGTCTTGGTTGCACGTTTCGGCACAAGTACGGCACAAGGGAAACATCAGTTTGCCTTGACAATGGTGAGGTAAGACGGGATGGTATAGGTTCGTGGGAGGCAAAACTTTACACTTGATCAAGCCTTCGTATTGTCGAATCTTTTTCAGGTCGATGTGTTCCGTTAACAATTGTGGGTGCCCTACAGGAAAGCGACAATATTTGCACACGTAGGTATACAGCGAACACACGTCCAAGTATTTGATTTCTTCTCCTTTCTCTTCGTCGGCTTGGTACAGCAAACAGGTGGCATTGGTCCTTCCTCCGTACAAACTATCCCTCGGGTTCAGCGGGTCCATGAACTGGTAACTTTCCACGAGGCGTTTAAACTCGGGATCGGTTTTCATACGGTGATCGTACTCGTGTTCCCACATTTCCACCACTTGGTATCCTTCCTGTTCCAACTTTAGGCGTCGCTGACAAGTGTCCTGGTACAAGTCTTCCATGGTTCGTTGCAAAAACTGATTTTTAGTGTCACGGTCAGGGTAACAGACGGGACATCCGTGAAATAAGCAACCATTAAACTCGTACACGATCTTGGGGTTTTCTAAGTCCCAGCCATCGACCGAATACGTTCCGATGGTCTTTTCGCCTCCTCCGTTGCGGGCATGCTGAATCCATTTGTCTTCCTTGTCGCACAAGTAATGTAACCAACGTAGGGCTTTGACCGAGTATTGACGTTTGACATAGTGGGTCGTTTGAGGACTGATGACAGCCACGGTGTTTTCAGGCATGAATCGTTGTCGATACACTAAGGAACACGCTTTGGCAATGGTGCAAGCTTCTTTCAAAGGATCGACCCCTCCGTGTTCCATGAACAGTTCTCGAAATTTTCCACAGCAACGTCGTAAAATTTCCACGTCGGAACGACAATACTTTAGCATTTCTTCTTGAAAGTCGAAAGGGTCTTAGGCGTGAGCCTGGTACCAAGCGTAGAAAGCTTCTCGTTGTTCGGTACGCATGTTGTCGGGGTCGTAATAGTGAACCTCAGGTAAATGGGGTAGAACGGCGTGTTGATTGGCTTCCGTATTGAAAAAGTGTGGAAAGTACCCTTTAGCCATTTCTGTCATTCCAAACGTTTTAGGCATTCGACTCAAAGGCATGGCCAAGTAGCTCATCGAATCTTTAAACTGTACTTGTCCCACTTGCATGAAAATGATTTTGGCCCGTTCAAAGTCACTTTAGGACGCTCGGTGCCTTGTTCCGTATAGTACCTCAAAAGAAACTGTCCATCGTATCCGGAGAAATTGTGAGCCATCACCGTGGCATGACGATGACAATCTCCGTAACGTTCGATGTCCTCTTGGCTCCACGTCTTGTCGATGGGGTCTAAGACCCATTGGGCAAAATCGGCTAACGTGTTCGGTCCCCGAAAGATTTTTTCACGCCCTCCAGGAATCTTGCTGCAGTGAGGGCAATGACTGAAGATAGGTTCTTGAATGCACTTCTCGCACGCTCGATGAGCCACGCAGAAATTAGGAATGTGAATGCCGGTCTCTTGCATGCATTCGAAATCGAAAAAGATGAAATTGCCTTTCTTCTTGTGACCGTCCTCTTTCTCTGGTGGGGGTTGGTATTTCTGCACGTAACATTGGTGTTCCAAGTCCACGATGTGGTGACAAATGTGACATTTTTTCTTTCCTGAACATACGTGTGCCTTGGTACTATTGGTACGTATGCCTTGTCTACACGCGGGGCACAATCTCAGCAGTTGACAAGCACATTTCTTCTGTGAACCTTGCGTTTTCAGATGTTGTTGGTAACAGGTAGGGCTGACAAACGTGCGCAGACAAGTTGAACAAGGCACTGGTTCTTCGCTCAGACAGGGTGAAGAGGCCAAACATCCTGAGCATTTCAATCCACAATGCTTGTGTTGCTCTCGATTATTATAACCACGGTCACATTTCTCACAGTAATAACCGTATCCCAGGAATCCGGTGATACTGGTAATGGTATCGAAATGGTCATCGTGATGATAAAGGTGAATGTATTTTCCGTTCTTAAAATCTTGCCCTCGAAACAACAGAGGCCCGCGCATTTCTTGAGGGTGCACTTTCAAGGTGTAGCGTGGAGCTAGGACATCTTGCAATTTTTGCATTTCAGGAATGCCACAGGGTATGTCTTTGGACAGGCCAGCTTGTTGCAACAGGAGTTCTGCTTCGTTTCGTTGTTTGACTCGATCGGATCGTTGAATAGTTTTCCAGGCTCTTTTCCATTCTGCCGTGTCGTTCTTGTTGGCATAGGTTCGTCCCACCACGATGGCTCGGGCTAAGCACATCTGGTCTTGAGGGTTGTGAACTTGGACGAGACTCTTTTTGGTGCTGCGAAGGTCGTTCACCAATAACATCTTTTTGCATCCAGTCCCTTGAGGAGGAGAGACGTGGGTCATGTCCAGTGTGGCTTTACCATCGGTGATGTCAAACTGATCATTAGATTGTTGTACGTGTTGAATCTTGTCCATGACTTTGGAAGCGGTCAATTCTGCAGGGGTGCTAAACTCGATCCAAACAGGGGATTTCAAACCGTCGTGTTGTATGGAAAGTCTCAAGCGATCGTCTTCTTTGGGTTGACATTGTCGCTTGAGTGCAGTGAGCAAAGAATCCCACACCCCAGTGATAAACACTTCTGCTTTCTCTAACGGTACTTCAGCCTTGAAATCTTTAAACTTCACCGTGTATTTGTAAGCCGTGGTTCTAAATTTTCTAGAGGAGCGCTTTTCCGTCTCTCGAATGGAATAGTATTTTTCAGGGTTGACTAAAGGTGGTGAACTTGGTTTAGAGATTTCAAATTCTGGTTCACTCATGTCCTCTTCAAAATCACTGGCATGAATTTGTGCCAAGATTTCAGCCCTGGTACGAGGCGATAGATCACGTTTCTGCCTCTTACTTTCTTCTTCTTTCTTCTCAAATGAATAGGATCGTTTCATCTTGAGTGAAAAACGTCAAATGATTCAAGTTCAAACACCATAGACTAATTTATAGTCATGGCAGACTAGCGTATATAAAAGGGTGTGTGTCTTGTTCTTTCACTATTCATTTCACTCTCAAGCCGAGCACAACGATGGAAGAGACTAACCAAATCGAACGTTTCGTCAGAGCTTTGCGAGGGGTCATTAGAAAACTCTCTTCAGACCAGCCGACGGACTACTCTCCTTCCTTTCGAGATAAAAGTCAAGATACTTGCTATATCTGTCAGAAGAAAGGGCATTGGTCTTCAGAGTGTCCAGACCGTCAAAATAGAACAAAAACAGGGGCTAAAAAAGACAAACGTCAAGATACCTGTTATTATTGTAAAGAAAAAGGACATTGGTCTCCAAATTGCCCAAAAAAGAAACAAGAGGAATCAGAAGAAAAGAGGGATTCTTCAGAAGAAGAAAGGGATTATTCGGAAGAAGAGAGGGATTCTTCTGAGGAAGAAAGAAGACAGGTGAAGAAAAAGAAACAAGAGAAGAAAAGAAGAAGGGAAGAAAGTTAGGAGGAAGAAGAAGAAGAAGAGGAAAATAGTGTGACGGTGAAGAAATTTAAAAAACAGAGAGACTAAACAAGGAGACAGAAGAAGTCAATGAACTTTTAATTAAAGTGTTCTGTTATGAATTGTGAATTGGATTGTAAAAAAAATGGAGAAAAGAATAAATGAATGATATAAGGTAAGTGTCTTTGAGTTTTGATTTTAAAATAAGAACGTACACTCACGCACTCATACACAGAAACGTACTATAAGGGTAAAATGGGCTGTTTAATATTTTTTGAGTTATTGGCAAATTGAAAGGCTATCTCTTTTCGAGAAATGTGGGTGGCCCTGAAAAGGGCCTTTTTTTTCTTCATGGTGAAGGGGTGAGTTTAAGCAATCAACTTTAACTGCCTTAAGTCTTTGCCACGGCCAAGGCCTGCTTCTGGACTGCGTAATGATGATTGGGTTGAAATCACTAAGGTTGGTACGGTAGGCTTAGTCACAGGGTTGACGTGTTTAGCTCGGGAAGGTCGTATTCTCTTCGGTCGTGATAAAGAAGTCTGATACATTTGTTTCAGACTTCTTAACTCCGCTAAAATGTCCAACAGTACCGTGACCGTTTGATTCTCACCCTCTTGTTTCTTTGCTGCTACTTCTTCTTGCTGTTTTTTTTTTCTTACCTCTTCTTCTTGCTGCTGTTGCTGTAGGAGAAAAGCTTGTTCCGCTTCCTTTTGTCGTTGTATAAATTTCTCCAATTCTTCTTTCTGTCTCTGTCTAAAATTCTCCACTTGCGGTAATGAAGAAGGTAACGAAGGTTCCGGAACAAATTCTTGCGAGGAGAGAAAATCCACAAAATCCCAATTCACCTCTTCTGAAAGTAAGTCCGGGTTCCCTTGGGCGGTCTCCCCTGTTGGTGCACCCCAATGGATCGTTTTCTGAGTTTCCGTCATGTTGAATCACTGTCGCATAGATTGACTGCACACAAGCGCTAGCAATCTATATAGACCACGTGACGTCACAGACTGCTCTCTTCGGATTGGATGCGAGCTGACTGAATTTTGTAACGCGTGTTCGGATTGGTGAATGAACTCAATCCGTTTCAATCCTTCCTCTGCCTATAAATAAGCGCAGTTCACTGCATTGATTCACCTGTTCTCGTCGCTTCAAGATGTGGACCACAGTTGAGTCTTCCACCCTTGTGTCTTCCATGATGTTTAGGACGGACATGCTGATGTATGTCCGATCCAAGTGGACCGTTGTCCACAGGACAAACACCAGCCTGTGGATACGTAGGATCTACGTTGAAAGACAAGGATGCCTGAAAAGAGTGCTGATTTACGGACCAACAGTAAGACGCAGCCTAAGGACAAGAAGAAGACCAATGCGGTGCCATTTATGTTAATGAATACATTAACATAAACCCAAAGGCCCTTTTCAGGGCCAGCCATATTTCTCGAAAAGAGATAGCCTTTCAATTGCCTACCCTTTTTTTAAAAAAAATTTTTTTAAAAAAAAATCCCATGTTCAATTTCCCTTGACGCTATACAGTCCCCTATTCCCATGTTCAAATCCCTTGACGCTCAACAGTCCCACGATTTTTCTCCATGTTAATTTCCCTTGTCGCTAATCTGACCCACGATTTTTCTCCATGTTAAATTTCCATTGTCGCTAATCTGACCCAGGGGTGTTTTTAATGCTAATTCCCATTGTCGCTAAATTATCCCCATTCACTACTTATGTAAATATATGAGTGGCGAAGAATCACATTCAGAAGCATAAACCTCTGGTGGACAAACCGCCTGTACAGACGGGGTTGATGTCATCAAGGAGAAAGTAAGAAATAGAAGACAGTGCAGCAGATGCATTGGAGCTAGACTCATCCAACCTATGAAGAAGAAAAAAAGACTTGAAGTAAGTTTATACGAGAGAAAGTGGTACGTCACAAAACAATTATACCAAGGCTGGATTATTAATGATCTAGTTTATAGCATGATTACAATCGATGCTGGCTGCAAATTTAAATCACAATGGTAGTTTTACATAAAATGGTAATGGAGAAATGATAAGCATTCGATATAATGGATAAAGCTAACGTTACTGAAAATTAACTTAGAGAGTGAAAGCGTGCACATACAGTCATCCTTTTGACCTTTCATGGAGTACATGACTGCAGTGCATGCTATCTACAGAACCATAAACTGTTTCTAATATCATTACTATTGTTTAATTCAGAAATTATTACTGCGAAACTCCAATTCAGTTGCTTTAGGTAACATTTTATTTCTTTGCGCATCGCATGTACTGCGTCTACAATCAGCAAGTCATCGTATTGCATGAATTTATTTTAGTTCATATTTAGTGTTAATGTATTGTTCAGGCATCACATCGCAAAAAGACCTTTAAAACCACTGTTTAAGAACAGAAATATTCAAGAGAACACGAGGCTTATCTGTGACTCTCATATATTACAATGCAAATCCCTTATGTTAGCTGAGATTCATTTTAAACTTAGCTTAGACTGAGATACCTTTAACGGTTATAGTGCAGGATTCATTATATAGTTTCACCTTGATCAGATCTGTGTGTGTGTGTGTGTGTGTGTGTGTGTGACTTAGATTTGTAACGAAGCTTTAACAAGTTTCCAGTCATATCGCTAGGATGTCTGCAGTGTGGCAGTTTATATTGATGTCTAGCACTGGGGCATCATGCCGCAGATATATAGCATGATGTCCCATCCAGTCACATTATCCTGACACCAGGCAACCAGTCCTAATACAAACCTCTTAAAGCTGAGCGCCGAGCGAGGCAGCTATTAGAACCATTTTTATACGTATTTGGTTTGACTCGGCCGTGGCTTGAACACACGACCTCCCGCATCCGAGGCGGACGTTCTAACCACGAGGCCACCAGAGCGGTTACCTGGAAAGCATCCAATTACAAGGTTTAGTATCTATTCACAAATACATTTAAATTTGTGTTCTTGGAAAATTGTGGTGTTTTCAATGTTTGCATACTTAAAACAAACGTGGCGCTATCCAGTTTCATAGAAAGTATAATACTTATATAGTTTTTGAAATTATCATCAGAAGGGAAGAAATAAAATTTTCTTGTTGCCAACTTCTGTTGACTTTTAAGGCCTAGTAATCGGAAGAACTCGGCTATCACGAATACCCTGAAATAACCTACTGACAGCTTCACACAAAAGCCACCAACTTTCAAAGCTTTCTTATGTTCTAATTATAAAAATTGAGTTAACAATAATAATAATAATAATAATAATAAATTTTATATAATATTAGCAAGTTTTTTTTCCCAATCACCGTTTTATATACCTCAGAACATTCGCTCAAAAGTCATGACAATTGAATGGCAAATTTTATTTACGAAACCTTGGAAACGAAATCGAATATGATCTTAATAAGGTAGATGGAAAATAATACGTCAGCAAAGTTTATGTAGTTTATAGTTGTAATAAAGCATAATTAATATTGGAAATAACATCAAAGCCTTTTCAGTACTTACTAACTATAGCATTAAGTTCAAATATATCTAAATTCGTTTTGTGTTTCACATGTCATGAAAATCTATTTCATGAAAGGTGTACTTTGTTAACCAAAGACTGTTTTTCTCTAGGTAATGACAGCGTTTGAACTCGTTTCATAATTATCATTCACATCCATAATATTTCAATAAGTAAAAGCAAATTAACATGCATTTTTTTAAAAAGGTGGGAATTGTGCCTTGCTATCCGTATATTTGTCCTTGTTTTTAACACTGCGATGTATCTGTTTGTAAGGCGCTGGTGTGGTCCTTAATTTGATTTTCGTTATCTAGAGGTTGACCGCCCTCGATATTATTGCCTGGTTCGAGTAAATATAAATATAAGTGGTGAAACTTATAGGTGGAATAGATAGAGATCTGAGCAGATACATAGAACAAACCAACACGATCCCCCGTACATGTAAACAAACAAATTAATCAAGTACATAAAACAACTGTGAGAATTCATTACATCAAGAATAAACTCTGTTTTTAGATATAAAATTTTCATCGAATTACAGTAAAGAAAATAAAACACAAATATATTTAAGTAAAGTAGCCGATCTATTTACTGATAGATTTAGTTCATCATAGGATCGAGTGAACAATCGAAGTCAATGCCTTGTGCAATTGCATAATCTGTTTCTTCCTTCACTCCACTTCCATTGTAGCTGTTCGTTTGACTTTTGTCGGTCTTGCCTCTTTCGATTCTCACTCTGTGCGTAGCACGTAGATTCACAGATACGTCACAGGATACGTCTCAGAATTGACATTACGTCGCAGAATTAATCAGTCGCACCATACGTCGCAGAATTAATCAGTCGCACCATTAGTCGCAGGAGCTATTTTCTCCCTTTGAGCTTTCAGCGTTCCTCGCTTCTACCGCCAAATTTGTTCGTAGTTTTTTTTTTCTCTCGACAACAGTTTTGCGAGAGAATTTCTTCTAAATTCTCTCGTAGTTCTCTTGAGTGGTTTTCTCTTGCAGAAAAGATTAGACCGATTAAAATTTTCAATGTGGCGATATTAAAACTATGAAATTTAGTGTGGGAAACACGCCCCTTATTTAGCGTAACCAATCAGAATCAAATATATCTGCCGCCTTTTCTCCAGAGGCGCCAAAGTCTGGGGTCAACTTGACCTTCTACGTTGCGACTACGGGTTACTGGAAATTTTCAATTTGTGACAGTTTTACCATCAAATCAAAGTTTACAGTGTCCTTAATAGTCCGTCTGGATGCTATACAAACAAATGCTTAATTAAGAATGAAATCCCCTCCCCCACCTCGAAAAGACATTACCTATCATGGCAGTATGGCGATTTGATACGCGCCGGTCCCCATAAATCTAATTAATTGTTCTCTGGTCTCGACTAATGTGTTCTTCATAGATAGCCAGAAAATTTCCCCTTCACTCTGTTACACCATTAAACTACACTGACTGAAAAAAATTATATACGATTTTGATAGTCTTTATAAACACATTTTGGTTTTAAAATTTAAAATTGTAATTATGACACTTAAGATGGAACTAGTACATTAGTTGAAGGATATGATAAGAAATCATGCACATTTCCAGTACAGATGCTAAAGAAGGAGACTTTATCTTGTGTTATCATTTGTAAACTGTTGAGATCCAAAGCCTATAACTATATATATATATATATATATATATATATATATATATATATATATATATATATATATATATATATATATATTTGATATATTTGAAGGGCACGAGTAGACAAAATTAGATATATATCCATAACAGACATTGGTTTGTGCCTCTGTGATTGGAACTGTGACCATGGATCATAACTTAGAAACCGTTGAGATCCCCATCTTACAACTATATGTACATTTAATGGGTACAAGGAATATATAGGAGCCCCGGGTGGTTCGCTGGTCTAAAGCGCTCACCCTTACCGATCACTGCCATCTCATATTTATCATCACTGGGTTAGAGTCTAGGGTTCGGCCAATGTGGGTATGTGAGGCAGCTTACCAGTAACTTCCTGTGAGTCGGGTTTTCCCGGGTTCTTTCTCCACCAGTTAAATTGGCCACCAGGTATATCTTATCTTGCGCTGAGAAAGGGCGTTAAACCCAAAACAACCAACAATAAGAGCAATAATCTGGTGCATCCAATACATATCCTGGGTTATAGGGGCTTTCACGGTTAGTATCTCCCCTTGAAAACACCAGAGGGCATACCGGTGCAACTCACTTCCGGATAGTTCAATCAATTAAGATGGCAGATGTAGATAAAAAAAAATGTGACACACCGCTCACATTATACAAGCAGGATCGATATATCACTATCTTAAAAAGAAATGATATCAATATTTGATCAATTGTTTTTGCATCATTTATTTTTATTCACTAACTTGCGCTGCTCCCAGCTTTCAAATAAATATTATCTGCCCATTTCAGAACTTCATTATCTTTCCCTTACTACCTTATGCTTTAGTTTGTATTATTTGATTGTGCGAAAGTGTATCACTGAATAAAAAGTTCTTGCAATTTATCACGCTTGAAGAATAATGAAAATATGTTTATTTTGTACAGCTTCAATCATAGCAGTTAATAGAGGTTGAACGACGAGAAAAAAATTCTGACTTTTTAAGGTTCTTTTATTCTTGATTTAGGCTGTTGCTTTTATATTAATGTTCATTATATTTTTCATGAAATAACTTGAGTTTTTTTTTTTAAAATGCACAAATGTCAACTACGCTTGAACAGACAGGCGCACGTACGAGTCTCCTTGATGATTATTTTAATTTTATTTCCTTGAACGGTTGATAATTTTAGATCAAACATTTAGGAGAAATATCGATGTCAGAAACACTATGCATGTATAGGGCATTTGTGACTCTCACCTATCCGCCTGTCTGTCTGTATGATTGCATGTCTCCTTTCACCTGGTGCATGGATATGTATATCCGCGAATGAATGTGTGTTCGCATACGTATATTACATAAACATACTTCTGGTTAAAAACGAGTATAAAATGATGCTAAGTTAGAAAGAGTGACTGATAGATAAAAACAACAAGTAAGTAAGTTCTTACAAGCAGTCTCGTTTTTAAATCATACTGCTTGCAATTTCACATCCGGTCACGTGGATCAATATTTATTTAAAAGGCGAACCAAAGTAATATGACGGAATCTGTGAAATAATTGGATCTTTAAAACTTAAATATTTGATGCAAGGAAAGTTAAACAGAATTAAACTAATTTTAAGAAGGCTGTTCTAGACGAATTTGCTGGTGGCAATCAGAAATATTGTCTAAAGACCCCAGCAAGTTTGAGAGTTATTACGTGTCAGCATAAGCAAAGAAAAATCATGCTGAAAGTTATTGCATGTACCGTCCGATATTTGATGTTTCAAAAGTCAAAAAGAAAATAAACAAAAAAAAAACGTCATTGGGCATGTTATTTAATCTTAATATTGTACGATATTTACACCCAAATATGAATAAATATTCTGTCTGCATTAATTATACTCCTTTATCGTTATGATAGCTAATGTAATTATTGTTTTGTTAAGTTTCTCCGAATACATTAAAAAAACTTTCTGGTTTAAATTATTCAGCATTACAAATCAGCTGACGTATCGAATTCGTGTTATAATTTTCTTATCGAACTTGTGTTATAACTTTCTTAACTCGTGTTATAAACGAACTATTAGCCTTGCGAAGTAACTGAGAAAGAAGGATATATCAACATTTGAAACATGCAAATTGTTGAGATTATTTTCATTAAAGTTATATAACCACAAATGTGCAATAAATGTTTAAAATCGGAGAGCAGAGTGAAATGTTCCTACAAATGTATCTGAAATTATGGATAATGAGTCTATATTATCAGGTACGGACAGTGTATTTAATTTAATTATTTGATATCATTTAAGTATGGAAAGTAAATATTATTTAATTATCTGATATATTGTAAGTATGGGCACCGAATCTAATTATCTGATTTAATGTCTATAATTATTCTCTTAGTATGAACAAGAGATGTTTGACATATATAATTGATTCATTGGTTTAACCATACTGATCTACAGCTAAGATACCTTCCTTTGTTGACCTTATGTTTCGCTAACCAAGTGGACATAGAACACAATTAATTTTACTATATGTTCTCTACATTTGTTTCTCAGTACTGACCTTTCCACTGTGTGAAAATCAATGCAAATCATATGTTAATCTAAAATACCTTCAAAGATGACTTCACGGTGAAGTTCTTGTCAAAGGTTGACCAGCTCTTTTTTGAGATGCTGGACTGTCAACATAGCAGCATGTAAACAGAACACATGTTTCACTTCCGGATCATCACCAAGACCCTATTACTCACTGTGCACTGTCGCCGAAATACACACAGACAACAACATCCTGAGCTCATATTATCAAGAATAAACAGTTACCTTTAAATCCCTAATAAAAATGCCTAAATAAAACTCTTCTATCACCACCAAAATGAGAGAGGAAAAAAATATTCTAAAAATAGACTAGAACTACATTCGTGGTACTGAACTGGAAGTATTAATTGTAACTCGATTCCGAGTGTAGAACCGTGAACTATCCGGAACTGGAATGTTTTTGAGGGCATGCGCATTGGAGCTAAGGGAGATATTTTTAGGCGCTACGATCAGTAACTCCGATGCAACCGTGAAACCCCCTTATACCTCCCGAATAGGAGACTCTTCCTCGGTTCATAACATAGAAGTTGTAAAGAGTTTCATCATACAGCCATATATACAGTGACTGGACATGAAGAAAGAAATTCACATTTACAGTATTTAAAAATATTTACCTGGATCAGGCCCTATCCATGGCCACATAGACTGGAAGCGTTCTAGTTAGTTTTCCTATATCTCATTTTTGTTCACACTATATCGGATAGTTCCCCAAGCATTCGTCTGTAAACTGTGCAAGGGACACTGTCCAAGTACGACTTGAAGACAATACTGAGTTAGTAATATGGGTACTTATTTAATTTGTATTAAATCTTCCAATATTATTCTGCTTGGAAGGTTTGCTTAAACCAGTCTATTGGATGGACGGTGTTTTGTAAATATTATCTGAACAAGAGAGCTTATTATTCTTGCCAGTAACTATTGGGTTTAACGCTCTTTCTTTGCGCAAGATAAGATATACCTGGCGGCCAATGTAACTGTCACTTATTAAGGAAGCGTTTACATTAAGTGCGCTGTTTGTAAATTCTGAATCTAATAGAAGTAGTGGTACAAAAATTGGTTAACGTTTCACGTGTGTAAGACGAAGATGTCAAGTTTGCCACTTTCAGGGTTCTCATCTGAGGGTAAAAGGTAGACATAACTATATTTGTTTTGAGCTGTAACCTGGAAACCTATAAATGCAGCAAAATACATGAAATTTAGTATACCATTGCATCACGAATTAATGTTGTCATTGTCACTTGACACTAACGTGGACTTATTTGTCTGGCCATGTCTCGGGTCTCAGGTCAATATAGTTTTCGTGCATCCAAAGTACCACCCAGATGCTACTGTTAAAGATCATGGAATGGTGTTTTTTCCCCTCTGTAAAAGATATTTTGAGGGTGTATCATATGCCTATCATGTGTATCAATAGCACGGTCCTATCAGCAAGATTAAACTCATGTGTGAAGTTCACTCACTTTTATATTGAGACGGAAACTCTCAAGTCATTGAAGATAGTTTAATAGTTTAATATGACTCACGTGTGACACATAACGTCTAAATGTGTGATTCTTATTTCTTTGTATTTCTATCAATAATTAGATTTCTTTACTTTTGTGTCATGGCGCTAGCTCTCAGCGTTTAAAGGACAGTGAGATGAAACTATGATTATTCATGCATCACGACCTTGACTTCAGGTCATATCACATTACACACTTTTATCATCCACTTTAAAGGTGAATGCCATTTTTCATGGCTGGCTTGAGTTCAGAAGTTATGTAAGTAATGCAAATTAAACCTTTTGGATGGTGCGTCATGTACCACTAACAAGAGCCTGTCTGCAAAGTTAAGGATACTGGGAGGCAGTCAT
Source organism: Sinohyriopsis cumingii (assembly GCA_028554795.2). Lineage (NCBI taxonomy): Eukaryota > Metazoa > Mollusca > Bivalvia > Unionida > Unionidae > Sinohyriopsis > Sinohyriopsis cumingii. The sequence continues at coordinate 73,571,353 of CM068838.1, read as the reverse complement.
CGTAAGGCAACTTACGATATCATGGCTGTAATTTTAAGCCATTAAAAGTAGTATTATCAAACATTGTACAGTTTTGCATCTTGACCTTTTGTGACTTTCATAATCATCACCGCATTAATTTTCACATGCAATATGCATATATTTCTTGCCAAGTCCTAAATTGAAAATCTATATTTAGATAGATGACATATATTTTGATAGAAGAAACTGCATGTACTCATATCCATGATAATCTGACATTGCTTCATACGCCATTGTCATTGTTCTATCTTAAACTTTAAAGTATTCCATTTTCTTTATCAAGGCATATCTCTGAAACTGTTTAAGATATTAGGAAGAATGTGTGTACATGATATAGGGTGCGTATTGCGTACCATGGTCTATGTCATTTCTCAAGGTGAAGGTCAAGCCAAGAACAATTGTGGTGCCATGTTAAATTTTCATACGACTATTGATGAATTTGTACAACCGTCTTAAATTAAGGATTATTATGTTAACACGTTGTCTTTCCATCCTTTACGTTAACATTTGCTTGTCTAGCCCTATAACTTTGTGACAGCTGGAGTGAATTCATGAAAAATCTTCCCTTGTATATATCATGACCAGTCACTGTCGCATATACCCCCACCCCCCAGTGACTAGTTAGGTCATGTTCACAGTACGGCAAGGGAAAAGTAACTTTGTAATTTTGTACATTTTCTGGAGGATAATTTTTAAACTACTGATTATATTTTAAAGAAACGTGAACCAGCTATATATAATATTTAGAGATACCATAGACCTGACTTCCGTCTCAATGTTAAGGAAATCAGCTACTTCTGTCCATGTGCAGGTATAGCATTTGAACCAGTGAAGGTATTTACATGTAACTGTAGCCTGGACTTAACAGCAACTGTAGCCTGGACTTAACAGCAACTGTAGCCTGGACTTGCAACCTGGACTTGATAGTATCAAACGTATTCATAGACATACCTTCCTCCCCATGGAGATTGTCAAAAACAAGTGAAGCCACTAACCTCTTTCCTTATATAGGTTGTCAAGTTTAAACTGCTTAATATATTTTGATGAAATTTTGTCCAGCTGCACACCGTATCATACTAGCGGGCCTGTAGCTCAAACAACTGGCAGGATTGTAGATCAAAGGGAAAGGTCATTGGTATATCAACGGGAAAGGTCATTGGTAGAGAAAAGGGCACAAAATGCGTGTATAATGTGTTGTGTGGTACTCTTTTTCTTAAAGCCTTCTGTTTACATCACATATCGCTGCTGTTGTGCATCTTCAAAGTCACAACTGTAGACAGAGGCGGCGTCAGTAGTACGCGGGGCCTAGGGCCGAAAATGACCGCGCGGGGCCAGAATATCGGTATCTCGATTGGTTACGAAGTTGACTTCGCAACTTTTCGTGCATTACATGCGGCCTGTATCAGCTTTTCCAATTTACCAGAGAATATAGCCTGACAAACTCATAAGGACGACCTTGGGCCTGAAGCGCAAGGCCCCCTCAACAGCGGGGACTAGGGCGGTCACCCCACTTTCCACCCACAAACGCCGTTCATGACTGTAGACTTTGAGAGTGTTTATTCTACAAACTTTTACCATCAACCCATGTGACGCTAGTGTGACATTTTTGGTGCTGTGAGTATATGCATCTTAGCTACTTTATAGTGGACTTCTCAAAAACTTTCTTTGCATGTAGTTTATAGTGGTATTGGGTTAACAATGCATGACAGGGAAGAGAATGCATACATGGTTCTCTTTTAGAGATTTCGTTTCGAAAGTAGCTATTTATGTGTTCCATATGACACAGATTTGGGTTCCAAGGTTCCAAAGAGCCATTTATGAATCCGTTCCAACGATTTGCATGTCCATTTCAACAAATTACCAGACCTTTAGAATGATTTACTAATACGTTCATATGAACAAATAATCTGTTTGAATGATTTATTAATCCGTTAAAACTGTTTCTAAACCGTTATAACATTGTATTAATCCGTTCAAACGATATAATTTTAATTTTTATTTGTCAGTGGCACTATTTAGGCGGTGTATTAGTCAACCATGCAATACTTTTTGTTTTTTCCATTGATTTTTCTCTTTGTATTCAATATATTTGTATATTTTGCAATGCAACTCTATGCAAGGCGATGGCGGAATATGTGTTTTTAAATGTACCCGTACTGGCCATACGTTGGACAACAGGGCCGGGTTACCCATTAAGCACGCTAAGAAAATTAAATGTTGATGATAAAACTGAATTATTATATGTGACCATTTCGATCTGCATGTACGAGTATTCTGATTTGGAAGAATGATGGCACCTCTTTAACTTTTAAAATTATTATTATTGTCTTATTTTTAGTTTAGTTTCACAATTTTGTAGGATGTGCGGGGAGGGGTACCATACTGTTTTTAGTGCTTAGGGCATTGAAAGGCCTTAATGCGACATTGGTTGCACATGCCTGCTCTATACACTAGGGTCTTGAAAGACAATTTACACTGTACCGGTTCTTGTCATTCACGTATGGAATCTCATTTTCAAGTTTAGATACTCACAAGGGTAGCTAAATAGTGACCTTAACGTAACCACGAGAAGTTCTGTGTGATTATAAAGTGGGAACTCCTACAATACTAGCACATGATCCACAGTGACACACCGAAAGGTAGCAATGCCCTCATTGCTACTCGTCAACAGCTACATATCTCTAGACGAGATCAACGAAGAACTCTGTTCCTGAAATTTTTAAATGCTGCAGTTATTATTAATAGACAAGTATAGTCGCCCCGTACTGATGACTGTCATCTCACCTCTGTCTGCGTGGATTCGAGTCTCGGGCTCGGCCAATGTGGATACGTGAGAAAACTTGCCAGTAGCTCCTCGTGGGTCGGCGATTCTTTCCGGACTTTTCCCTTGTTCTTCCTCCACCATTTATACTAGCCGCCATGTAAAGCCTATCTTGTACTGAAATATGGCGTTAAACTGTACAACAACAACAGTCGCCCCTTTCTCTTTGTACAAGTTTGGCACGTATTCCCCTATAGGCTGTATGAGCATTTATATCATCTGTTAATTGATATCTTTTCTCAAAAGCCATTAAATGAACGAAATCTCACTACAGTGTATGGTGTAATTCGTGCACTGCATATGAAATTTAGACTTTTGCAAACGCTCACTAGTTTGTTAGTATTTCTGGATCAGTAATTTATGCCAATATCATATGACTTAGATCGTTTGCATAAACAAGTGGATTTTTTTTAAAAGTTGTTTTAACAAGACACTAATAATAGGTGGGTTTCATGGGAGGTCGTATGTATGTATCAATATCATGTGCTTTTTACCACTGCAAGGATTTTCACCAGGGGACGACAATACACCTTTTCACCTGCAGGTGTAGCATACATGAATCTCGAATTTCAGTATGCTTGTCATTTTGTACGATATTTCATGCCGTGTCATAATGCCGGGATATAATGATCAGTATCACTGACAAGCATTGCTCACATTTGGAAACAAAAGTCGTGTTAGTCATCGTTCAATTCTCGATGTATAAAATAGCTCGCTACAATTTTTTCTCTCATTCGAATATAAAGACTATTATTATTACCTTTGTTATAGGAGAAATAATGCAAGTGGCTCACAACTCCACCAAGAAAATGGCTGCTTCAGTAACCTCGATGTTGATTGGGCTGAATGAAATGCGAATACCAAGACTGGGAATTCACAATAATAATGAACCAATAGAATTGTTGTTGTTATGGGGTTCAACGCCATTTTTCAGCATAAGATATGCTAAACATGGCGATCAGTATAAATGGTGGAGAAAGAACCCGGGAAAATTCCGGAAGGAACCACCGACCCACGAGAAGATAATGGCAAGCTTTTTCACGTACCCACATTAAGTCCGAGATTCGAACCCAAGCAGAGGTGAGATGGCAGTGATCCGTAACGGTGAGCGCTTAAGACCACTCGGTCAGTTGTGTCCCCCCTATGAGCCAATAGAAATGCAATGCCAAGGAGGACATTTTCTAAATTCCATATTCCATCATTCAACTATTATCAGCTCTGTGCTATAATAAAAGAAGTTAGTACTAAATCTTTCACCATGAAGACTTTTAACCTTCCTACAGCCAATGTCAACTAGCGTAACAATAAACCACACATTTTCTTTTGTTGACACATAATGTTTTTAATAAAATATATCATTATATCTTGTAGTTAAAACATAATGTGTCTGAAATGCGTCTTGTTTAAAAGTTGATACTCTTTGTTAGACATAGGGAAAAATGTCTCCACCCTTAATTGTAGTAGACAAATTGTAAGCCGTTTCAAACAGGACATGCTAAACCAGATTTCTGGAATATCCACGACTGTTCGAGTGCCACCGATCATTCCAGAACTTATTATACCGGTGAAAACCGTAGCGCTCAACGCCAGACAAAGGGGGGTGGGGTGGGGATTAAGATACAGAGTGAAGAAAATTAAGCAGAATTTATGGTACTGAAAAAAGTCTAAATTTTCAGAGATTCAGCTTTAGTATTGGGAAAGTGTTTCATATTCTTTCCTTCTTTTCTTTTTTGTTTTCGACCTTTACGATGTGAGCCAAGGACAAATGTTTCTCAAATTCCAAACCTCATAGATTTTGACCCACGCTGCTAGACGCTTTAAAAAAAAACATAATAAACAACTGCCCTGCTAAAGCAAACTGCTTTAGAGATATTGAAGTTTCTGATGAACATTCTTAACGATCAGGGCAAAAAGTATTACCTTACTGTTTACACTGTGCTGAATAGGTTTCGATTTGCGCACGCCGGATACCTAAATATAGTAGCCTATAGAGGACATAGCGCATGCGCTATAAATCAAAATTATTCGGTGAAGGCTAAGTATTTTTAAAAAAACAATTTCCATGATCATGGGCTAAAGCTGTTCAAGTGTATTACATTATCCAATTAGGGTTTCTAATACAATAACGCTTACTTTTGTTTTTCCCCTTTCCTCTATTAAAATGACTTAATAACAAATGGTGACAGTTACAAAGAAACAAGAAGACTTGATCAATACATTCCGTTATATGTGTGTATATATGTATGTATGAAATTTTAAGCAGCGCTGATAGGCATAGCAAATATCAATAATCTGGATTTTAATTGGATATTTGTTTCATTGTTGTTGTTTTTTTTTTAAAATATCAGATTATGCCGATTTATATATGAAATCGCTTGAAACTTTATTTTGCTTTAAAGATTCCAATTACTATAGGGATGCTGTCAAGTTAACATTTCAGATTTAAGAAATTAAATAAATCCTACACTGGTGCGTGGATAATGTAGTTTGTATGGTAACGTAAGCGGCGTTCCAGTTTTCAATGGACATTTGGAATCAACAAATTTACAGATCCAACAACAATAATTCAAACCATAACACTAAGGTACCCACACACCCACACATCACACATTACACACCCACCCACACCCCCATGTGTATATATATATATATATATATATATATATATATATATATATATATATATATATATATATATATATATATATATATATATATGTGTGTGTGTGTGTGTGTGTGTGTGTGTGTGTGTGTGTGTGTGTTATTTATTCATTGAACGAATAGAAATAAGGTCACATCAACATATAGAAGGTAACAAACATCGTGCAAGAAACAAACAAAGATAAAGTGCATTGCCGAAAGACACAACTCTGCGGTCACGTCTGGTCAGGATTCTAACCTGCATCCTTCTGGTCGCAAATCTGGTGTGGTAACCGTTGATTCACACCACGGTTCCCATTTTGAAGAATAGAAACTATTTTACATTTGAATGTCCACCTGTTTAATTCGTGGTGGGGTAATTACAGTTTCAAACTTCACACATTGTGTATAACATATTTAATGTCGATACTTTCATGCAATCATTTGATACGTCTTATCGAAATCCAATTAGAGTGATACTGTGGTCAGGGTACAACAAACGCCTTTACACGTTTCCAGATACAAATTTCAAGGTGACGTACGTCAATAATGCTAACCGAGAATGTTTTCAAAGGGTTCAAGCCGGTACATTGCACCAATTTTTTTTTTACATAAACACATTGTTTAACTCGTGTGCTGTCAATACTGCAGTATTAATAAAGTAGGTACGTATACTTTGTATAAACACTTTGTTTAGTTGCAAGCATTATTGCCGTAATTTAGGAGAGCTCTGTCGCATGCCAAATAACGGGGATATTGTCTGTCCGCCAGTTTTTCCAGATATCTGACTGTCCGTCTGTCCGGTACTATATCTCGTTGTAAGCCTCTGGTTGGAATTGTAACCCTGTGTGGTAAACGTCTGCGAGAGAATAAGAGTGTCATCGTTGACACCTGGGGTCCATGGGTGCGGGGTCAGAGGTAAAATGTACAAAAAACGTTTAATTAATATATTTCAAACCTTTTCTGATCAAACTTCACGACTGCAGTAGCAGTATGCGGATGTCTTATGTCGAATATGGATTTGGCATTAACACCAATGGAGGCAGAGGGTAAGTTGCGGATAAAGAGGGGCACGCGGAGTAAAAAAATTCGTTTCAAAGATCATAAGATTGGTTTCTGCTTCGTGTCATCATGGCTTTAAATATTTCACTTTTTTCTTTGGTTATAATTTTGTTTGCTTGTTTTTGTTTATTTGTTTCATTGTATTTGTTTGTTTTATTCTTATTGATTATGCGTCCTTGACGCTTGTGCACGAGTACTTGTAAAATAGTAACGTGTGTAAACTGGCTCAAATTTACATATGCTGAAGATGAGTATTTTTGTAGCTCAGCTGGTAGAGCGTCGGACTCGTAGTCCAACGGTCTCGGGTTCGATACCTGTCTAAGTCATCCTGTATCGACTACCTCAATGTGTCTTTGGGAAAACCACATAGATTCCATTCTTCGGCATGATAGAGACAACGATGTGCCAAAAACGCTATAAAAACCAACAAAAAAGCAAAAATAAATCTTCTGCCAATAGTTACGAATTGTCATCTTTACGATTTTCTTTATTTCAAAATATAATCATCGTTAAAAGTTTTCACAATTACAGTCATTTTCAGATTTTTATTTGTAATTTTTTAAAGGTTTACATAGAGATACGAAATGGGGAATAAATTAAGTTACTTTGGATGTGCTCTGCATTTTATTCCTAAACTTTTTCTGAGATTTGAATAAAATATATATTGGGCTTTAGTAATCTATGCATATTTTTCATTAAACAATTATATGTCTATTCCACTGTATCTAACTTCACGAAGTATGACATTTCAAAATTCTCTTTTTACGCGATTTTGATTCCCATGCATGTTTATATATCGCATTACCTTTTGGGCTAGAATTTATTGTAACGCACCTGGCGGGATTAGCAGGTGTAATAATGTAAAAATATGTACCTATGTACACCCTCGCTGCATATCAAATAGTCTTTCTTCCTTTGTCACAGGCAAGTTTCGGATGGTTTCAACAGTGCGTTTCGCTCATGAACACATGCGTCTTTTACACGCTATGTATATGCTGTTCTAAATATAATCATGAAACATAGTGAAGAGATACATCATGAAGATCACTGCTCCATCGTTGCAGAAGTAGGTCATCATGACCCATATTGCACACTTCACTAACCTAGCTAAATTTGTGTTGTTGTTGTTGTTGTTGTTGTTGTAGGGTTTAACGTCATTTTTCAGCACACGATAGGTTATATATGGCGGCCAGATTTAATGGTGGAGGAAGATCCCGGGAAAACCCGGAAAGAACCACCGACCCACGAGAAGCTACTGGCAAGCTTTCTCACATACCCACATTAGCCAAATCCGAGACTAAAACCCACACAGAAAGAGGTAAGATGGCAGTGATCCGTAACGGAGAGCGCTTTAAACCACTCTAAATGTTTAGTTTCTTAAGTTCATTGATTGGGTTCTGTTTATGTTCAAATCACGAAACCTGAGAACTGGATGCACCTCAGTTTGTACTACATTCTTTCAAGCAAAGAAGGTCACTATGCAGTGCAGTTCATGTTGTACTGACACAGATTCAGTATTTGATGTTAGCTCAAATCAACAATAGATTCTTTCTATGCTGTGTGTAGCCTGGCCAACACAGAAGACCCCATCGGACAGTAGCAGTTCGAGATAGGGATAAATATGTTTATTTAATGCTAAAGGTTCCATATTGTGATATATATATATATATATATATATATATATATATATATATATATATATATATATATATATATATATATATATATATATGTGTGTGTGTGTGTGTGTGTGTGTGTGTGTGTGTGTTTTGTGTCAGATATGTATCTAATATGCCCAGTGTAGGTATGCATCTGTGTATCTATCGGTCCGTATCTGTCTGTCTTTCTATGTATCTATCAATCAGTTTTTATCTGTCCGTCTTTCTGTGTATCTATATATCGGTCTATATATGTCCGTCTTTCTATAAATCTCTATCTACCGATCCATCCATCTGTCTGACCATCTATCTATCTATCTATAGAGCTATCTGTCTGTCTGTATCTGTCCGTCTTTATGTGTATCTAATAATATGTATATATCTATCGGCCTTTATTTGTCCGTCTTTTTATGCATCATTTTGTACACGTGACTTTAATCGTACCGCATATGTTATCTTGACCGTAATGTTCCAACATTATACACTACATGGGGTAAGTTAAGATAATAAAATCCCGTGATCTACATTCTTTCATTGGCAGTGTGTACTCTCAGTCCCAGGTCAAAATGCAGTGAAGCTATGAGTTTATTGACCTCACTCCCTGAAAGAAATTGGGACACTTCTAAATATAACTTGTAAAGAGGTTAATACCCTTTGCAGTATTGGAAATATGTAATGAACGTGGATCGTGTAGCTAGTTATACCCAGATCGAGTTCATTTAGGAGCATTGTTATGTACAAATGTATCCATACGCGCTTTGCAAGACTTTAATTCGAATTTTCCTTTATGGGGCAGGGGCCAGTTTTTATGTACAAATTTAAAGCCGCAGTCAGCGATCTCGTATAAAAAATCATAAAAAATCAAATACACATCTGAGGTATAAAACAGGTCCATATTTTTGGATATCTATATTAAAACAAAACATAAGAATATTATCCACTTGACCAAAGAAGTCAATGGCTGTTCAAAGCAGAAGTTTATGCACCCCAACCCAAAATTTCTACCTGCAATTTCATGTCCGAAGGTCATTTTTGACACCTGGTGATGCTCACAGTGCAAACACAAGCCCTTTTCTTAGACGACAATTGTGCAAGAAAGTGTGTACTAAACAGGCTGATGCAACTGAAAATAGTTGTCATCCAAGCCTTTTTTTGAGATATTCTACTTGCCCCAAACCCACGTGTCTATTGCTATGGAAGCTAGCTCTTCTTCCTAGCCGACTATTGGTATTTCACTATCAACATACTGCAGAGTAACTGTGGAAGGTGTACATGCCTGACATCAATTTCAAGAACAGCACAAGCTTAAAACACCTAGCTCACATGTATATCGATATCTTTAAACAATAATAGCTGTAAAAGTCACACCATAGCCTTAAGTTAAGAAATTAGTCAAGGCCAATTTACGAAAGTGGACCCTGCCACTTTAGAGAAATACACGACTGCGCTTGAAAACGTTCAAAGAAAAGATTATCGTAACAACAGCAAGTATTTATATGGAGGCTAATTTAACAAAATGTATATTTCAGAATATGGACAAATTAGGCTAAACTCTTTATGTGTGTGTGTGTGTGTGAGAGAGTTCTTCGATAAAATTATACACTAACAGAATTATAGAGATTTTGATTATATTTTTTATATTTTATTTTTGTAATTACACATTCAAAGTCTTCGTATTATTTAGAAAAAATGAGGATTCGGGTTATAACACATGGAAGCTATACATATTCTAATACATATAAACAATACATATTCTAACACAAGTAAGGGATACAGGTTCTAACATATGCATGGGCTACATGTTCTATCACATGGAAGTTATACAGATTCTAATACATAGAAAGTATACATATTCTAACACATGTATGGGATACATGTTCTAACATATGCATGTGATACATGTTCTATCGCACAGAAGTTATACAGATTCTAATACATTAAAAGTATACATATTCTAACACATGTATAGGATACATGTTCTAACATATGCATGGGATACATGTTCCATCACATGGAAGTTATACAGATTTTAATACATAGAAGTTATACATATTCTAACACATGTATGGGATACAGGTTCTAACACATGTATGGAATACAGGTTCAAACACATGTAAGGTATACATGTTCTTGAATGTAATATGGCATACATTTTCTATGACAAGTATGGGATAAAGGTTGTAACACATGTACAGGATACAAGTTCTAACATGTTCTGGCATATATATATATATATATATATATATATATATATATATATATATATATATATATATATATATATATATATATGGGATACAGGTTCAAAAGGTATACATGATCTGGCATATATATGGATACAGGTTCAAAAGGTATACATGTTCTGGCATATATATGGGATACAGGTTCAAAAGGTATACGTGTTCTGGCATATATATGGAATACAGGTTCAAAATGTATACATGAATCAGAGGATTTATTACTTCATGACTACAGCTTCAAGTTATGATAAAGAAATAAAGAAAGTGAAATGATGAATGATAACACTAAGGTTTATATATGTATTACGTAGAATTTGTACTATTCCCACCAGTAGTGAGAAACACACACACACACACACACCTATGTACTATTCCTCTGGGTTTGTGCTTGGTGTTTTGGGTGGGTGGGTGGGGTACCATATTTCTATGTAAGTGTACCAGGTTGTTGTCATCGGATGGATATTATATTAATGGATACGTTGGAAATAAACAATTTAAATAGGAAATCACACATTTCTATTGTATTCGTATATAAACCGTAATCGTTGATACAATCATCTATCTCATTTTTTACTGGACAGTAAATAATTACGTTGATCATGCTTATATAATGAATATACCCTATTAGTACAAACATACATACATACATACTCATACATACATACGGTTCACCAAGTAGATAATGTTTACCTATCTATCTATCTATCTATTTGTCTCTGTCTGTCTGTCTATCTAACCATCCATCCATCTACCTTTCTGTCTGTCTGTCTGTCTGTCTGCCTGCCTGTCTATCAACCATTAATCATCTCTCCATGATGGACAAGATGGCCGCTATCGCTTAACTGGCTTGAAGCAGCTGTTCCGTTTTTTTGTGCCGTTTTCACGATATTTGTGCTTGTTGCCTGTTTTCATCTTCGTTATTTTGTTCATTATGTATTGGCTGTTAAATTCGTATGTGTTTCTTCATCTCCTTGTTTTGGAAACGAGAATAATTAGATTTTTTCTCAGCTGTCTCGCTCCACTGTTTTTGAACAAACCGCCATCACGTGATACTCGCCAGTCAATCCGTTTATGCTACGATGGACCCTCATTAATGGCTCTAAATGTTCACTCCTTGGCTCTCCACACCACATTGTGTTCTAGACTAAACGAACTGGGACTGCATTCATCATTAGCAAAATGTAAACAGAAGCGAAAAAAGAAACGTTGTTTCAAAGCTGGCCGGCGTAGAACAGGAAGAAGAATTCCAGTTATCTCCCTTATTTCGACACAACCATTAAAAAAATTTCGACCGTTAATTTAGATAACCTAATTCAAATCCCAATTAATTCGTCAACCTTTATGTCAACTATCCAAGAAATACCTCTGCGCATTGCATTATTCAATGCCCAGTCAGTAGGACCACCGGAAAAGCGCACAGAAATAGTTAATTTTATCAACGACGAAAATGTTGACATATTATTCTTAACAGAAACATGGCTAAAAACATCAGGCGATGAGCCCAAGTGTGCGGATCTAACACCCACTGGTTACTCCATCAAGTCGTTCCCCCGTAAATCTCGCTGAGGTGGAATTGCTGTCATCACAAAGAACTCCATGATAAAACGTCTTAACTACACCACAACATTCAATTTCGACCACACATCGTTTGAACTAGTCCAAACCACACTCACACTGGAGCAAAGGTCAGTCCATTGTTTCTGCCTATACCGTCCTCCTCCTAGCAGAAAAAACAAGCTGGCTGACTCTCTCTTTTTGGAGCAGTTTCCGAATCTCCTGCACTATGGAAATTCGATAGGTGGCAACCTGATTGTTCTTGGAGATTTCAACTTTCACTTTGACTGTCCGGAAACTCAAATACATCAAAACTCCTAGATTCCATTAATGTTTTCAACCTCAAACAGTCAGTTAACCAACCCACCCATAAACATGGTCACATTTTAGACTGGATTCTTCATAGACCCGATGATAACATTCTACGGTCCTCCCTGGTATCCCATGACCTTGCATCAGATCACCTCTGCATTATATGCCATCTTGACGTATCAATCCCTAACCCTCCACCTTTATCTGCTACTACCTCAGTATGATAAATATAACCAAATTAATGCACGACATCCAAGCTAACCTAACAACTTGCTTACCTCTTACCGCAGAACAACTCGATAACTGTCTGCGTTCATTACTTGACAAACATGCCCCAGTTACCAAGTGCAGAGTATCAATTAAAAAGTGTTCTCCATGGTATAGCAGTGTTAGGGACTAGCTTCGCACTGCTAAAAGAGACCGCCGTAAAGCTGAGAGGCTCTGGCTTTCCACCAGACTCACTGTTCATAAGCAAATCTATGAAGTCGCTAAGAAGAACGTCACAAATATAGTCCATGTAGCGAAATCAGCCCACTACACTACTAAGATCATGGAAAGCTCCAGCTGCAAAGAGCTCTTCGAGATTACTAACAAGCTAATGTGAAGGAACAAATCAACACCACTTCCAACTACCTTCTCTCCAGTCGACCTTCCGGACATGTTTGCAAATTTTTTTCCGTGACAAAGTACAAACCATTAGAGATAAGCTTGACACCACAATTTCAATTGACTCGTCGTCACCATACAGTTGGGATACAGAATTTGAGCGGCAACCATTAGTAGCATTTGAACCTGTCTCTATGGATTTCGTACGTACAATCGTGATAAAGAGTGCACCAAAGTCATGTGAACATGATCCAATTCCAACATCACTGCTGCTTGAGTGCTTAGATCCAGTATTGCCTTCACTAACTGATGTTATTAATACCTCTCTCTCAACTGGGGAATTCCCATCATTTTTCAAAACTGCTATTGTAAAGCCTCTGCTGAAGAAACCAACACTAGACCATAATGATTTAAAGAACTACCGCCCAGTTTCTAATCTCCCATTCATTTCAAAAATCTTAGAAAAGGTTGTTCTATCCCAGCTTGTATCTCATCCAATTTCAAACAGTCTTTTTAGTAATGTACAATCTGCATATCGCCCTTGCCACAGTACTGAAACTACTCTTCAAAAAGTAGATAATGACATTCTCTCTGCATTGGATAGCGGAAAGATTACAGTCCTCGCCCTCCTTGATTTGTCTGCAGTATCTGACACAATAGACCACCGTCTCCAGCATGTATTTGGCATTCATGATACAGCCTTACTGTGGTTCAAGTCTTACTTGGTGAACAGGACACAAATTGTATCTGCAAATGGAATACACTCAAGCCCACTTGATCTATGTTGTGGTGTTCCAGAGGGGTCTGTTCTTGCACCTGTTCTCTTCATTCTGTACACTCAGTCGCTCTCAAGTGTCATAGATCATCATTCAGTGTCTCATCAATTGTACGCTGATGACACGCAAATATACAAATCTAGCCACCCAACTGACGTTGATGCTACCATCCAAGGTGTAGAGAGGTGCATTTCTGATGTGAAATCATGAATGACTTGTAACAAGCTGCAGATGAATGATGATAAAACTGAGGCCATTCTGATCACAACACAAAGACTTTCTCATTCACATCCTTTACCTAAAACAATAAATATCAGCAACGCCAACATTATATTCACACAATCAGTAATAAACCTAGGTGTTACTCTAGACAGTACTCTCACATTGCACCAACATGTCATGAACATATGCAAGGCTGCATAGCTTGAGCTGAGACGCATCAGCTCAGTTCGCAAATATCTTTCAGTTGATGCCACTAAAACACTTGTGTGTTCATTAGTACTTTCAAGACTGGACTATTGTAATTCAATTCTGTCTGGTTCATCTCAATATCTACTCCAGAAACTTCAAAAGGTTCAAAACACAGCTTCTCGGATCATACTTAGAGTACCACAATCAGAGCACACCTCCCCGCTGCTCTGTACCCTATACTGGCTATCCATTCGATCCAGAATCAAACACAAAATTTGTTCTCTGTGCTACATTTCACTGTCGGACTCTAGTCCAACATACCTATCTGACCTCACCCATGTGTACACACCAGCAAGATACTTACGCTTCTCTTCTGACAATTGTATACTCATTATTCCAAGTATGAAAACAAAGTCATATGGACAGCGTTCTTTTGCATACCAGGGCCCAGCAACGTGGAATGAATTGCCAACTGAACTTAGACACAAAGACACAGTGATCACATTCAAGAGGGCTCTCAAAACTCACTTATTTCGACAGCAAGAAGAAACTTAAAGACCTAATAATGTTTCCTACCTGAAATATTCTCAGCATGTTTTTTATTTTTTTTTAATGTTTTTCTAATTTCATGTTGTTTGTTTTTGTAATAATATTATTATGTTTTTTATCTTATGTATGTTGTCTAATGTTGTAAAGCGCTTAGAGCTTCTAAAGGTTAGGCGCTATACAAAGTCCTCATTATTATTATCCATCACTATACTAACTTATCTATCTACTAGTAGATATCTATATATCAATCAATATATCTAACAGTTAGGCTGACTGACATTCCGCCCAGCACTATAATAACTTATATATGTATACTAGTAGATATCTATATATCAATCAATATATCTAACAGTTAGGCTGACTGACATTCCGCCCAGCACTATACTAACTTATATATATATATATATATATATATATATATATATATATATATATATATATATATATATATATATATATATATATATATATATATATATATATATAACAGTTAGGCTGACTGATATTCCGTCCATCTATTGATATATGAAATATCATCGTCATTTTTAAAGAAGTATTTTCATATTTGTTATTTTTAACTTTAGGTGTTTTGAGTTTCTTTTCCGTATTTATTATTGTAGAATATGGGATGACGACGGCTTACCTCTTTCTACTAGTACTGATGTATAATAACACACATAACATACAGTATTGGTGTATAATGACTTGCATAATATACAATATTGATATATAGGGACTTGCATAATGTACCATATTGATGTATAGGGACTTGCATAATAAATCATATTGATATATAGGGACTAATAATATACATAATATAATATACATATTGATGTATAATGACTTGATTTATATACATTATTGATATATAGGGACTTGCATAATACACAGTATTGATGTAGAATGACTAACATAATATACAATGTTGATATATAGGAACTTGCATATTATATCATATTAATATATAGTGACTTGCATAATATATCTTATTATATGCTCATTTTCTTCTCCGTTAACTTTACATTGTCAGAATCGTTCAGTATTACCCGATATTGAACCCGCGCGACAATACACATACAGCATTCACGTGCATAAAGGAACTACTTTCTATTGTAAACCAACAATGGACGCGGCTGCCAGCACTTTTGATTATACACAAATCATGTACACTCGCGTAAGAGGCTCTTTACGTTGTGGTTGTTTAAATTTGTTTCTGAATGAACTAAAACAGATGTTTCGTGGACTGCCACATACCAGCTGCTTTGTCACATTTCGCGTTGATACAATGTTTCGGATATAGGCTAGCTACAATATATAACAGACGCAAGATAAGGTCCTTACAAATAGCATACAAGTGACAAGTCATATACTCTCTTCTTTTTGCTGGTGAAAGAATGGCAAAATAAAATATACTTACAGTTTTACATCCTCAATTTCCTCAATTTGTACTTTCTTAGTTCTGCAAATCAGAATTACATGAGCCATGTCAAAGGTTCTCAATCTGGATTACACATTTCGAAATTGTACTGTAATTTCGATGATAAGTGCAATTACATCCTCCTTACTGCACTCAAAATGAAATAAGCATTAAATTCCATAGCGTCTTTTTGATAATTGCAATTGAAAGACTTCATATTTTTCCCACATTATGATTTCAAATATTCAATGACAGAAACAAAAACACATTTGCAGATGTCAAAACGCATAGCCCTAGCTTCGTCAGTCTCAAGTATTTCATGTGGAATTGTCACATACAAATCCAGTCCATAATCACGAAATTTACTAGAATCGAGAAAAATACCAAAATCTATTCATTCCAGATCAAATGGAAAAGTTGTTGCAATGCACATTCATTCACAATATGACTCCAAATTTCAATTTTAACTAGACACGCCATTTTCTTTCGAAAGTTATGTCGAGCGCGCGACTAAGTTCAAATTTATCTGGGCGGAGTTATGTGCGCATTAATAATGTTGATTTGTGTAATGATGAATATGCGCTTGTGTATTTAGTTTGGAATGCGGCAAGAAAGTATATGACTTGTCACTTGTATGCTATTTGTAAAGACCCTTTCCTGTGTCTGCTGTATTCTGTAGCTAGCCTAAATCCGAAACATTGTATCAACAAATTTAACGCGGAATGTGCCAAAGCAGCTGGTATGTGGCAGTCCACGAAACATCTGTTTTAGTTCATTCAGAAACAAATTTAAACAACCACAACGTAAAGCCCCTCTTACGCGAGTGTACATGATTTGTTTACAAATCAAAAGTGCTGGCGTCTGCGTCCATTGTTTGTTTACAATAGAAAGTAGTTCCGTTATGCACGTGAATGCAATATGTGCATTTACACGCGAGTTCACCATCGGGTAATAATGAAGCATATAATAATGATGAATCTTCGGTTATGTATTTATTTTGGATACAGCATAAATTAAATTACTTTGTTTATTGTGGTGTATTCTTTTTATCATTAAGCCTTAAGTATGAAAACAAAATAAGTATATAATAATATGGTTACTGCATTTGTATGGGAAAATACGAACTTGTTGTGTTGTTTTTTTTTTTTATAACTAATACTGTACTCTCAAGGTTGTGCAGTATTACTCGAAAATCTTGTTCATATTTTCCCATACAAATGGAGTAACATATAAACACTGATGCACAATGTCCTGGATAATAAACAATATTGATGTATAGGGACTTGCATAATACACAATATTGATGTATAGGGACTTGCATAATATACAATATTGATGCATAGGGACTTGCATAATATACAATATTGATGTATAGGTTGTTGTTGTTGTTGTGGGGTTTAACGCCATTTTTCAGCACGATAGGCTATACATGGCGGCCAGTATTAATGGTGGAGGAAGAACCCGGAAAACCCCGGAAAGAACCACCGACCCACGAGAAGCTACTGGCAAGCTTTCTCACATGCCCACATTGGCTGAATCTTAGACTCGAACCGCCGCAGACAGAGGTGAGATGGCAGTGATCCGTAACGAAGAGCGCTTTAGACCACTCGGCCACTCGGGGCCCCTTGATGTATAGGGACTTGCATAATATACAATATTGATATATAATCACCTGCATGATATAAAATAAAGTCAAGCACAATAATAATTTGTACGTCAATTTGGGCCAAAATTAATTTGACAAAAGTTGCTGCACATATTTGTTTTAATTGTTTAAAAATAATAGAATAACAGACTTGAAGAGATGTAAATATTTAAAATTGAAGCACTCGAAAAATAATTATCGTATTGAGACTTTTCGCGGTTATATATATATATATATATATATATATATATATATATATATATATATATATATATATATATATATATATATATATATATATATATATATAGATGGCATTTTTTGGTACGTAATTACTGTTTGAATCAAATACAATACCCTTATGTCAAGATATATAAAAGTCTCCGTACATCTTCCAAAACGGTTAGACATTTACAATTTTATTTCGGGGGAGAGGGGCGAAATACCTAATTTTAATGATAAAAATTTCACTGAAAACAGAGAAGTCATAAGAGATAAAGAGTCCGTTCATGGAAAATTTTGCTTTTTATATAAATGGAAACATGAGAATTTTCTCAGATTCAAGGAACTGGTCAAAGATCTCATTAAAAATATATCCCCTCAATTGTGTAAACCGTTTATCTTGATTAGAAAAAAAAAATTGTTGGCTTGTGGTCTCAGACATATAAATATTCGCCTTTGTTCTTTCGTGTTTCCGATACGATTGAAACTTTTTCGGGTAACGGCACTGTGCCATGCGTCATCTTCGGCCTTAAACAAAAACGGTGTGCGATGATCCGACGGACTAAAATAAAATCGCATTTATGACTTCTTCCATTTTGTGAAGCTAAAATAAGACATCATTATAATAGTATAATATACTGTGTGCAAAATCCTGAAACAATAAATGATTTGGAAATATGCAATCTTGTGTGGAAGAAGAGTATAAATAGATAAATAGATGATATTGTATACCCTTTATACTTTAATCTTCTTTTCTACATGCGACTAAACAATATATCCCTCGATTATATTGTAGGGACAAAGACCTTCGGTGTAGTCAACACCTTTTCTTTTATAAAAATAAATAATTCATTCATAACACTAGCCACGCAAATCTCGCAGCAGTTGGTGCGTCAGAGTAACTAAAGTGATACGTCAAAGTAATTAAGCACAGATTGATACGCCATAAATAGCAAATAAATACATTTAAAGCCTCGTGGATTTGATTTTGGGTAGTATTTCAATATCGCCTGGAAATAAGCGACTTACACTGTATTGATCATCATGTGACAAGAGCGCGATCATTTTAAGTGTACAGTATTGTGACGTAGTTTGCCTCAAAATACAATAAGCATCTTAATAGAATAGTTAACACACGGATCATCAATCATTCGGTTTAGAGGAGGGCAAAGTATTTTTATCTGATTCAACTGTGTGCCATGTTGTTCAATAGTTTAATTATAAATATATAATTTAATACTTTAAAGTCTATGTTTTAAGCATATTTTATTGAAAAGCTTGTGACACGTCGTTAAAATACGCATTCTATGTACCTTTTGTAAATAAAAATTGCTTAATATCTATCTGATGATAAACTGTTTCTGAATCTTCCTCAAGGACAGTGGCTTGCTTCTATAATTTAAAATTAGTGTACACTTGCTAATTGTACAGTGAGGTTTTGACTAAAAAATATTTATTTTGCTCATAAAAAATTTTTTTCAAAAAGATGTACAAAATACATTTTCGAATCCAAAGAAATTTCTTTTTACACTTTTTGATTAAAATGCACACAGTGTCATCCGATTCGATTTGTTGAAATACTTAAGTAATATAATTCTCCTTTGCATTTTACTATGGTCTGAGGAAGCGCATGGCAGCAACCAAGCTGGTGAGCTAGTTTTGCTCTACTCCTTTGTTCTTGAAGTCTCCACCCCCACGTGTCTATGATCATGATTTACTGCTTCCTACTTGGTTCAACATTTTCATAATTGTTTCCTTTCTCAAGATGTGTCTGTCTTTTTCACAAATGTCATCGCTTAAAAAAAAGCAAATTAAGAACTAGCATTCCACTTGCTTGCACTCAGTGATATAATATTCCAGTTTGAATGCTGTCGTTTTTCCTTCGATAATTTAGTCGAAGAGACAAATACCCTTTCGATCGATACCGGAGAAGATCTAATTCTCCAGGAAAGTAAAGATGAGACGCCTGGTCGCATATCAACTAAATGCATCTGGAAATAGAGCCGCAAATGAGATATTTTTAAGCATTAGAGTCCATCTCTCTCTCTCTCTCTCTCTCTCTCTCTCTCTCTCTCTCTCTCTCTTGTATTCTGACCGATCCGATGACCTAGCGTACGCCTTTTATGCGGGAGGTCGCTGGTTCGAGCCCCGACCGAGTCAAACTATGCTAACAGCTGCCTCGCCAGGCGCTCAGGCTGTATTATCATAAAGGGGTCTGTGTGTGTGTCTGTGTGGGTGTGGGTGTGATTTGGATTTTTAACGTAGATTTTTTAAATAAAAATTGCAGTCCTATCGCTACGATGTCTTCAGTGTGGCAGTTTATAGTGATGTCTAACAAAAGGCATCATGCCGCCAACATGTAGCATCATGTCCCCCCAGTCAAATTATCCTAAACTCTTAAAACTGAGCGCCTAGCGAGGCAGCTGTTAGTACCATTTTTATAAGTATTTGGCGTGACTGGCCGGGGTTCGCAACCACGATCTACCGCACCCGAGACGGACGTTTTATCCACTAGGCCACCATAGCCGTCGTGGTGCGTGTCTATTGTACAAGGCACCAGTGTATACGACAGATAATATAATTTTAGTCACTCGCCGGTTCGCGAATCAGATGTTAATGGAAAATACGTGTATACTCAATCCAACGTTTTACACTTTGTCTTTGGCGTCAAGAAACTTTATATTTATTTAGGGCAGTCTGCTCACTACATTGACCCGTAAGTTGTCAACATTTAGGCTAACTTGTTTAATTTCAGGACGCCTTGATAAATACAGATCATTAAATTGTCCACCGTTACGTAACTTATGTCTATACAGGGCGGCTTAAGAATGATTTTTCAATCAGAAACAGAAAATCAGTAAAAAAAAATTAAAAAAAAAAAAAAAAAAAAAAAAATAGAGATCTAGTCTTATTATAAAACACAGATATTAGTAGATTGACTCGAAACAAGCTCCTAATACAGACATGTCTATGTGCATGCCTGCAGTAGTACGAGTGTACGATCGTGCACCCAGAGCCCACCATACCGCATTCTTAGCGCCTCCAGGGCGATAATCTATGTTCCTGTATTACTTGCGGTCGTCTGTGATGCGGTTTCATCCTTTTCGTGGGTACGCATAAACTAAAGAAAATGCTTAATCGTCAATACAACCAAACAGTTTCCTATAAATCAGTGAAAGTACCCATTTGATGGATCAGTAAACGGGTGTATGCATATTGACGTAAAAAAGCAAAACGGAAGATCTCTGCGCACGTTTAGCCACGGGTGACAAATGAGCAGAGTGGATTGTCTTCCGTGGCTTGCGATGATGGACGGTCTTAGAATTTTATTCAGCTTCTATTAGGTGTGGTTTACGTGATGGATCGCGGCGAGGTGATGGCAAATGAACAAACGAATACCTGAGTAAAATAAAGAGTTGAGGAACACGTTTTGGTTGTAAATTTATATTGTTCGACATACCAAAGCTTTGTTTTATTAACATTGACTGCAAAATGTGTGGATCGATCATAAAATTATTCAATTTATAACACTCGTGCACACAAACGCGCAAACGCACACACACAATTGAAGCTCAAGTTGTATCTGAAAGAACATTTATCCAAGAGATGTGGCTGGAAAAAGGATGGTACATTGGGTATATTGGTATGTAAGGTAGTACACTGATTATATTGGAATGTTAAGTAGTATTTAGGGATATTAGTATGTAAGATGTTAAATTGGATATACTGGTATGTAAGTTGGTATGTTGTTAAGTAAGGCAGTATATTGTCTATATTTGTATGTATGGTGGTACATTAGCTATATTAGTATACAAAATGGTACATTGGTTATATTGGTATGTAAGGTAGTACATTGGGTGTATGTGTATTTAAGTGGTACATTAGGTATAATGGTATTTAAGGTGGTACATTAGCTATACTGGTATGTAAGGTTGTAGATTTGGAATGTTGGTATGTAAGGTGGTACATTAAGTATAATGGTATGCAAGGTGGTACATTAGCTATATTGGTATGCAAGGTGGTACATTAGCTATATTGGTATGCAAGGTGGTACATTAGCTATATTGGTATGTAAGGTGGTACATTAGCTATATTGGTATGTAAGGTGGTACATTAGCTATATTGGTATGTAAGGTGGTACATTAAGTATAATGGTATGTAAGGTGGTACATTAGCTATATTGGTATGCAATGTGGTACATTAGCTATATTGGTATGTAAGGTGGTACATTAGTATAATGGTATGCAATTTGGTACATTAGCTATATTGGTATGCAATGTGGTACATTAGCTATATTGGTATGCAAGGTGGTACATTAGCTATATTGGTATGTAAGGTGGTACATTAGCTATAATGGTATGCAAGGTGGTACATTAGCTATATTGGTATGTAAGGTGGTACATTAGCTATAATGGTATGCAAGGTGGTACATTAGCTATATTGGTATGTAAGGTGGTACATTAGCTATAATGGTATGCAAGGTGGTACATTAGCTATAATGGTATATAAGGTGGTGCATTAGCTATATTGGTATGTAAGGTGGTACATTAGCTGTAATGGTATGCAAGGTGGTACATTAGCTATATTGGTATGTAAGGTGGTACATTAGCTATAATGGTATGCAAGGTGGTACATTAGCTATAATGGTATGTAAGGTGGTGCATTAGCTATATTGGTATGTAAGGTGGTACATGAAGTATAATGGTATGTATGGTGGTGCATTAGCTATATTGGTATGTAAGGTTGTAGATTTGGAATGTTGGTATGTAAGGTTGTACATTTAGTTTGTTGGTATGTAACATGGTAGATTGGTTATATAGGTATGTAAGGTGATGTAGTGGTGTATATATTTGTATGTATGTATGGTGGTGCACTGAGTGTGTTGGTATTTACGGTGGTACAATGAGTATATTTATATGTTAAACGTGTATATAGTTTTTTCTTTTAATTCATTAACAAGCACATACGTCAGGTATTTCATTTGGCCATGCATCGTTAGTATTGCTAAAACTAACTTAAGATACCACAGCGGTCATTGACCCTTTGTTCAGATGCGTTGGCTAGTTGCCACAATTGATCGATACGTGCATTGAACAAGTGGTTCTAAGTACGTGATGTCACTATACCGTCATTGGACACTGCCACATGTGAGGTAGAATGGAATAATCTACCATGGTATTTAAAAACGCTTGAAACAATTCTCAGCTGCTAACTGGGTTAGAAAGATCTGCCCTAATTTACATTTTTGTAATTTTGTAACGCGACCAGATATTGGCACTCTGCTCGAATGAAACCCTATAAGTACACCAAGGAAGACACAACTGAACACAGAACAGTAAAGTGGAAGAGAAGACAATTTATCAAAGCGAAGTAAGTTCATTTCTTTTATTTATTTCTTCTTAACAAGAAAGGAAAGAGTGAGTCCAACCGAAAAGATAGAAGAGCAATCCTATGATCATTTTTTCCTCAGTTAGTATGGAACTTGTAGAATACATACATACATACATATATATATATATATATATATATATATATATATATATATATATATATATATATATATATATATATATATATATATATATATATATATATATATACATACATACATACATACATACATACATACATACATACATATATATATATACTTCACACGATGTCAGTTTAACCAATCGGAATGCTTGTTACAAAGGCTTAGAGAAATTATCCAGCTTGGTAAATCGCTATGTTAACTCTTCATGCGTATATATGCTTGAAATTTCAAAACTTGACGCACGAGTAAGACATCTAAATACAGTGGGGAAATTAAATTAAATTAATCAAGGTGCGTCAGAACGAATTTTAAGCATTATTAGTTGAACATTAAACTATTTTACAATTCATGAATTGTTAGTATTTTGTGTGCTTTTGTTTCTTTTAAATAACCACTTTAGTTATCTCGTTTACAACAACAATGTTGTAATTACACACATGAATTTAATATAAAACTTTTGTTTGCATAGTTACTTTTTTAAATATTGCAATCCACTAAAATTTCCTCTTAGGTGTGGAATTCGGAATATTATTGTCAATTACCTGTTGAATTATGAAACGAAATGAATGTGTCGGTGTTTACTTCTTCCTGGTCAGATGTATTCTGTAAACTAAAGCTATATTTGGAAGGCCTGTTTATTTGTGTCGTCTGCTGTATTGCACGATCGCAATTCCGCATGGGCATTGTGTACCTTTCTGGTCATTGCCCTCTTGATAACCGAGAAAGCTTCTGTGCAGTCATTCCTAAGGCAGTCGGCCATTTGTTAACATATACTTCTTGTAAGTTACCAATATGCATATGATAGTAACTTTGAACAATGATTTACTAATGTCCAGTGAAGCTTACTTGCAAACAATTCAAATATGGATTGTGCAACAGAACGGTTGGAAAGGACGTTAGAGTTTAAGGATTCATTGTGAATGATGATGTGTACAAATGTAAGTAGTTACTGATAAAACTGTCCGTTTTTCACTCTTTGTTTTGCATCCCATAATAATATTTGTATCAGCATGGCTTTTGTAAAATTTAATGTAAGTCCTTATAATTCTCAAAAAATAACTTTGGGTATATGCTTTGATGTACAAATTTAGATTTTGTACATGTATTCTTTTTGATAAATATAGTGTTAAGATTTAATGTAAAATCAAATGGCACATATTTTATGTGGATAAGTTTTCAATTATTTCAATTGCGGATGAGTTTTCTAAAAGAGAACCCATATAAATAGGTCCATGTCACATTTGCTGAAATAGGTTTACCAGCGTTCAAAAACTCACGTGACCTTGTGATATTTGTTATTATATGTGGCAACCTAACAACATTATATTAGGAAGAACATTACTTATTTTATTGCATCGTATTTTTATCTCGTCTTAACACAATCGGGCACTATAAGAAGAAATGTCTCCAATTTGAAGGCAGATGCACCACCGTCAAAAGCAGCGGGGTCGCCCTGTCTGAATCTGGCTGTCCAAGACTTTATGAAGAAAAAAATCGTTTTATTATGAATCCAATTGGC
This sequence comes from Sinohyriopsis cumingii, assembly GCA_028554795.2. Lineage (NCBI taxonomy): Eukaryota > Metazoa > Mollusca > Bivalvia > Unionida > Unionidae > Sinohyriopsis > Sinohyriopsis cumingii. The sequence goes on along the minus strand of CM068838.1, from coordinate 73,546,364 downwards.
TGTTTACCATTGGAAACTACGTGACACAATGATCGACAGACAAAGTTCAAAAACTAATAGACCACCAGTCAATGCTAACTATTTACAGAGGGATTCTAATTAGCATATAAGTATTATGCGCGATCGACTATACTTTGTTTTAAACGGTTAGATAACTATGTTAAACCTACTCGAGCAGTCGTAACATGTGTAATCCCGTACTGGGGAACATCCATTCACAAAAGGAGGCCTTTCACGACGGGAAATTATGGAATACATTCCAACTGAATGGAACTGTCATATGGAGAGCATACGTTATCTAGGGCCAGATCCAGAAATATCGTGGGTGGAAAGGGCGGGGGCGTAAATAAGTAGGCTATGGGTTTGTAGCACGAAACTCCGAATGAACACGGGAGGGAGTAGGTTCTCAGTCGAGGTAGCTCCCGCATTTTAAGTGTGTCCAGTGCATATTTTTAACCATATAAATGTAAAGAAACTTACACTAGGGAACGTTCCGGTTGTTTCACGTTCACCACCACCCACCCACCCATCCACCAACCCCCCTACGGCCACAGATCCGACCCTATTTCTTCACAATTTATAATTTTGTTGTAAGTTGTCATAATATACCACATATGAATATGACCAGTCTATATTTTCTGGCACACGAGTGATCATATATTTGCAATAGATAGAAAACATACCTAACCTGAATTGTTGACAATCGAAATTATTAGAATGTGGTCCGATTGGTCAGACAGTCAAGCACGTCTTTAGAGAATCCTTAGGAACCATCCAAATCACTTTATTCTTATATGATTCATGCTAACAATAGTTTGCTGTGTATTTCTCCTTTTAAACCTGATTTGATTAAGAAAGCATCGCCTGTAAAAATACCATAGAAACACCACATCTCTACAGCGAATGGAGATTTACTACGAAAAAAACCCCAATGTATTATGTAATAATAGTATTGAGACGTTGTATTTTGTTTAGAAAAATCAGTTTTCAAAGTGTAGACCCGATATTGTCGTTGCAAACAATAGATGTAACTTATGGCCAGTCTTTAAATTGACTAGCTTTAGTTTCCGTTTCTGATGTTGAATAGTTACATTGTAGTTAAAGATTAAATTTTGTTTTTGCGGGTGGTGGGTGGTGGTGTCTGTTTGACCATTTTAAAAATGAGTTAAATGTTCCATAAAATATCTCGAGTCACTCATATATACACACATATATAAGCGATACAAACAATGGCAGCTACGGTTCTAAACTGTCAAAGTTCTCGGATTCAGATTTTGTTAACAACGGTACAGTTTTTGACAAGGTAATGTAGAAGGACTTTGTCTCCTGCAAGGTCCGAACTCCAACGTGTTATACATTTTCTTAATAGTCAGAAACTCTATCACAAAACAGTAAGTAATATAAAAATGGCGACATGATAGAACAATCTAAGGTACTAATATAGTTCACTATAGTTAGCGCCTCGTCTTGCGGAGGAAAAGGTGCAAAATAGAATGTACACCCTCTGATCGTATTCTAGTAACTACGACAGCCTGAAATTCATTGGAAACTATCAAGCTCATCAATCGAGGACAAGGAGTGGACGAAGCACCATAGTTGTATAAACTTTCATTTCCTTTTTATGTTCCAAAGTTTAGCTCTGTATCTCAATGGGTACTGAAGCTATTCCAATTTCCAGTCATAGTTTGTTGCTCCATAAGTCGATGTCACACTTAGAGTGGTACTTAATGTTGATCATATTGGATTTACAATGAATTTTCTTTTATCTGGATTACTTTGAAACAATCCGTCCTTATCGTCATGCCGCAATTGCGGATGGATTATAAGTATTCATTCTTTTCGGCAAGGTATGATTTGTAAAAAAATATTTTTAAGTGCATCGAACAAACAGATGAATTTTTATATTGCACCACTACCCACCTAGAGACTCGTATATATATATTCGTGAGTGAGTGTATATGACTTTTCACACTCTGATATACTGTTTTCTTACTTCAGTGGTAGAATTTCAAAGGTCTGTAATAACAGATACAATTACTTGTTGAGACACCCACGTTAAATAAATAAATTAAGATTCATCATTTTCTACTTCTTTCTATTATTATTATTATTATTGTTGTTGTTGTTGTTTTTGTTGTTGTTGTTGTTGTTGTTGTTGTTATTGTTGCTGTTGTTGTTGTGTTGTTCGATCGTCACTTGTTTTGAGCCGGTTAGCGACCAGCTGGATTTGATTTCTTAGTGTGGCTACGGGAGTCTAGTAAACCGATTTCCGTCATTTTGTACGTAACTTCCATGCACAGCAAAAGTGACCATATTTATCCATATTCTAACACCTAAAAATCCTTCTTTCTGTCCAGGATTTCTAATTCGGAAATCCCTGCTATAGCAAACCTCTGTGCTCAGAGAGCTGGATTTCATTTAACTCCTGATGTCCCTCTGTGCTCTGTGCTCAGAGAGCGGGATTTCTTTAAACCCCTGATGTCCCTCTATGAGGTATGCATGTGTTGCGATAGGTGTATGCAGTCGCTTATTGGCTTTTGTCAATAAAATTAAATTAATTCATCGTGCAGGGCATAACAAACAGACCGTGTGTACTGATGCAAGAGAAGAAAATAAACAAGCAAAAGAAAAAAGAAACTGTAGTGATTTGCAAATTTTTGGTAGCAAGCATAGATTTTGTGACCTACCTAGAAATATAGTGCATTCTGTTTTTTGCAGTTTTCAACAGACTCTTTTAATATAAAGTTAGATTCTGTCTTTGCAATATTTCCATTAGGATGCAGTAAAAAAAATTAATTTTTTTTTTAGTATCGTTATTTTACTGTATTTTATATTCTTTTGACAGAAATTATTTCTTAAAATAAAGTATTTTTCTCAGATGTCTATTTACAGGGTATGACAAACATGAAGTGGGTCTGTTTTTTTGGGTTTTTTAAAAGTTTTTTTTTTATATAGTTTTGTCATACGGTGTTGTTTGGCTCGAATAAGCTAAACCGCTGGACTTCCTACCGAGTTCGATTCATAGAAGCAAAAACGCTGCACCAGTTCAATTTTCATACATCGAACATCTATCCCTAAAGTATTTGTGGACAGAAGATGACCACGCTTCCATCAATGAGATGGTTGTCGAATGACCATCTGTGTGCTCGAACATAAACTCGTCGTGGGTACACACTTAATACTATTTGATATGTAACAATATTTCTCTAATATCGGATATTCTTTTTAGAAGCCATTATTTGAGTAACCATTTACCGCAGCATGACTTGCGTCATTGTTCCCAGAACTTGCAAACATGTTAAGAATGAATACATTATGCCAAATTTTATAGTTTATAAAAGTCAGTAGACATGATTTAACAGCACAGAAGCCCCATAATCTTACAAATAAATCGGGCAACTTTCATAATTTGTTATCCAATCTTTGTCATATATTTTGCTTTTAAGAAATAATGTTTAAAACAACTGTAACTAACCACAACATTTATATTTATTGTAGATAAAAAATTCTGATATTTTATCACAATTATGTCAGAGTCATATTTTTATGTCATTATTTCCCATTTATTGAAACACAGCCGACATTTTGTCACTTAAACTATGTCAGAATCATGTTTTTATCTGTCAGTATTTCCCATTGATTGAAGCACAGCTGACATTTTTGTTACTTAAAATATGTAAGAATCATGATTGTATCTGTCAGTATTTCCCATATTTTGGAACACAATCGACAACTTGTCACTTAAAATATGTCAGGATCATTTGTGATGCAAGAGCATCGGTTGGTTTCTCCATTTGGAATCCCACAGGGGCTCCGTCCCATAAACTCTTTGCCTCCTTGTTTGTGCATCCCCACCCCACCCTCAAACTTTATTTTTTTTATCAACCCTTGCAAATGTTTCAGTGATTTGCATATATTCTAGTAATATATGAACCACCAGGTACACCCTTTAATGTAATATGAACTGCATCAGATACCCCTTTCCCGTGTAATATGAACTCACCAGATACCCCTTTCCGTATAATATGAACTCACCAGATATCCCTTTCGTATAATATGAACTCACCAGATACCCCTTTCCATATAATATGAACTCACCAGATAACCCTTTCCGAGGAAAATGAATTATGTAGGTCGGAACAATGCTACAAAATCGCTTGTAATATTGAATGACGTCCTCGTTTGAGGAACACAAACGTCTTCCATCAAATCTCTTCAGCTAGGATTATCTCATGAGAATTTTGTGAACGTATCAGGCATTTAAGTGGTATATCTAGTAACGTCACGCGTGATAAAAGATATTAATATTGTGACGTAACTTTGTGATGTTAAACCGGACTGTAGAATGTTAGATCCATTGATCTGTGTTGATGTAATCATTAATACGGTCCATGTTGTTACTCAGAAATTCAAAGCGTTCGAGATCAGTAAAAAGGAAAAAGCACAAGACATCAAAACAACCTTTTTGTCATTTTTGTAAAGTTTAGCGAATATGAAATCAGAAGCTGTGTCAAACAAAAATCTAGTATCCTAGACCGTTGCAAACAAGGTTGGTTACCTCCCTTACACTGAAAGATTACCTCCCTTACAATGAATGAAACATTGTACTCGCAATAAAATAATACTAAGAGGGCCCAAAACGTTTGCACAGCTATTTATAATATTTATATAGAGCTGGAAAATATTCAAACTTTGTTATATTTATACCAAGGAAATACTTAGTTTGAAAATAGTCACTTTTTGACACATTTATATCTAGGAAGTAACTTAGAAAGTGGTCAAACGGTAGCATATTTATACCAAGGATATACTTAGCTTGAATGTAGTCAAACTTTGTTACATTTATACAAAGGATATATTTAGCTTAAACTCTACATGTTCTTTTATAACTCAACAAACCGAGTTGACAGATATACATTAAAACATATTTTAAACAATGTTGATATAATGAAAATACCAAGAAGATTTTAAAGTACCCTATTAGGCGATCATTCATTTAGTATGGGATGGTAAATAACTTCTACTCTATTATACATGACATTCATTGAACAACGGGGGTGGGTGGGGTGGGGGATAACTAATTCATGGACTAAAACATTTATTTAGTATTTATATATACTTTTGATAACTGACGCCAAAGTTTTGAACTGATTTGGAATTTTCTTGCCGACGCATGGTCTGGATCAGCCTATAATGTTCCTACAGATGTATGGTTTTGATCAACATATAATTTAAGCAACTCTGTTCGTGGATGCTTTTGAATGGGAACTAATACACGAAATCTGTCTGATGTCTGCATAGTCTTACGCAGTATCGACGTCAGGTTGTCGTACCCTGTTTTCTAGGCAGCTCTGAATGACCCAAAATAGAAATTAATATGTTCATGCACTTCGTTTAATACTTCGAAATCAAAGTTTGCCTGTCTATGGTTCAGGGTGGTAATGGCATGGAATACGATTTTTGTTGTATAGGAATATCGGATATTCTCTGATGTCATGTCGAGACTGATTCATCAAGCAAAGAAGGTACACGTGTACGTTTGCTTTCATTTTCGATTACCGTTATAACTAATTGTTGTTGTGGTTCTTGCTACTACTACTACTACTATTATTATTATTATTATTATTAGTAGTAGTAGTAGTAGTAGTAGTAGCAGCAGCAGCAGCAACAGCAACAACAACAACAACAACAGCAGAAGTAGTAGTAGCATAGTAATGGTAGCAGTAAAAGTAATAACTTTTTCTTGTTGGTTGCCATCATTTACATTTTGGGTTTTTCTGGCATTGCTGGTCATAGACTGTAAGAGCTTGTGGAATGAGTTCTTTGTCCGTCTTTGGTCCGTACTACGTCTCTCTGTTAACAGAAGTTCATTATCCTGCTCCTCCGAAACTATTCGGAGGAATAATATGAAACTGAGCACACACAATCATTCCTTTGTCTTGTTGGTCCTATCAGAAAATGGTGGTCCTCGTTTGTCCAACATGGCCGCCACCATAGTCATTTTGGAAATTGTGACATCTCTACTCCTCAAGAATGGGTCGTCATATCACCATGGAATTTGAATAAAAGACTTCCTAAGACCTATTGTTGGTCCTATATAGAAATTAAGCCGATATTACATCAAATATGGCCACCACTTCATCCATCTTGAAATCTTATTATCACTACTCTTCCTTCCAAATGGGCTGGTAATTTCAACATGGGGTTTCCTTAAAAGACTTATATATAAGAACAGTTTTGAAAACAAAATACACATTTTTATCAAAGTAAGGCCTATAATGAAACCATAACAAACATAATGTGGAAATACATAACCTTAAGCCGATAACAAATGCTCAGAAAGAATACTGTTTTACAAAATAAATAAGGCAGTGGTTCAAATCGCACACTTAATTATTAATTATTATTATTGCATCTTCATTTTACAAGAATGTGAAACAGACGCTCGGCATTCACAATGGCGTATCACTACTAAGCCATCCGTTGTGCGTTTCATCTAGTTTTCTGGTTAAGTGAGATATAGGGACTGCATATAACGTCAACAGTGACAATGCCATGGATTACAACAACAAAAAATCAGATCCAGTTTATTCTAAAAAAATCTGAAATAGATAGGTTATGTACGATAAATATTGTGGCAGCCAAAGGAAAGGAAACGAAATATATCTGATTATAACCTGGTGGATTTTAAATTGCCGTTTTCTCACTGTAAGATCTTTTAAATATGAAATGTACGTTTACTATAAAATGCATGCAAAAACCCATAGAGACTTCCGCAAAATCGTCTGTTGTTGTATCCAGGTGATAAGCTATTGCTCCATGTCTAATGCAAATTCTACATTTTCAGACGTTGTGCAAATCTGGAGACGTCTATGTTTTTATTCGTTATACTTTCTTCACATAAAATAAATTTCTTGATCTTGAGATTATAGTAATCACCACATGGCACGAAGGACGAATCGATAGACAAGTTTCCAATAATCGTACAGCAGCCTATTATAATCATACGTTTTTCCCTGTGTTTCGTTTTCAGTTTCGAACATTTCAATGTCACTTTATTTTAGAAAGCCCCTCCACGCTTTTATGTAATTGTTTTCACCCAGGCTTTCTTTAACATAGTTTCACTTCACAACTTTGTTAATTTTTTCTTCTTCAAAGAATCATATTATGGCGAATCCATCATGGACAATCTCAAAGAAAGTGTTTAGCGTGCAACACCCCCCCCCCCCCCGAATACTTTGCTTTGTTCAATGCATTCTTTGGGCGATACAGATAGTGTACTTGTAGAGGTTTGGATGTTGTCTGACTTATGACCATTGCTTATTGTACAATTTTAATTAGCAAGACCTGACAAAACTTGAAACTATGTTACTGAATTGTATATTGGTATGTTGCTAGAACACTGGACCCAAAAATATAAGGGAAATGACCACTTACGTACGAAAAATCAGGTGCCACATGCAACATGAAGTAGGTCGAACAAGTCAGTGAAATTCTAATGCCACTATCGTCCGCCAGAAACTAAACATACGTCACGGGAAATGATGTGCGTGACAACGGAACCATATTTAAATCAGAATTCACTACACTTGCAATATTGTGCACAAAATTCCGTGGCAGCGCACATTAAACTTTTCTCGTTACGCAGTAGCATCCTACTATATTGATGTGTCCTTGACAGCTATATTCAGACACAATTAGCTGTATCGTTTAAAGCTTTGCCTCCTCATAAGGCAGTGATATATCAATATGGAAGAAGGTCAGAATCAACCGTATAACGCCAACCTGCTGAAGTTTATAGAGCATAATGGAGTACTGTATTCGTACTACTTTGGACAAGAACCACGTATCAGACTTGAAAACATTAAGAACATCCAAAGCAAAACCGGGGACATCTTTGTTTGCTCGTATCCTAAGTCAGGTAATCATGAATTACATTTGTATTGATTACTTTTAAAGAGATTAAGCTTGACACTATAACCCAATGTCAGCATATATATATATATATATATATATATATATATATATATATATATATATATATATATATATATATATATATATATATATATATTATCTTACCAATTGAACGTGTATAAACTGAGATTTCATTCATCCATGTAAGTAAAGATCTAAACGAAGCATATATAATTGCCATTCAATAATATATGGAAAATCAACTTCAAGTTTATCGTTTATAATTATTTCTCTAACTACTTCACAAGTGTTATGATTAGAGTATAGATGCTTAGTTATTTCAGGTAAATTCAAAACATTTAAGAAAACCTTAATTGATTCACAAATCTAGAGGCTTGCTTGTGGACTAAACATCAAAATGTTGAAATGTATTGCACTTCCTATGTAGTTGTATTCCAGTCTAAAACGTCACATTTTCGGCCAAAAAGACTTTGAAAACCATTAAATATTTATCAAATTATGTATCGAAAATTATTTCACATCCAAATATATGATGCTTGTATTAGACAGAATTAGTTTGATTTTTTTTGCAGTGTAGTATTAACAATATTTTAGTCTTAATACTGTAGGTCAACAAAGTTTATCGGTAATCACGTGAACATGATGTTTCACTTACATTTTTTTTCGTCGAAGCTTGACATACGTGTGCGTGTCCGTCCGTATAACGGTGTGTTTATACATCCGTCCACAACTTTGATTAAGACTAAGGTAATTTTTTTAAATTTCTAGCAAAGTAAAAAGGCATGCTGGACAAAATGCGTGTCCCCGGTCTTGGCTATTTTGTCATTGGTGTTTCAGGTCTTGGCTATTTGTCACTGGTGTCTCATAATCTTGGCTATTTGTCATTGGTGTCTCAGGCCTTAACTCTTTGTCGCTGGTGTCTTAAGTTTTGACTATTTTTCATTGGTATTTCAGGGCTTAGTTATGTATCACTGGTGTCTCAGGTCTTGGTTATTTATCACTGGTGTCTCAAATCTTGGCTAGTTTTCATTGGTGTTTCAGGCCTTAGCTATTTGTCGCTGGTGTCTTAAGTCTTGGCTATTTTGTATTGTTATCTCAGTTCTCGGCTATTTTTTTATAGGTATCTCAGGTATTTTTTGTTTTTCATTGGTGTCTCATATCTTTGTTGTTTGTCTTTGATGCATGTGATTCAATCCCATAATTTACGAAGCAAGCTATTTAACATAAATGCAGGTTGAAAATTGAATTGGTACAGTTAACACACGTCCTCAAGAAACTGTATTCGTACAATTGACTTAATGATTTTGTGCCCTCTTTCGTCATTACGTCATGAATTTTGGTCTTTCAACATCCTATGAGCATCACAGAAACTATACATTGTAATTAATTCTAATTGATAAAAGGACATATATTACAGTATTATAATTACAAACATTATATATATTTAATCAACTGCCACTTGAACAAGCAATTTATTTTTGTTAGTTTTCAATACTTCACCAAAAACTGACAAAATCCAAAGAATGCATTATTTAGTTTTGAAATAATACCCTCAGACATGTCGTTGTAATGTTGGGGTTACTTATCTATAACATCAGTGATCACTATGGTTTAAATTAATGAAGAAAGACTGTAGTGTGAAGACGCATGCGCTTGTACTGACATGTATAGAAAATCTTAACTTTGAAAGTAAATAACGTAAGTTTATATGGTTGTTACGGTAACAACGTGTAGCAGTGCATTTTCGTTAAATATAATCTAATCTTTATTGAAATTAAATCCGCATAGATAAACCATTGATATAACCAATCTTTGTTATTTTGTGATGTTACAATGTACCCTACTGTTGCAGGAACGCACTGGATTATGGAAATGGTGAATATGCTCCTGGCCGGATCAACATAACTACAAAGTTTAATTTTTTGGATCCGATGATCCAATGTGACCAAGTTTTGGACTCTGTTCCTTGTCCTAGGATATTACAGTCCCATCCAAGATTCAACCAACTGCCAGACTCTTTTCTTAAACGGAACCGGAAGATAATATACATTCTGAGAAATCCAAAGATGTGTCAGTTTCTCTCTACAGTTCTGTGCAGAAAGAGGGAAGAATAAAGTACGCAGGAACATGGGGCGAATTTTTCAAAGCTTGTTTTCAATGGAAAAGGTAATTATACGTCATGATTCGTCATCTTAATTGTCGGAAATTTTCTCTTTATTTGCATATAGTATCCATATCAGATGAAAATCCAAGAACTACATACTTATAGCAATCACATGTTCAGGTTTTATGCACAGAATAGAGAAAGTCTTTCTTTTAATAGTATTCTTATTGAGTTTTATGTCAACCTTTTGTTATTTACACAATTGCATTATTTATGTATCGTTTTCTGCGTTGCGTCGACGTGAAAGCACAAGCAATATTTAATAGAATCACATTATGTGTGTGTGATTCGGGTCCGATGCTAAAAGCTGACCCTCCAGTTTTCCCATAAAAGTATTATTATATGAAGGTGCCATTTTTGTACCCACTGTGGTTCCATTAATTTGGTGTCTTTGTAGTTTTACAATTATGGGCCAGTATTAATTACCATACATCAATTAAAGAATCTTAAATGATGATTAAGTTGACTACACAGCTGTAAATTGTTTTTGTGAAACATTGTTGCAAATAAGATTTGTAGAGTTGGTATTAAGAACACCGTCTATTTCTGTATGTAATATAAGATTGTACACTGTGTGATATGATATGATATATATACCACTGTTGTTTAATTGATATGGTTTCAAACATTGCATTAAGAAAGGTTATAGTATTTTTCCAAAATCAATAAATTACGACAGTTTTATTGACGTTATTATTTTTGAATGTTATAGAATCATGTATTAGCAAGCATCATTCTTCTAAATATATTACTTACATATTCTTCCTGGTTTGACCATGTTTTATCTTGGAAACGTGAAATGGAGAAGGGCAGGCATCCAATTCATTTCGCGTCTTATGAAGACTTGCAGGAGGTAATTCTAACTGTACAAAATCATAGCATATTACGAAAATAAAATAGAAAATACGACAAAAGTCACATAGATGATGATGATGATGATGATGATGGTGCTGCTGATGATGATGATGGTGATGAGTATGATGATGACCATTAGAAAGGGAAACAACAACAACAACAAGAAAAATGACAAGGAAAAGAAACCTAACAGAATATTCTTATTGCTAGAGTCTGAATTTGTTTAGTGCAAGTTGAATCACTGGCAAAGTTAATACTACAACCTGTTTGAGAGTTTTTGTTATATAAAATATTTCACTTTATGTGCAATAGTATATGTAATAATATGTTTTACATGTAATAATCGTTTGAAACTGTATCTGACACGTCAGGACAAACTACTTCAACCTATATCTAACACACCAGGACAAACTATTTGAACCAATATTTGACACATAATGACAAACTACTTCAATCTAAGTCTGACACGTCCGGACAAACTATTTGAACCTATATTTGACACGTAATGACAAACTACTTCAACCTATACCTGACACGTCATGACATACATTTTCAACCTATATCTGACAATGATGACAAACTATTTCAACCTATATATGAAACATCAAGACAAACTATTTCAACCTATATATGAAACATCAAGACAACTTATTTCAGCCTATACCTTACACGTCAAGACAAACTATTTTTTCCTATATCTGACACGTAACGACAATCTGCTTCACCCTATATTTGACATGATTTGAAAAGTGGAACGCTTATACTGCTCTATTCGTGACAGTACAAAACCTTCGAGTTTACATTAACAAAATTTAATTTCATCTCCTCAAATTGTAATTCATAATTCATTTTTAGGATGCTGTGAGAGAACGTGATCATATTAGTAAATTCCTCTCGCTAAACCACCAGAAGTCTTCCCTTCTGTCCATTCGCAAAAATGAAGAACCAGACATATTTATATCATTCATTTCCAGCCGAAGTCATAAATGAAAACTATGTTGATTTCCTTTTCAGGAAAGGTAATAATAATAATAATAATAATAATAATGATTTACTATCGGCCTGATTTATGTTTACAACAGTATCAATAAAAGGTCCGAGGACAGTTTTTAATGTGATTTAGTCATCTTCCTCCGCCATTTATATAGGCCAACATGTGTAGCCTATCTTGTGCTGACAAATAGCGTTAAACCCTACAACAACAACAGCAGCATCTCATTTTCCACTGAAGATGATATTTGGTATGGACTCGACAACGTAATAATCATGGAATAAGTTTTTGATTCATAAAAAAAATCAAATTTAACACACGTTCAAGACTTATAATATTTTGCAAGACTCAAGATAAATAAAGTAACAGAAAACAAAACAAAATTCGCTTTAGTCAGAAAAGACATTTTCAGCAAAATTCGCAAATGGGACGTTTATATAGCAAGCAATCAAAGACAATGAATATTCGAAGAATGGTAAACGACAAACACATGAATCCAAACATGCTCGTTTGTAAATGTAAGCATTGTTGTACAATGTTGTGTTTAAGGAATAAGTGCCCAATCTTATGATGTTTCTTGTTTTGAATATCACTTGATATAAATCGGAACCTATTCACTGTGAAAAACGTCACAATCTCGTGGGATAAACGTTTCACACCATATCTGACTAAACGAGGACAAATTTCGCTATTATCGATTAAACTGGATGGAGACCTTTTCAATAGGGTGGTACTTGAACATGCCCTGTTTAATTTAAATACACACGAGGACTTGTATCAATATTGGGAAAATACACAATTCAGTTAAGAACAAACATTTCCGTAACGCAGGGGAAGAGTTGGAACTTGGAATGGGTTGGGTTCAAAGTCCTTCCGGAGTTCTTCCGAAAAGACGATTAAAAACAGAAAACCGTGTACGACACCGGTCAGATAACGTAAGAATTAACTTTCGAACCCCGTAATCAGGTATACAGCGGAGTGAAACCTAATGGTTTTTTTACTTATCAAAGCACCAGAACTGTCTATCTTCTGCTCAGTTTGATTCTACTTTATTGTTTACAGGTATTGTTGGCGATTGGGGCAGATTGTATTCCAACGAACAAAGCAAACAGATGGACGATGCATACACGTCCAAAATGTCTGGCAGCAAAGTTAGCTTATGTTATGGATGATATATTTTTCAAGCCATTGTAAGCAAAGATATTGTCCTTTATACATTTTAAAACTTACCAAGACCGAAAACCTTTGTCATGAGGAATGAATATTTATTTCCGTCAGTTTGGTCAGCAAGTACAGTTTTGTTGCACATCTTCAGTTGCAGGTAGGCAAATGAGGAACGCACTCTGTTTTATCCATATAAAGTTCTTTTTGCGTTAGTAAGAATCAAAACGATATGCAACACAAATTGCTTCACAATTCCTTTTCGACGAAACTCGATGTGCTTGTCATGGACAAAGGCATCATGGAATTTGCGACATTATAGATCGATAACCATTCCGACGATAAAATAGTTCAACCAGCAGATAAAACAAATTATTGCCTCTGTCACATGTTTCTATTTTTTAAGTTAAATTCCCCGTGTTCCGAAAGTAAACAAGATAATTATTATTTGATGACATGAATCGAACACGCACTAAATCAAGAAATATACGGCTGATTATTTTTTGTTTCGATTTTATAAAATTGAGCTGTTGATATTTTATCATGATTGGTAAACTTTCCAAACACATATATAAAAGTAAATTAGTGGATCAAGAGACAAGATCAAGAAATATTTAAAAAAATACTGAATGATATACATTTGAAGGTTTGAAACAAAAATGATACAGCTAAAGTTGGAGTTTGAGTTTTTGCTAACAGCAAAGGTCATTAGCTTCAGACCCAGCAAACAAAATAAGACATTTAGGATAAGTTAATTAAATAGAAGCATTTAAAGTGTAACAAGAATCTGTGCTAAAGTTATGTGTCTGTTGAAATTCATTGTAATATTGACTTTTATGGTAACTTGAAAACAATTGTATGTTAGTAAGAGAGATAGAAAGCACGGTATTATGTTGTCTCAAACGTCATTTTGTTATCACGCTCGATATTCTGTAAACAATCTAACATGACGTCAGCTTATCTTGCCACAAACAAGGCCACCATCTCACACATTTGATAATGTTTAGCATATGTCACTGACGTCATGAAATATTGTTAAAACAATGAAGGTTCACACACTTGAAATGTATTTAGAATAAAAAGATAATTTATAAACTTAACCATGTGCAAAATTAACCAAAACACATCATTGGCAACAAATACATGTAAATTATTCGGCAGAATGATAATAAATATGTAACTTTGACAATGACATTTATATTAAAAATGCAACAGTAGCCGAAACGTTCTTATTTTGTAACGTTTGAAATGGTAAAAAAAAAGTGCGGTACGCCGATTGTATTGCATAGTACGAGAGGGTACGTTTACCGGGTAACGTAGAAACCAATTTAGAGTGAACGGTATGATAGGCTATTGGAATTGCTAGAGACGTAACAGAACCGGTACTATAGGAAGGCGTTAGGCACAAGCGTTGTAGTTGTTTCCTGCCTTTTTTGTGTTGATAATCTTACTAACATTGGAAGATGGGAACGAAATTAAAGAATGATAAAGAAAAGCAAAGCTGTAATTTCGCAAACCATGTAAGTTTTCTTAACATTGTCCCAGAGAAACGGACAAATGTTTTAATCAAATGAATTCATCAAATGAAGCAAGAGTTTGCGTGTAGAAGTGTAAAAGTGACCATTACATCTTGATATTTGCTTGCCTTTGTTTTATCCATATATATTCGACAAAATCCTAGAAGAATATTGTAAGCATGTATGTTATGTTGATCATCATGGTATTGTATTTAATTTATATAAAAACAACTTTTTCCTTGTACATATTATTCATTGTATCGTCAGATTCTCATTAGGATTGTTTTTCGGATCCAAAGAAGAGAAAGAGAAAGTACCATCTTGATAACTGTGACAATAATTTTGTCGACTTTGTCTTTATACATTTCTTCAAATGTATGATATCTCTCTTCACGAAATGGTTATTACTTTGGCTTCCGTATATTTGTAGAAATATTAATGGAAATCTCAGTGAAGAGAATCAAGTCTCATAAAGATTCCAAACGGTCAAAGATAACAAGTTATCGCCCCTTGATAACAAATTTCTGTAAATAAAACAAAGAAAATTTTTATCATTACTGTTGAGTTTTTTAATCTTTTTTATTCTAATGCTATTTTTTCGGTGCGAATATTATATTAGAAAGATTCTATGATCCAAAATTGTTAAGAATATTGTTGTGTTTAATGAATCACTGATACCGTAATTGGGGCAATTTTTGCGATAGCCATCTGTTCAGTTATTTCACACCCTAACAGCGGGATTGAAAATATAAACTCCGTCAGAATTTATTATCTTATATACTGTAGCCTCCCACGATCTTAACTAGCTAAAATATAACTACCGTATGTATTCGCTTATAAGTCGAATCCAACTGCAAACTACATAGATCCACATCTACCGTCGCACAATGTGCCGGCAGGTATGAAGCAATGTAGTTTGAGAAGAGAAATAAGTAGAATAAACAATATAGACCCTAATCTACCTGCACATTGTGCAACGGCACGTCAGGTTGTACGTTGTTTACAGTTGGATTTCACTTATAAGCAAGTATCTAAGGTAGCCAAAAATAGAAACTATCCTTTGGGAGAAAAAATTGGTTTATGTTACTTACGCGAAAAAAATCCCACTGATAGTGTTTCGATTTTCATACGGTAATTTCATTGTTTTATATTCCTTAGACAGAAAATAGAATTATATCATTGTCATGTTTGCTTTTCCATCAACTTATAATCCCTCTATTGTATATACTTGCCCCAATAAATCACATATCTTTTAATTTGTATATAACGGTAGGAAATCGTATTGAAGCTGGAGACGTTTTTTCATGTGCACATTGCTTATTTTTTCATTATTACTACCAAACCTGGGGGCACTCAGTCGAACACTTCTTATAACTAAATTTATTGCGATGTGAAGCCATGCAGATAGGATGCTGTTGGCTGCAGTAAGACGGGAAATTTAATAAGTTGGGGACGGCAAGGAGTTCATCCATTTTAGCCAGTTGGTGTTCCTATAGGTGTAGTGCGGTGCAGTATATTTCCTTGACTGTAATATATGAGTCCGGCTTCAAAATTGTTGTTTGTGTGCAATGAGTGTACTGAAGGACGCTCAAAATTTATAACGGTTTGAACCTTTGAGCCAGGGCTACTTTTTGCAGTGCTGTCTAGTGTGGTATGAAAATTTGCGGTGTAGTCTAGTCTGGTATAACAATATGCGGTGTAGTTTAGTGTGATATAAAAATATTCGGCGTAATTTAATGTGGTATAAAAAATGCGGCGTAGTACAGTATTCAACAATAATATAAAGCTTTAGTCTTTATGTACGTTTTTCTCTTCTAAAGTATAATCCCAACGAATGTGCCACCAACTTAGAGAGGGGCTGGTAGGATTCAGTACACTTGAAATACACCGCAAATATACCGCTTGTATCGGACCACACTGCACTGTACCACAACAACGTATTGGCCT